>MNCI01028834.1:0-81640 GCA_015680685.1 Gnetum montanum | reverse complement strand
TAATACCTACTTGTAACAAATAAAATTTTGCAAAAACATTTCAGCACAACTCCGTGAATCTACTTCTAATTTTCCCCAGAGAAAGAGATAGTTCCATAAGAAAACTAGAAATAGAGTAAGATTCAATGGAAACAGATAGAAAAGAAAGTAGATTTGTGTTAAGACCTCAAATGTTTAAACAAGGTAAAATGATACGAGTAAACACTTCACAATAAAGCTATCCCAAATTCAATAACTACGAATTGTTCAAACTTCCAAGGCTCAAATAAGCAATTTCTTCAAGACAATCCTACTATGCTACCAAAAAATTGCTATGTAAACTATCACATACAAGCCTCCATCCTGGCTAGATAATGGATGTCAACAATTGCATTTAACAGAACCTTCAAAAGACTTGACAATTTCTGATTGAAATACTACGGAGAATCACTTTAAAGATAAAAGAAGCTATTATGGTCCCATCAAAATACCAAAGATTTTCTGGACCCTCTTGACTATTGAATCATTCAACGACATGACTACAAGCAGAGGCTCTCTTACAACAATCCCAATAGTGGTTCTTATAGGTTGCATAATAATCAAATTCACTACTAAAATGCTCTTAAGGCTTTCAAACACAAGCACTTCTATGGAAAAATTTTAATAGAAATTTTCAATTATGCAACAAGAACAATAAGAGTAATCTAAAAATCCCAAAATTACTTGCCAAGGATGATACTATCTAAACCACTAGCTAAACAATTTAAACAAAATAAAAATAAAACATAACTTACAAAAGTATGACAAAGAGGCTGAAATATTTTCTTTAGCCTGTCATCTTACAAGCAATCTTTCATGATTTCTTCTTTACAAATGCTCTTCCTAGAGCCAAAGTGAGTGATCCCAAGTGTGAGCTAGTGGTCCCCCAATATCCTTTTCTCTTACCATTGAAGCCTTTTTATAGTGTTCAAAAGGTAGTTACATATTTCAAAATATCTTAGCTAACTTCTCTCCCAAGAAAGGAAGTTATAACTTACCCAACTAGTTAGGAGATATTTCTTGAATCTAGTTAGGAAGTTATAAAAAAAATTAGGAGGAACTTATGCTAACATTGACATTTGTAAATATTACAAATATTTTATAGGCAAAAACCTATGCAATAATTTTTTAAAATTAAATTGAAGACCTCAATCTTATGAGAGCTTCATTCAATTTTTATTTTAGGATTTTTAATTACCCATTGTGTATGAAGCCTTAGTAATTCACTCGGGATAATTAAATTAATAATAGGTCTTTAACAAGGGCTCCATATCATTATCGTATGTGAGAAATTGCCAAAATTATATTCTTACCACCAGACCATGTGAAATTGAAATTTTATTTTTGTAACTCCAATTTCACACGTTTGGGTTTTGTATTTGTCTTCAGTGATGAATAAACTACAACTTTGATTTATTCGCATTAGCTAAAACATCTCCTGGTTCTACTAATGCAAGTTTGATTTATCAGGATTGGCTAAAACATCTCCTGGTTCTACTAATTCAATTGTACACCTATCTTATTGTGCCTTTGTATCTCTGTTGCTACATTTAGTGGATTGGTATGGCAATAATGAATGTGTCGACGTTAGTCACTATTGCTATTTTTGATAAGGTTATTTGCAGGTTCACCATTGCGAAGTCTTCTCTGGAAGTAGTTTCCTAACTTCATACATATCCCTGCATTTGGAATGCATTTTAATCAAAGAGGTTTCTATTTCTATTTCAACAAAACGTGACTCTATTTCTATGTATGATATGTGTGGATGAGGGTTTCGATTTTTCTCATCTCTCACTGCCGCGTTCATGGCAAAGGGGGTTTTGTCGCCCAGGGACTTGGCCATGCCCATGGCGATGGTGGTTTTCTTGGTAACTAGCTGCACCACGATAAGCACCACATGGCCGGTGATTTTGTTACTCCTACTGCCCACCTGGCTTTGCTCTATTTTTGCATGTTATCTTTCTTTGGCCCTCCAGCATTGATACAACAGCTACCACTGATGCAACAGCCGAATGCAGAAAACTATTGCTTCACAGATGTCGCTGTTTCAGTTTTTCTCTTTTCTTTATTACCTCTGCATGTTTATATTTGTTACATTATTTTCTCTACACCAGACTGCCAAATTTGCATTGCATCAGAGATATGCTTTCCAAAATAAAATGGATACAAAACCGATTTTAATTAAGATGCTCTTTGATTTGCTACATATTCATATCATATAAATGATACATATAAAAATTGGACTTCCTCCATAATCTTGCTAGAATTTGGTTCCGTAAAGCCCAGTGTATCATAATATATCTATGTATCTATATTGCTGCCTTGTAAAATGCATTGCTCAGAGATTCATAAGCTTACTATAGGAATGGTGCTCCTATATATTTCTTCCTTAAATTAAAAGAATGCTTTTGTTAACTTATTTTTTTCCTTTCAAATTGAAATTTTTGCCACTTCTCCAAAAACTCTTAACCAATTTAATCCTGCCAACCTGTTCCATGAAATGGCCAAATGTGCCAACACATAGCTCTTGGCTTGATTAGTTAAGGTTTCTTACCTTTGACATTGCTACAATCCTATCATTTGCATTTTCCATTGCATAAATTTCTTATTACTTCTTATTCTCTCATTGCATTCATTCCTTAAATAAAAATTTCTCCATTTTCTCAAATTTATAAACTTCAATGTCCTCTTCTCATGTTTTCATACTATTTTTAGTCTTTTAAGCTTTCATTTGATCCCAATTTTATTGAAAAATTCCTTGTATTTTTAAAGTTTGACCAAAGTTAATGGAAGTCAATGGTGGTTAATAGCCGTGTCATTGTAGCTGACTGCATTGATGAGGCCTCATTAACATAGTGCAAAAAGACTATATATACCAGTGAACACTTTGGAATTTTTTGCAATTTTCTCATAACACACAAGGAATTTTTGTAATTTTTTAGTGTCCAAAATCTTCTAGAGCTCATAACATCCTAATCGCTTTTCCAAATCACTCCATTTTTTGATCTTGCACTTATTGGAGGTAAGATCTTTATCATGGGGGCCACAAACCTTAAGGTTTTCAATGAAATTTTTTGAAAATTTTCCTAACTACTGCAAAGGGTTAATAACCTTAACCATATATAAACATCAACTTTTTTCCAACTTAACCTTTCTAATAACCTTCGGGATGAATTATTCATAATAACACATAAAATAAATAATAATTGGGGTTAATTAAATTAGGCATAATCATAACTTAGCTAAGTGTAACTATCCTTAAGAGTTAAGGTATCCCAATTATTTTAAGGTTACACAATGGTTGCTAATCCATAGTCTTATTGTGATTATAGTTGGCACCCAAACAAAAATATTCACAGGAAGGAGAACCGTTACAACTATGGGAGAAATGACCTAGAGTTGGAAGGGGCTAGCAAGAACAAAGCCAAGAATTTCTAGAGGTGACCCATGCAATGGGACCTCTTTGAGAGGAGCTCAAAGTAGAATCTATTCAACAAATTCCAAAGGAAGAAGTGCCTACAGAATAATTCAAATGAGGAGAAGTGCCTGGACCCATGCCAAGGCTTATGGTCACTTTAACTCAAGCCTACCTAGACATCATCAAGTCCTGAGAAATCCAAAGATCAGTTCTTCAAGAGATAAAATTTGGGCCATTTTTGGAGAAAGCTTTAAAGGATGTCAAGACATAATTGCAAGCCTCTCCCATGTGGCCAGTCATCATGTTCAGTGGCTAATGGTACATGGGAGAGACCTATCTCTTCTAGAGTACCCGAAGGCCAAGGTTCATTGTAAAAATCAAGGACATTCAAGTGTCTTACTTGACAAAAGCTATTGCATAGGCACTGGGGTTGCTAGACATTGGAACATAGTTGGTAGAGATATCAACAAAAGGTAATCCTAAGGTAGAAAAGGAATAGACCCAATGATGCTATGGGGTGGACTGTAAGGATTATACTACACTCACACCAGTGGAGTGGATTTATTTTAAGATTGCAGCCTATCACCTCAATCCAATGGTGAGGCCAAGCAAGCTGATTGTCTTCTCCACTTGAGCATGCACAACTCTAAGCAAGAAATTTTTTGTTAACCTTGTATAGATTATCTATTTAGTGATTGAGAAGTGTTCTAAGGAGAATGAACATGGAAGGAAGACCCTGCTCCTTTTGTGTCTCATTAGGAAGCTTTGCAAAAGGGCAGGAATTATTCACTATTCTAATGATACTCTTAAGCATGCTCCCTTGGCCTCATGGGAAGAAATCATGAAAGATAAGATGCTAACAACCACTCAAGAAGAGGATCTACCACCACCACCACTCACTCAGGGGACAATAGCTCTTAAGTGAACAAATCCTTGAGCATCTGTGTCAAATCCAACACTGGAGCCCTATGTAGTCCTTGAGCATCTATGTCAAATCCAACACTAGTGGTCTACGTAGTCCTTGAGCATCTATGTCAAATCCAATAATAGCTCTTAAGTGAACAAGAGAAACAAGTAGGAATATGTGGGGTAGATCCATCTATATATTGGCTAGTGATGAGTCACCTTAATGAGGTGGAGAGGTGGTCCCATTTTCTCTGTCCAAAGAATGCATCCACCTTCAAATGCTCAAGAGGTGATGGTGTTAGTAGCAACACACCATATATTCCTAGAAATCTTTAGAACTATCACCACTTTCTCAGTGAGGTTGGAGAAAGATGAAGAGGCAACTACCTTGATGATGTAGCACCAAGGGTAGGATATAGTAGCAAAAGTGGTAGCTAACTGTGTAGCAGAGGCATTGAATACACCTGCAATGCTTGTACTAGATGTATCTACACTTCAAGACATGCATACATTCATAGACATAGTCAATGGAAAATTGAACATAGCCGAGCATGAATAGTTGCTGGAATGACTAGTAGGAATCGAGCAATTAACTTTGAACATATTTTATCTCCTAGAGAACATCACCAAAACCTAGTCAGAGCTATTGAATGCAAGGGGTAGATGCATTATTTTGGAGGGGAAACTAGAAATGACCCAAGTGCAAAATCAATGGTTGATAGTGGAGGTTGTTGAACTTCATGCTTGACTTGTAGAATAAGTAATCCTTAGCCCAACAATGATAAGAGATGAAGTTATCAAAAAACTTTAAGAATGATTTCAGAAGGCTGAGGAGGAAGTAGTAATGGCCATCTTCAAATAGTCCATATTAGAAGTTGAAACATATTCCATCAAAAAGGACTTGAATCAGATATGTCAAGAGAATGAAGAATTGACTACACAAAATCATCACCTATGAAATGTTGATGCTTAAAGATATCAAATGCAAGAATTCATTCATCAATAGTAGAAGCAACTTGCCAAAGTTAACTTTGAACTAAGGAAATTGGCCATGGAGAACTGCAATCTATCAATGGAGGAGGTACACACCTTGTGACAAAAGTTTACCATTGAGATTATCACATGGAATAACAAAGCCCTCAAATTTGAGAAAGTAAAGAATCACTATAGGGACTAGGTTGGCTTGCAAAAAGAAATTAATAAAATACCAATGCAAATAGTAAAGGAAAAAACAAATGATTCTTGAGCATTATTTAATAAATAGTAGGTACAACAATGCTTGAATAAAGACCCATATACTTAATGACTCTTGCTACAGGCTTGGGACCATTTGATCTTCTCCTGAGTGCCTATAGCAAGAGTCATTAAGTGTATGGATCTTTATTCAAGCATTGTTGTCCCTAAGCATGATAAGTTGTGCAGCAATAAAGACAAGCTTTCTGATAAACCTTGCAACACTTTGGATAGATTAGCTATTTTATTCATGCATTTATTATTCTTAATTATTTATTAAATGATTTTAATTAGTTATTAAATATTTTCTAACTATTACATGAATGAGACAATTAAGTGAAATAGATTACACACATGAGTACGACAGCTTCAAGTGTAACATGTATTTGCTTGGTAATCCTAGTGGCATTATTACTTAGTACACCTAGTAGTGTAGTGCTTGGTCACCCAATAGTGGATACATGGGTTGAGGACATGTATGGAAAGTGGGAATTGATACTTATGTTAGGATTAGTAAAATGATTAGTTAATTAGATTAGTTAATCAAATTCCTTTTTATCAACAATTCAAGCAGCCAACTATAAAACATAAAAAATGATAAAAATAGAATATCTTAGTTATACTAAACCATACTAATTACCATCATAAGTGTAATTGGGAAGAAAATGATTGAGCTTAAGGCTAGATTCACTTCCTAAAGGGCTAGTCCATGGAATTCGATCAAATGACGTGTGAACGCTTTGTGATTCATATCGTTGGACATAGGGGTACCTTGCCACTCATTAGCATGGAAACTTCCCATAAGATATTCACCCTACAAGCTCATCTATAGAAAATTCCCTATTCTACCAATCCAAGTAGAGGTACAAACGTTAGCTACTACTAGAAAACTTGACCTAGACTTGAGCCTAGCATAGAAAGAACATCTCATGAATCTCAACCTTTTAAAGGAAAATAGACTTGTAGCTTTGATTAGAAATGAAATAAATAAGAAATGCTTCAAACATAAGCATGATGTATGCATCCAATAAATATCAATCCAACTAGGAAATAATGTCATATATTATAATCCTATTCATGTACCATAGAAGCCTAAGGTCAAAACCTTATGGGAAGGACCCTACATCGTCCATGCAACATATCCCTTAGGTGCCATGAAAATTTAACATCCTACTTGCCCACAAAAACTTGTACTAGTCAATATTCAATAGGTCAAATTGTACCATGAACATCCTAATTCCTTTGTGAGTTCTGCCTAGCTCACTAAATCATCTTCAACCCATTGAATCTTCTAGTTGATTGTTTTTAGTGATAGTTGTGGGGGTGTCCTATTTGATTGTTAGGCACCAAACTAAATTTTTTTCTTTTCTTATTCATATTCTTTGATATATTTTTATTATTTTAAACTTTTTCCTTTCATAATCATTTGTTATTCTTTGATATTTTTGAAATCTTTTCCAATTTTTCCAATTTTTTTCTATGATTTTCATCATTTTTTTGTACATATTTTTGTTAATTTTCCAATAAAGTGCAAGGAATAAAGAAAGATGTAGTCCTAATAAGGTGAAGATTATCCTATATAATCAAATCATGAAGTATTTATTTCATATATAGTGTTACCACATCATCCATCTATTTATTTCTAATAATAAGAGGTTCTTACCATGGCCATAATGATATTCTTCTTACAATAAAACTAAAATAAACTTGTGATCATTATGTCTAGATAGAAGAGTGAAGAACCCAGTGGGAATGAAAAGGATGTGACATTAAGGGGATTTTTGGATTCTCTAGGACTACTACTATGAGTCTTATCCTATTGTTAAGAGTATATTATTTTCTTAAGTTCTAATGAAAAATGGAAGTAAGAGTATAATAAGTTCTACCTTACCATGCCATTAGAAAAACATGTTAACCATGCCTAAAGGTAATCCTCTAGTAAGGTTGACATAGTAAAAACATAATAAAAGACAAAATAAATTTTTTGGGGTCTCATTAGAAAGACATGTCACCCATGCCTAAAGGTAGGTGGCTTCTCAGAAATCCAAAAAATAAGTATGCTATTATTACACTCCTTCCTTAAACTATGTTGCCAAGTGGTAATACTTCTTACAATAATAGTGTTCTTATAGTTGTTAGTCTTGGGGATGATATAATGCGATGTCACTAGAAAGTGATTTGAACTTGGTTTGGATCTTGAATGAATGGCATAATGATTACTTTAACCACATATTATACACAAGGATTCATTATGCCTATGGTAAGATACCTCATACCTCGATTTTTGCAACTCCTAATTCCATTTCAACTCACTAGTATATTTAATTATAATTCTATGGTCTTGTATAATATAGTGTTATTTTTTCAATCTTGGAAATACTAACATATGTGTTTTGCAAGACAAGTATATTCTACATTCAACTCCTTGAGTGCCTATAGATACTTATAGGCATTGTTATACAAGGGTACTAAGGGCTAAAGCCTACTTTGGGGAGGATCTAGTTGTCTTGTATTTCATACCAGATGATCAATTCCATGCCATCTTATGCCTTCAGGACACTATTGCATTTAAAGTTTACTTACCACAATTTTTATAATCTATCCATATGTTAATAATCCTTAATCCATCTCATATATACCTAATAAGACCTTTTTTGCATGAGATTTCTTCCTTATGATATTTTAATTCAAGATTTTTGAAATCCAAGCATCATCTATGACTCAAGACCCCTTAGATAGCCTCTATATCTTCCAAATCATCCAATTAACTTAATTTTTTCATGAAAAATTATCAAAAATTTAAAATGTTTTAGTGGTGATGCTGTAAGTACAATGTAGTATGCCCTACAACATCATAACTACGATGTAGCATCTATGATGTAATGCATATAAAAATAGTATATAAGCATGCAAGAGTTAGCAAAATTTTCATTTTGCCATTTTAAAGCAAGATGATTTTTTTGTAGTTTTTTTGAGCTCTGGCAACCAAAATTCTTGACACCATAACTTCCTCATCACAACTCTAATTTAAGAAATTCTTGAACCTTGTTGATTTGGAGTGCTCAACTTATAGCTAAGGAAGACTGAGCCAAAATTTCCTAATGTCAAGAAGATAATATAAAGTATAAGTATAGGGATATAATAAGAATATTTTAATTAACCAATCAAATCTAATCAAAGAAATTAACCAACTATACTAACCATTTAAGGGCACGATAAACAAGAAAAATGATAATTGTGAGAGGTAATAATAATCAAAGATATAATAGTTAGAGGTTTCTTTTCGAAATATCTCTATCTCTGCAATCATGATAAGGGCCATAACTAATAAAAATAATAATAAATAGATCAAACCAAGGATACAAGAAAATAGTATGAACCATTAGGATCCAATTTGAATTCCTTGATAACCTTGAATTCTTAATGATTATAGATGACTCCAAAGAGACCTACAGTAGAGGAACCCTAATAGCTTGGCAGTAAGAGACCAAAAGGCTTGGGGAGAGGCTAAGAAGGATACCAAACTCCACAAGCTAAACTTACGAAGTAGGAGGTCTAGTCATTTAGCATCCATCAATAGACCCCTACTACTGAATAGTTAGTAGAGGGAAAAGTAGAGGCACACCTGAATAGGGACAACATCTCATGTTTATCTAATGACTTTGTTGGAGCTAGAAATCTCAATTGTTGGAATGGAGAAAATTGAAAGATCCAAGCACTAGAATAGTTTTAATCTTGAATCCCAAGGACTTTCAAAAAATGAGATTCAAGGTACCTAGGATGGTCTTGCCGATCATCTAGGAAATTATGAAGTGTAAATAGGAGTGGTTTTGAAAATGAAAACATGATCATAGATGAAATCGAACAGCAAAAATGAAAACAAAAATGGAAAAGTAAATGGAAATGATAAAGAAAACAGGAATAGAAATGACCTATTGAAAATGGAAATGAAAATAGAATTGCAATTATAGAAATAAGTGCATAAATGGAAACAGGAACCAAAACTTTCATAACATGAATAACCAAATTTATAAAAAGTATGAAAGGATTGGATACATAATGTACATGTTTGTACCAAGGGCAAAAGAAGTTGCTTGTCAATGCTTGAATTCCATTGGAGTGCTCCACAATTTGGTTTCTTCCCAGATCTAGTTTTTGCCAACTCTACGTTAGTTTCCATCAAGTCTACAACATGAGAATGGGAATGGGTTTACACTTTTGGTGCAATGGTAGTTATGTGGAAGTGTCTACACTCAGTGTAGTGCTAGCATCTACAACTAAAAGTATGGTTGGGTTGCAAATGGGTTTGATGGGTGATGGAGGTTCAGAACTACTATGAAGGTTGAAAATGCCAAATTGGTAGAATTGTTGTAGAAAATGCAAATGAACAAAGTTTAGAATCGTTCTATGGTGTTAACATTGGGTATTTATAGGTTTAGGGTTGCCATTTCTAGGACTTCAATTAATGGCAATTGATTATGGGTTGAAACAGTCATCTACTGCTAGCATAGTTGATCATCTAATGTTAGCATAGTTGCTATTTATTGTATGTTTGGAATCGACTACACTCACAAAAGCCATTTGTTTACCATAAATAGTAAACTATATTTTGTGAATACACTAGCAGTTGTTTCACTACACTAGTAGTGGTGAACAATCATCTACTATAAGTGTAGTTGCTATTTGTCGTAAGTCTAGAATGAAATACACCGATAAAATCCATTTATTTACCATAAATAGAAAATGGACTTTTGTGACTATGTTGGCCTTGGTATACTACATTGAAGGTGTTTGAAAATGGAAAAGGTGTTGGAAATTGCAAAATGGTGGAATCCATTGGAAAGTTCCATGCTTGGTGGATAATGTTATCTATGCTGGCTATTATTGACTTGGAATGGCTACATTATCTATTGTTGGAAAACGAGAAATTCCAACAATTCCAACATTGCACTTCTGTTGGGTCTTGATGGTGACTATGCTAGGTGTAGCTACTATGACTACTAAAAATGGCTCTAGCGTAGTTGGAGCTATACCCCTACAAAACCCATGAGAATTCCATTTTTAGCCATTCCAAATGCATTTTTAGCCTTTCCAAGCCTAGATATGGGCATGGAATACCTATTTCTACTTGGAAAATAAGGAAATAACAAAATTTGGAACATTTTTTAGCCCCCAAAAGTTGAAGTATGCAAGATTGTAGCTCTTGGTCTACATATCCTACATTTACAATGAGTCCTTGCCCTAAGTTGGAAAGTGAAGGTTGTAACATGAAATTTGGTGGTGTTTTATTAGCCCCTCTTTGTTGAAGTTTGGAGGATTGACCCAAGAGACATTGACAAAGAATGCAAAACATCACTGCAAGTCCATCACCAATGTTCTCTCTTTGCATTTAATCTAGTAGCATTGGATGATGCCCAAGAGTGCCTATGATGATGGGATAAGGGTATGATGAGGAAATGGTAAAAAAGTCATCGGGAATCAGTTATAAGGGCTAACAATGCATTTCAAAAATTAACAACATGGCTATGGTACTAACATGTTGATCCATTGGTGTTATTGGCACTTCATGTTTTGAAGCATTGGTCACTTGGTGGATGTGTTTGAGGATCCAACACTTAGCTCCAAGGCTTCTTTAGTAATTAGGTGCCTCCCTTTGTATGTTTGGAGCCATTGGTTTGAGCTTTGAGGCTTTATTGGCAATTCAGCTTCTTGGTAGTTTGCTTCCCTTCGCTTTTTGGAGGTGAAACTTTTATTTGGTTTGTTTGCCAAAGTTGAGTTGGATTTAGTTTTCCTACTAAGTGAAATGTGTTAAACTCAATGGAATAGATGGTTTCACATTGAATGAAGTGTGTACATTCAATGGACTTGACAGTGAAGCATGACGAAGGTATGTTGTATTGGCTATAGTGCATGAGTGTCAATAACTTGTCAAAAGTTTCATCAAAGGTAAGAAAATTTATAATCATGTTATGGGGTTGGGATTAAGGGAAGGATAATGAACATGTTGTGGAAAAAGTACTCTTGGTATGGCATGACAACTCATCAAATCTTAGACATTGAGGTCATGTGATGACTTGTTGCCATGGTGAGTTGCATCCTTGTAATGGTCCAAGGCTTCATCCTACAAACACAACTCCAAGAGGACAAGAAAACAAAGAAAAGACGTCATGTTATTATAATGAAATATATAAGTTCATGTAGAATAGTAAGTAAACAAAGTCACTAGAGGTCACATGTGTTGCTAGTTTAAGGCCCTAATAGGTCATGGTGCTAGTTTAAGACCTTGGCAACTTGTGTTACCTGTTTTAGGCCTTGGCAGGCCATGGAAAGTAGGTTCTCTTATTGGTTATTATTAGCTACATGTAATATGGTTTTAGATAGGAACAATTAACTAGGTTGGAAAACTCATTTTCATCCACATTCGCTATTCTGAATGCGCCATTACCATAGGTATTAGTGACCAAGAAAGGCCCTTTCTAGTTGGCTAAGAATTTATCTACATGTTTTTGGATAGCTTTGAGGACTAGGTCATCTTTCTTGATATTTTTCTTAGTCAAGTCATGGTGATGTTGCCACTGTTTCTTTTATTCATACTACTCAATGTGAGTAAGCATTTGCACATGCTGCTTCTCCACCAAGTCAAGGCCCATGATAGGTAGCTCCTTGTTATGTTCATCATTAATGAATTCAAACAGGGCCATTTGAAGTGATGATACATGCAATTCAAGAGGTAAAATAACTTCAAAACCATAAACAAGGCTATACGAAGTTACACCTATTATAGTATAGTATGTTGTTTTATATATTCCCAAAGTGCATGGACAAGCCACTCATGCCACTTGAATTTACTATTATTTAGCATTTTCTTGAGTAAGTTGATAAAGGGCTTGTTGGATGCTTCAGCTTATCTAATAGCTTGAGGGTAATAAGGTGATGAGAAAGAGTGATTAATGCCTAGGCCATGATAGAAATTTTTCGTTTATTGGCTAGTAAACTATGGTCCATTGTCCATGACTATGGTCATAGGAATACAAAAATGGACTACTATATTATCTAGGATGAATATATAGACTTGTTCAAATGTAGTCTTCCTGAAGGGGATACCATCAACCCACATAGTAAAGTATTCAATTGCAATAATGATGAAACTATGCCCTATGAAAGACTTAGGCATTATAGGTCGAATGATATCCAATCTGCATCATTGAAATGACCATGTTATCTGAGTAGTGTGTAACTTAGTCAGTGGTACATGTATCAAGTTGTTATTCCTTTGGCACATGTCACATCACTTAATCTTCTATAGGAAATTTCTTTCCATATAAGACCAATAATAACCTAAGCATATAATCTTAGTAGCCATGGCTCTAGGTTCTATATGTCAACCACAAACACCCTCATGAACATACTCTAGGATTGTTCTAGCTTCAGATCTACCCAAGCACTTTAACAATATGCCATCATAGGATTGTTGATATAATGTGTTATCACCTACAATGAAATATTGTTTTTATTGTTTATTTAGAACATCCTTTTGAGCGGTATTCAAGCTTTGTGAAGATTCATCATGCATAAGATAAAACTTGTTATTGTCATACCACTCCTTTATAGGAGTGGTATGAACTATAGCCACAAAGGTGTCTTTAACGCTCTGTGTGATAGGGAAATCATAGTCAATGGTTAAGGTGGGAAACTTGCTAAACACATTTGGCATAATATTGAGGGCTAGCATTGCAGTTGCATCTACTATGGCATTCTCATTTTAGGGTATGTGTTGGATATCAACATCTATAAATTATTGTAACAATTATTTTTGTAAGTCACAGTAAGGTTCTAAATTTTTGGCTTTGCATGCATAAACCTCAGTTGCTTGATTGACAAAAATTTGTAAATCATCCATGATTATCAAATGTTTAATTTCTAGATCATTTCTCTAATCAAACCTTCATACTCTGCTTTGTTATTGGTGCATGGAAACTCAAAATGATAGGTGAAGGGTTTGATTTCACAAAATGGGAATGTTAGGGTGGTAATGGCATTAGCCCCATGGGAAGTTAAAGCTTTGTCAAAGTGCCTCATAATCCTTGTGTACTTGGTTAATGACATTGACATGTACATCAGGAAACTCTAGGTCTATAGTTGCTTGGTCATCAATTGGTAAAACAATAAGTTGTACAACTATAGATTCACCTTTTGTTGAGGATTGGAAGACATAATGAAGGTCAAACTTTGTTGTTATGGCTTTTCATTTTGCTATACATATACTTTCTTAAATATTGGTCATTATGTCTCTAAGTATGTTGCCTTTGCAAATGACATTGACTTGGCTCCTAAAGATGTAGTTTCTCCACTTCTTTAATGAGAAGAATAGTGCTAAATAGTACTTCTCCACTTCAATATATCATGTCTCATGGGTAACTAATGTGTGGCTAAGTTAGTATTCTAGCATATCTACTTCATCATCATGTTTTTGATAGAGTGGGAAGGCAATGAACATATCAACGATAGCAAGGTAGATGTAAAATGGTTTATCTTCATGTAGAGGATAAATTATCAATACTTGTGCCAACTATTACTTAAGGTTTTTAAAGGCTTGTTAGCATTGAGGTGTCCACTCATAGTGCACTCCTTTCATTAGTAAGTGTTGCAAAGGTTGCAACTTATCTGTAAGCGTAGCAATGAACCTACAAATAAATTGCAATCTATCTTGCAATCCTTAAAGCTCTTTAAGGTGAGTTCATTCTACCAAGTTGGAAATGATCTTAAAATTAACAATATTAACACATATCCTTGCTTCTGATACTAAAAATTCAAGCATCTTACTAGTTTTGATACCACTGGCAAACTTCTTAGGATTAAGTCTGAGTTTGAATATAAGGCATCATATATGCACAAGGTCTAGGTCATTAGCATGGTCATCAGCCACTTTGGAATTAACAGCTATATCATCTAGGTAATCATTAGGCAAACCTAGCATGTAATTATTGAAGCATGGCTTGTTGATAGGTTGCTACAAAAGGTAGATCAAAAGGTTATGGAGGTCATGCTAAGTTGGTGTTCCAGGTTGAACCTAATATGATTGTGTCTCGAGAATTCATTCATAGAGGACAATAAGGCATGCTCAGCCATAGTATAGATGAGTTGATCAATACTAGGAAAGAAAAATCATCCTTGATAGTTGTGTTATTTAGGTCATAAAAATCAATGCAAATATAGATACTCTTAGTTTTCTTATGGACTATCACTATGTTGGACACCCATTTTACATAGTCAATAGCCCTAATGAAACCAACTTGGTATAGCTTTGTGATTTGATCATGAACTACTAAGGCTAAATCATGTCTAATCTTACACACTTTTTGGTTAACTGATCTAATGTTAGGATTAAGTATGATGTTTTTTTGAACTAAGCATGGGTCTAGACATGACATTTCTTCATACGACTAGGTAAATGCCTTAATATTATCTTATAGGACCTTGGTGATGCCTTGATCCTTTTGAGGCTTTAGTGAGGAACTTGAGCTAGAGACTCTTCAGTAATGTCACTAGCCTATAGATCAAGGACTTTAACTAGTTTTTTAGGCCACTCTAGAGGTTTTTCAATTGAGGATATGTGGATGAAAAGACTCTTAGGCTCAAGATCTAGATAATTAGTATCGATACATCATTCAACATCACCATGAGGCCCACTCAAGCTTAAAGGAACAACAATATGCTCCCAAGTGCCCATACTTTAATACTACATGTCAACCATAAGCACATTAAGTGACAATTGGATAAAAATGGGTAAAACATGATAAAATGATATAAAATATTTTAGTAAACATGTAAACATATGTTGTTCCAATGACAAACAAAAATGAAGACAAAGTTAACCAAGGTTATAAGAGGTGAATAATGATCCATGGGATTAACTAAAAGCATATAAGGTTTATCAAGGACCATAAGAGAGGAAATAAGGTGAACATGGTATAACAAGAAATTATATAGAGGCTTTATAAAGTCAATTAATAAGAAAACAGGTCAACGATGCCAAACAAGGCTAAAAACAAGGTCAAATCTATGAGAATGGAATGTAAGATGATAAAAGTGGTAGATATTGGTCAAACAAGGTTATATTTTGCTATTTTTAGGCCTTAGAGGGCCATGGTATAGGGCTACAAGGTTGCTAGGGGATTTTGGACACATGAGGGGGTCATTTTGAAGCAAAATTGACACCTTTTTCCATGACTACGTTAGGCCTTACTAGTGACTACATTGGCCAAGTGTAGTCATGCCTACCTCCAGCATAGTTGACGTTCAAGGGTACTTTACATGGCTTGAAATGATCATTTGCAAGATCTTAGTGGTCTAAACAACTAGCGTAGGGAGTGGGTATTGAAAATTGGCAAGTTTTGACATTATTTTGGCTTCCTAGAAGGCTGAAAATCATGTTCCAAGAGGTGACTACATTGGGCTAGTAGGCCTTAATGTAGTCACTATGAATGACTAATTCTATGGGGTTCCTAAGGTTGAAATAGATTAAAATTTAGAATTGAGAGCCATGGGGGCAAGGTTCTAGTCATTCTAGGCCATTTTGAACTGCTTATTATTAGTTTTCATTGCCACCATTTTTTTCTCAAGTGGGACTATGCTGGCCCAACATAGTCCTTGGCTTCTCAACATAGTCAAATATGAAAAATAGATTTTGGTTAGTTTTGAGGCTTGATCGAACATGCTAATGAGCTTCAAGCCATACTGGTGCTATCAGCTAGGGTTTGGATGTAGAAATCGTCAATCTTCATGCTTGTTTAGGCCTTGAATCCCAAAATACCATGGGACTAGGTTGGGTATGTAGTTCCCAACGTAGTCAATGATTTTAGATGGAAAAGAGTTAAAAAAGAATTAATCTTCACTTGTTTCCCAAGGTTCTAGGATTTGGGCATGTTTTGATAGGGTTGTGGATCTTTTCAGGAGTTGATTTGGGTAGTCCTAGAGCTATTTTGGCTACTTCCAAGTGGACTACCCTTGGCTTGGGTAGGGACTATGCTAGCCCAACATAGTCCCAATTCTCCCTTCAGTGTAGTCACATTGGAAAGTTTGAACAACTAAATTTTATTGCTGAATTTAACTTCAGTGGCCCTAGGACTCATAGAATTGGATTTTGAGTGATTTTTGTCAATTTTTAAAGAAGTGTATGTGGACTACATTGTGCTTGAAGAGGGACTATGCTAGCCCAGTGTAGTCTTAACTTCATCCAGCATAGTCTATGCTCTAGAGATTAAAAACTATGAAAACTAGTGCATTCCATGTCGAGCAGGATCTAGAGAGGCTCTAGGATTCATTAATATGGTATTTGATGTCTTTTTGGTGTACCTTGGGTAGTTTAATGGAGGCTATGCTAGGGATTTAGAGGGACTACACTCGTCTAGTGTGGTCCTAGTCTCTCCTTAGCATAGTCATGATCTGGAAGTTTAAGAAGAGTGGATTTTGACTCAAATGTAAGGTCTCATGGTCTCGATGTGCCTTGGCAAGGTCTTTTAGTTGACAGAGGTGTTTTCTAGATTATGTTTAGCCTATGATGGATTCCATGGTGTGGACTACATTATGCTTAAACTGGAACTACACTGACACTGGCCTAGCATGGTCCCCTCTCCCCATCAATCTAGTCTAGGCTTGGGATGATTATAGGTAGTTTCTATGATCAATAGAGGCTTCCAATAAGGTTTTGGGGTTGATTGGCTATAAACTTAGGACATATTTGGCAAATTTTCTTTCAATTTTGAGGAACTATGTTGAGCTTGGAGTGGGACTACATTAGCCTAGCATAGTCCTAGTCTTCATTCAACATAGGCAAGATACACATGAGGAAAAGTGAGGGAAAATACTAATTTTTGGAGTTATAAAGGCTCACAGAAGGTTTTAGGATTTGCTAGCATCGAATCTAAGTCAATATTAAGTAATCTTATCTAGTTTCTTATGGACTACGCTAGACTTGAAGAGGGACTATGTTGATCCAACATAGTCCCCACCCTACCTTAGCATAGTTAAGGTGGAAGTGACTAGAAATGATGAGAAACAGAGATTTTGAAGTCACATGGGATTGGGAAAGACTTTTGAGATCTTGTCAATAGTAGTTCAAGTTATTTTTGGTGAGTTTTATTAATTTTTGAAGGACTATGTTGGGCTCTAGAGGGGACTATGTTCGCATAGCATAGTCCTCATATCCTTTAGTGTAGTCCCAATTTGGATGGTCAAAAATATTGATTAAATTATAGGTTTTGTGGTCAGGAAACTCCAAATTGCATTCTAGGATTTTTTGGTGTCAATCAACATGGATTTAAATATTTTTAATAATTTTTTGAGGGGACTACGTTGGGCCTAGACTACACTATCCCAATGTAGCCCTATTCCATCCTTAGTGTAGCTTAAGTTGGTGGTGAGAAATGCTAGTTTTGAGGTCATAGAGGCTTTGTTAGGCTTCCTAGGCTTGTTGACGACAATCCTAGATCACTTGGGATGTATTTTTCATAATTCTTGAGTGACTACACTAGCCCAACATAGTCTTGCTTCCCTATTCGTGTAGTCTAGTTTGGAGTGGCTAGAAATGATGAAAAATGGTATGATTTGACACTAAATTTGTTGGGACAAGACTTTAGGGTTGATCCCAAGTAGTTCTAGGTATTTGCTTACAATTTTGCATCAATTATTGAAGGACTACACTAGGCTCTAGGGGGGACAATGTTGGCCCAGCATACTCCAATTCTCCATTCAACATACTTAATATGAAATGATCAAAATTGGCAGAAACTGCAAGTTTCTAAAGTCAAACTAGCTAAGATAGGGTGTTAGGATTCTGTTAGAGTTAAATTTCATGGTTTTTGATATGTCTAGATAGTTTTAATGGGACTATGATAGGCCTTGGGTAGGGACTACACTAGCCCAACATAGTCCTCTTTCCCTCTTAGTGTATTCATTGTCAAAATCATCAAAATGTGGACAAAAGGTAGGCTTCATGGTCATACAAGGCTAAATTAGGATTTTGAGGTTGACTGGGGTCAAGTTTCATGGTTTCTAGTGTTTCTTGGTAGCCTCAATGCGACTATGCTAGGCCCTAGGTAAGGACTAAACTAGCCCAATATAGTCCCATCTCTCCATCCAATGTAGTCCACATCTAGATGCCAAAAGTGGAAGAAGTCATAAGATTTGACCAAGGTTGATGTTCTAGTATTGTTGGAAGCTCAATTGTAGTTTATAGGTGATGGGTTTTTTGGGTTCTTGAGTGGATTATGTTGAGTAGTCATTGTGATTACACCAACCCAACATAGTCCTCCTAATCCCCAGTGTAGTCCCATGTGGAAACTTAGTTTTGTTGATTTTTTGAGGTTTTTGGTTAATCGACTATAATTTGGGATTACTAGGATTCCTAGTGAGGTGTGGAGGTTCTAAAAGATAATGTTGTAGGTGGGTAAGGATCTATATGATGTTTACTAATTGTGGAACCTTGGGACTATGTTGGCCTAGCATAGTCACAAGGTCTTCCCAATGTAGTCATAAGGGTGAAGAAAAAAATAGTATCATTAACTATGGTCGTTTGTGCCTTGAGCTTGCTAGAGGCTCAAACTTGGGAAAATAGTGTGTTAATTAAGGGTTAAAAGAATTGGGAAAGTTTCTTGGGGTTGTAGGAGGTAAGATGTAATGTTGGACTACACTGGGTAGTAACTAGGACTATGCTAGCCCAGTGTATTCCTTCACTTCTCTTAGTGTAGTTAGTGAGGAGGCTTGATTCTTATCATAGTTGGAGTGCCTTTGATCAAGTTTTGATGTTATTAGGGGATCTAGCTTGGCTTTGGTGAAGTTGAGTTGTCAAGGCCTTTGGAAGTTGGATGTGCTATTGGAAGTCTATCCCATGATGGACTACGCTGGCAGTAGTTAGGAATATGCCTACCTAATGTAGTCCTTATCCCTCCTTTAGCATAGCCTTGGTTTCTTGTTCAAAATTTTCATTCTTGGCCATATTCTTGGGCTGGAAGGTGCCTAGTCTAGAGTTTAGGGAGGTTGGTAAAAGTGATAGTTGTCTATGGCTTTAGGTTGACTACTCTTGGCATAGTCATGGCTTTTTGTTACATTCTTGGAAATTTTCTTGTGGGGCTTAGTCAAAATTGGTAAGTTTTCTATGCCATAACCCTTCATAGTTCCTAGTTTCTAATTTTTTGTATCCAAGTGAAGTGGAGTTCCAAGAAGGAAATTAGGATTTCCACTTGGATGCTTAGGTTTAACATTAATTTAAATTTTAGAACTTGGCAAAAATCATTCTTGTTCCATACCTTCTTCTCACTACACATTGGTTGGAGCTCTATTGCCTCTAGTGTCATCACATTCTAGCATTGTCATTATTTCTTGTGCTTCCAAGTGCCAACCTCAATGTAGTGGTAGTTACCTCTACCTCCCAATGTAGTTGGCTTTAAGGCAAAGGATCTCCTACATTTCAAGCACCATGGTGAACAAAATGATCCCTACCAAGAACTCTTTGTTGGAGTAGGTGGATACCAATGCCAAAATCTTAGCATGTCTACCCCATCCAAGGATTGGAGTTCCACCATTGTCTTTTCTAGGTACTAGTTCTTACTAGTTTTTCCACTTTTTCATGTATTCCATGTTTTGGATTCTATTCCATTTTATAGATCTAGGATTGTATATTTGTTATTTTTAAATTCTATGAAAATCCTACCATAGATATGAACCATGTTTATTCCTTTTCAATGTTACTTGGACTTTGGGTTTTGATTACGCTGAAGTTTAAATGCTTTTCCCATGTTTTTTATGGCTTTTTTGATTTTCTTGCCCAAGAAAAAAGAACCATTGCTTTTGGATTTTTCTCTACAAAGGTTAGGTTTTTAATTTTTTCAAGGTTATAGGGTTATTTTCTACTATTTTCTAGTTAATGAAATTTTTGAATCACTCAATTTTGCTTAATAGATAATTTTCTATGGTTGTTTCCATCAAGTAGGTTTTCCATTATAAGGCTATTTTCTATATAAGTTGTGTATTTTTTCTATAGTAAAAGTTTAAAAGATTTTAAGATTTATTATATCAATTTTTAGTTTGTGATTCAAGGATTCCAATGAATCTTGAATCATTGAATTTGGATAAATGATTTTTCCATTACGGCCGTTTTCATCTGCTTGTGTGAAAATTGATTTTGGCATGATGACTATGGTTAGGTTACCTGTGTAATTTTTATTGAAAATATAGTTAATGATTTTTATAGTTTATTATCTTTAGGATGTAGTTTGTTGTTTTATGATTCTAATGACTATGGAGTTGTTGAATTTCGTTGAGTAGTTGATTAGTTATGATCATTTCTATTTGGTTGCATGAAATCATGGTTTCAAGGCTATTATGCATTTACCCTTGTGAAGATGGGCATCATTGAGATTGTAAATTTTTTTTTTCTGCAATGTTCCATGTTCTTGGAGATAGTTCAAGATTTTAGGAAGGGACTAGAAGTAATTTGAATCAAAATAAAAATATTTTCATATTTTTTCTGAATGTTTTCCTATGGCCATTTTGGTGTTAAGTGTAAAATTGGATTGAATGTTGGCTGTAGACATGGGTCGTATGTTGAATTTTTTCTAAGGGTAGAATTATTCATGAAAGTTGATAATTTAGACCTATACTATTACTTTCACATTTTTAGTCCTAAACTATCAATTCCACATTTTTTGTTGTAATTAGTCATTGTTATGATTTTAATTTTAAATAGTTATGTTATGTAAATTGTTTCAAATTTTTTCTAGGTGTTATTTTCTATGTTTAATAGTTATAAGGCTTTAGTTTTTAAGTTTGAATGATTATAATTTGTTATGGTTGGATGTTAAAAGGCCTTATTAATGCCCATCTTGATGGTAATAGAGATGGTGGTGCTGTTAGGTTATATTCACCTCCTCAAGCCTAACTCTCTAGTTTAAGATATGGAATGGGATCATAACAGGATATGGTTTAGGCCAAGAGCGAAAGACTTCCTTCCATACCTCAAACAAAACTTCAGTGTGGTGGTTTGGTCATACATGATGACTGAGGTTTTAGTAGTGATCATAAAGACCATCCTGCCTAGGTCTTCTAACTTGATCATCAAGTTTCTGATGGATGAACCTAAAGCTCATGTGGAGGGAGCAAAAAATGATGGCACTACTACTATGGCTTGTCACAAATTATCAACAGTTTGGGAGATGTCCAAATTTAGCCAGTATAATATAGAAAACACTTAAATCATTGTTCATTGTGTAGATATGTTTTTTCAGAATCCTCCAAGCACCATTTATTGCGTAGAGGGGTAAGTAAGGTTTTCCTTAGTTTATGGTTATTTTCTATAGTTGTAAAATTAAGTTATGATAATTTTTGTTGTTTCACTTGCCTATTGTTTAGGATGGACAAGTGGGACTCCATCAGAGGTGATAACCTCTTGCTGCTAGCCCACATAGCTTTAGAGGTGCTCACCAAAAGCCCAGCCATGAGGCTTGTAATGTTGGAACAAATAGAGGATGACCTTGAAGACAACATTGATCATCACTCTAAGACTTATACTAGATGACTAGGGAATGGGACAACGGATAGTTAGTGGACCAACCCATCACTTGATGAATTAGACATGAACCCATCCACTAGAGTTTCTAAGATGCTTGCATCCAATAGGCACAGTGAGTGTTGTTATACTTTGTTGATTTTAAGTTATTCACATACTATAGTTTCTCTAGTAACTTTGGTTTTGGTTATTTAAGTAGTTGTATTTTTATTTTAACTTAGTTATATTTTTGTTGTAACTTGACTTACGTGACAAACCTACACTAAGACTAATGGGCTATTCCTTTCGTTATTTTATAGAGGCCACTACATTAGTTAAAGTTACGATCATCACTTCAGGACATGTTGAGGAGACCTTGATCCTCTAGTTTGGTGAGGTAAAATCCTCACAGAATTGGCTATCAGACCATGCACTTGATTCTTTACACCCAAGAGTTATAGATGTGGGGTTGTTTGGCCTCTTCATGGCCCCAAGCCTGATCGTTCCTACTATGGAGATGTTGAACATCATTGAATTCTTTAGCCAAGGAGTTAGGAAGTTCACCACCTAGGGTCACAATGTGATCATTGTTTCAATTGTTAGTGCATCCACCTTCAATGACCTCTTTGATGTTCTAAATGATGACATGCCAGTTATCGCCAAAGTAGGCAAGGAGGTGGATCACTGGGAGGTAGTAGAAGAATGGCTAAACACTCATTGTGGTGCCAAGGGATACTCATTAAAGTAGATCAAATTATTGTTAGTTAGAGAAATGTATCCCTTGTCCCAATCCTAGGTGTTTCTTAAATTTTTATCATAGTGGAAGATCCTTGGCATGGAGTAAGCTTGGGCCATGAAGTAGGTGCTCACTGAGGATGTCTGATTTAACTAGGGTACACATTTGGTTTCTGAGATATAATGGGAGATCCAAAGCTTCATAACATCCTTACTATGAAGTGCCATGTGCACTTTTCACTTTCTATAGCTTACTTATGGAGGTTTGTAGAGTTCCTTGTTGTGAGGAAGAATAGATGATTGGTTAACCAATATCCATCCCAAATCACCAAACCTTGGGTGAAGCTCTTGGCTCCAACCACACAGGATCATGATCCACCAGAAGCTACGGGTAAGTCACTATCTATTACTACCAAGGATATTACTAGTAGGAATTGTATGTCCCTTGATAGCATGAGGGTAGAGCCTCTCATAATACCAGCTTACATTAAGAAGGCTCAAAATCTATACTAAGAGGTTGAGGAGAAAACCAGGGCTAAGATTAAGAGGCCTTTGGTAGATGAACCAGCACCAGTGATCGAGGAGCTTATGAAGAAGCCTAGGTTCACCATTAAACTTAGAGATGTACACCATGAAGTTAGAGGCATGTCATATCTTGGTTTATTATTTCATTAATGGTTTTAAGTTAGTTACAAGTTTTCCTTTTAGACAAAACATGCTAAGCTTGTTCTATGCCTTTACGGTTGATGCTCTTGTAGGGAAGCAACAAGAATAGGAAGCTAGAGCCATGGTAGCAATAGTTGAGGATGAATAAAGATGTCAGGAGGAGGAGGAACTAAAATGCTGGGAAGAAGAAATTTTCAAGCAACATAAGGATGATATGTTGTATAATGATGACTTACCTCCTCTTCCTCCTATGGGCCACTTTGACAGTATGCTAGAAGATCCAAAACTGAGTGAACCTCATATTGCCATATTAGAGGACCTCTCAAGTATGCATGACTTTCAATTTTAAGCATTTTGTTAATTCATGCCTATCTTTGGCTATGGTTGTTGATTGCTTACTACACTTGTTGTAGCCCAAGAGCTATGGTAGAAGCTTTCAATTCTACCTTCTACATGTAACCATGGATGGAAACTCCTAATAAATTTGAATTTATGTGGGATGTAGCTAAAGATATGATCAGATGATTGTAGCAGATAGCTCTTGAGATTCGCAAGATTTTTAACTCTTTTTACCTTTATAATTTTATATTTTATATTTTTAGTCTTTTATTTGATTTCCATGGTTATGTAGTTTTTGTTACCAAGTGGTTTTGTTTGTTGGACATTATTTTATGTTGATTATAGTTCCTAAACTTAGATGAGATCCTGAAAAGGCAGTTAAGGTTGACATATTTCCTTTATTACCTTTTGTTTTAGAGAATGTCCCACATGCACTATATGAGGGTGCCACTAGATGTGCACTATCATGTGCTAAGTCCCTATGGGAATGTAGCCAATGTAATGAGTTCATATGGAAACAAGTTGTAGCATTGTAAGTGGAGAATAAGAAGTTGAAAGAGGAGGTGATATACCTCAAGGATCACAGAGATTTCATAGAAACCCAAGTGGACAACAAAGACTCCTTGAACACCAAGGAGATAACTTGGGCATGTTATTGGAGTGTGGTCCAAGGTAAGGTTGCCCTTGTCAAAAAAGTAGTAGAATAAAAGCTTCAAATTTATCTTATCAACCACAAGGTTGGTGAGTGGAAAGATTACTATGGTTGGATCCTTGAGTGGGGTCGTATAAAAAAGAATTGTAAATAAATGAACAAAGTGGAATTGGATGCTTATCGTAATTGGCTAAAGGATGAGTCTACTGAGAGATAGAAGTTAAAATATTCAATATGAGCATCAATGTGGATGAGGTCTATAAAATATTTGTAAAGAACATGATTGTAGATAACTCTCCTACCAATCAGATCACTACTACATTAGGGGAAACATCCACTGCCATGTCCTTGCACGAGCCTCCTACATGGAGTGACATTGACAGGAGTAATATCATAATGGGTATTGATCTTGGGGATGTGGACTGGGCCAACATGTTTGAAGACCAACTCCTCCACCATCTAGAGATTGGTCTTCAAAACATCCCCAAAGTACATGTAGCTTCGGAACCACCTTAAGTTTGCTTACCTTTAGTTTTGGTTTTGTTTGTATTTAAGTTATGTATTTTGTCTCAGTGTGCATTGATTACTAATTAGCTTTATGTTATGTTATAGACACTAGAAGAGATTGGCTGCCCTAGTGGTGAGGGTGAAGATGATGCTACACCTCATCAATGAGATGCTCCTTAGTTCCCTCATTTGCTTTTTAGTTTCAATTGTTTTGATTTCATGTTGTTGATGATGTATGACTAGTGTTAGTGAAATTTTTTTTGGATGGTTTATTTGGATATGTTTTTGATATTATGGATATTTTAGCTTTAATTTTAGTTTCAAATTTTAAGCTTTAAATTTGATTATGAATTTATAGTTTTGTTTATGTTATGGTTCTATGTTGAAATCTATCTTTATAGGCCACATTGGAGAGACTTGGTTGTCATGCAATAGAAGGTTAAAATGGTTATGCAATGACATTATAAACTAAAGAAAAAATAAGTTATATTGTTTTTTTTAGTTTTAGGCCATGGTAGGCCATGTGGTATTTGCTAGTTTAAGGCCATGAAAATGCATATTTTTGGATATTTCATGTTTTATAAATTTTTATGAATTTTGTTGGTTTTAGAATTTTGATGATGTTTTTGTCTTTTTTGAACAAAAAGAAATAGGCTTTAAAAGTAAAAGAAAAAAAGAAAATTGTAAGCTATAGGAAAATAAATAAATCAATGTAAAGAAAAACAAGGTTGCAAATACAAAGGTAAATAATGTAGAAACTAGGCTATTGGGCTATAAGTACATATGGTTGCAATGTTGTAAGCACATAGGGTATAGGAAGGATTAGGAGCATATATCACTTATGCAAGTTTTTACTAATCTTTAAGAGAATGGAAATGGCATATGGATTATTTTGCACCATTTTATATTGTCCATTTCCTTCATTGACAATGCTGAAGGGGAGCTCTCCCCATGACACATTAATGAGCTCATCATCATTTGTTTTGGCCTCTTTGGCTACATAAACCTTTTTGATTTTATGGCTAACAAAAAGAGTTTCTTCCTGAAGCTCCATTTTGGACCCTTGCTTACATCAACATTGTTAAGAACTAAGGGGATTGTTCTTTATTATGAATAACGATTTCACCTACCTCATAATCCAAATGGATTTCTTGATGAATGGGTGAAGATACATCCCATAATTATACCAACCAAGATCTTTCCAGGATGACATTAAATCTTGGTGTCTCCTCTACCACTAAGAAATTTATTATTGTAGGGAATTGCTCCCCTATTACAAAATCTAATCAAATGAGATATTTGACTGCAACCTACAATCCATTAAAGCATCTAAGGGCTGAGGTCATTGTATGTTTCATTAGGTCCAAATGTTCAACGATGGTATAGGATATGAAATTAATTTTCACCCCATCATCTACATGCACCTATGTACTTTATATTGCCCAACTTGTATGGTTATAAAGAGAGGTGCCTTGGTTACTTCATCATTTTAGGGGTTTGTCTTGACTTTACTCTCATGAAACATTAGTGATGTTGACTTCGATTCCCTAGGTGAATAGGATACCATAAGTACATGGATTGCCTCTTCATTAGTAGGGATGTCCACACTAATAGGAATGAAGGTCAACATCTTAACTAATGCCTCATGGTAAGTAGTAGAAGTTATGATTAGGTCATATATGCTTAAGGTTGTGTTCTTTTGTTTGAGCGATTGCTTAATCTATTTCATTGTATCAAGGAAGTATTTGTTGTTATTAGTTGATATGTTGTTTCTAACTTCCTCTATGCACCCCAAAATATGAACTTCACGCTTGGGTTTTCATTGTGTTCTAGCCTCTCTTTTTTCTTCTTCTAGTTTTGGTTCCTCTTGTCGTTTACTTGTTGAAGTAGCCTGGGTTGTAGAATTCATAGGAATGGATGAAATGGGAGTGGAATTAGGCAGGTACACTTGTTTCCTTGAATTTTTCTACTTATTAGTGTTGTTCTTGGCTTTCTGTATAACTTTCTTCCATTGTTTATAGGGAAATTTCTTATTACCCCTAGTTGGTTGCGAGGAAGAAGATGTTGCATTGGTCACCATGGGGGGTTGTTTTGTGGTGGAGGGAAGTTGTGTTATAAAGGGCTAGTATACCCTAATGAAAAAAGGCTCATTAGGAGGCATTTGTAATGATATGCTTACAAAAAAGGGGGTCTTAATTTGGTAGAAGTTGAAGAGCCCCTTTCGTTGCGAAGGGAGACTCAAATCACGAATGACTCCCTCATAGGTATCTAATTGTCATCAATGTTGAACACTATTATAATGTATGAATTATTTTTGGAATTCAAAAAGTCCTTGTATATGTGCATCAACTAATTTTAAGGCCTAATAAGATGGATGTGTCTAACACCAATTCATCCTTATTAATTATCCTTCAATGTAAGCCAATAATTAGTATCATGTGTAAGCCAATAATTAGTATCATGTCTTGGCAATTGATGATAATAGAAAAAGTGGTTGAGCTTAAAGTATTTGGGTACTAGAAGATTATCTTTGATCACTTGAGTGGGGTCTTTGGCTATTTCACATAACCTATCATGACTTTTGCAGACATTCTTGGTCATTTTCTTGTATTGAATACTACTGCTCTTTAATAGTTATTCTAAAAGTACTGACAACTTGAGGGGTATCTTGGTATAGTTGGATAAGTATTTTTTCATGAACTTAGGCTTAGAATTAGTTGACGTGGTGGCCCTAGAGGTTAAAGGTTGGTTATTTGTTTTGGTAGCCGAGGCCTTAGGTTGGGTATTCTTGGGCCCCTAGTTAGTTGGCTTACTCTCCTTGATTATAGTTACTACAACCACATTATTTTGCCTACCCTTTTTCTTGTATTTTATTGAATGTTGCTTTTTGTATGCCATGTAAGTAGGGTTTTGATTGGCTTCTATGAAATCCTCTATGTTCTTAGTCTAGGAAAAGGCTTAACTAAGAGACCGTGGATCAAGATAATATGATTTCAATTTTAGAAAATTCTTAATGGTCCCTTTGAAAATGGATAAGAGATGTGTCTTAGCTATTGGCTCTAGAATTTCATTGAGTAGAGTGTTCCATCGTTGGATGAACTTTTGCATTGGCTTAAGGGATCCTTGCTTGACCTTCATTAGTTGGTCAAGCATGGTATCATGTTTCAAGTTATACTTGAAATGATTAATAAATTGCAAAATTAACTCATCAAAAGAGGATATGGATCCTCTTGTAAAGGCATGGTACTAGTTGAGTGCTTTTCCAACTAAGGACTTAGGAAAGATTTGCATGATAGTATGTGGCCAAGCCTACAAGAAAAAGTGCTCAGAGCATAAGGTAATTAGGTAAGCATTTTGATTACCATCATTGTTGTATTTGATGAACTATGGAATGGGGACACCAGGAGGAAGAGTTAGCTATGGGACTATAGGTCTAATGGGATCATATTGGTAGAAGTCCATTATATTCATAGTTTAGGATGTTAAGGCTTTAAGTTTTCTTAACTCTTTAGTCATGTCATGGATCATTTTGAAATCTTGATCTAGTCCTTCGGATGCCCCTATTGGTTGTGAGGTTTGGATGAAGGGTTGAGGCATGGGTTACAATGCATGTGATCTTGCTATTGGTTGTAAGACAAAGGGTATAGGTTGCATCATAGCTATGGTTTGTACGCCAAAAAAGGAGAAGGACATTTGTGCTAGTACTTGGGGCACAAATGGAATAAAAAGGATGTATGATCCTTAGGTTGCTTGAGGTCTTGTGGTGGATTCCACATGGCTAGTGAATGGGTTAGTAGTAGCCACCATTAACATTGGTTGTACTAACTTAGGATGGATGGAAAAAGGCATGAAGAGATGAAAGGAAGTTAGCTATGACAGTAATTATGCTTGGTGTGTGGTGATGATTGCTATGGATTCGAACATGATCAGGTAAAATGGGGATGAAGGAGGTGGGACATGTCTAGAAGAATAGGTAAAGGGGGTACAGGTGGGTACTATGACCTTGGGAGTCGCTTATTGAAAAGGTCCCTGCCAAAATGGTTTTAGGCTCAGAATTTGCCTTGAATTCATCTTCCTCTTCTAGTTGCCCATTGGAGGTAGCCTTTCGATTGTCTTTGTTAACCTTAATGAGGAGGGCTATGATGCTAGTGTAGATGTTGTTAAGGGGTATTTGGTTGTAGGGGGAGGGAATATACTCTTTTCCATTCTGATGGATGAGCCTGAATGCCCTTTTGCCTTCTACTTCCACTCATGGAATCAACATGACAACTTGGATCTTGGCATAAATGAAGTTATAGTGCTCTTCATTTATTGCTGCGAAACTAGGACTTTGTCCTTGAATTCCTAGGGATTGACTACATTCCATCATGGTTTGATCTTTGGGGTCATAAACCCTCATGTGATATTAATTTGACCCATTTTTGATATAGTTGTAAGGAAACTTGGTTGACTATTAAAATGACATGTTGAAAATTGAGTCTTTCATGTTTTTACTTTTTTTGGTAAAAATCATAGTAAGCAGAGGAATCTTTTAACATGGTAGACCAAAAGTAGCAGGGTAGTAGAGGATGACTACTAAATGATAAAAATGAAAAATAAAAAATAGGTATACTTACTGGATGGAAAATAGACATCATAGTAGGTACTATGCTAAAAGGAATGCCAAAAAATGGAATGCCAGAAAATGGAATGATAGAAAATGAAATGCTAGAAAATGAAATGACAGAAAATGGATTGCTAGAAAATGGAATGATAGAAAATGGAATAGGTGTTGTAGTAGAATGGAAATATGTAGGAATGTCTAGCAAAACCCAACTATATTTCTACTATCACATCAAGACTTATGGCAGAAGGTCAAATAGGAAGCACTGGTTTTACAAATATGATGAAAGAATAGAAATGACTAAAATGAGTTTGTAGCTTAGAATTTGGGTGGAGGCCATTCTTCTAGCACCAGAAAACTGTTGGAGTTGATAATCTCGATTGTTGAAATGGGGAAAAAATGAAATATTCAAGCATCAAAATAGTTTTAATCCTGAATCCCAAGGGCCTTCAAAACCAGGATTTAAGGTACCCTAGATGGTTTTGCCAATCATCTAGGGACTTATGAAGTGTAAATAGGAGCATTTTTGGAAATGCAAACATCATTGTAGAAAAAATCAAAAAGAGAAAAAAAAAAGGAAAAGTAAATGGGAATAAGAATGAAAATGGGAATAGAAATGGCCTACTAACAACAAAAATGGAAATAGAACTGTAGTTATAAAAATAAGCGTAGAAATGGAAATAAAGACCAAAACTTGCATAACATAAACAACCAAATTTATAATTGGTATAAAAGAATTGTATTCATGATGTATAATTTTTTTCCAAGGGCACAAAAAGTTGCTTATTGATGCTTGAAGTCCATTGGAGAAGGCACTACTCCACGATCTAGTTTCTTCCTAGCTTAGATTTTTTGCAACTTTCCATTAGTTTCCACCATGACTGTAATGTGAGAATAGGAATGAATTTAGAATTTCAGTGTAATGGAAATTACATGGAAGTGTCTATTCCCAACATAGTGCCAGTATCTACTATTGAAAGTGTAGTTGGTTTGCAAATGCATTTGATGGATGATGGAGGTTTGGAACTGCTGTGAAGGTTGAAAATGCCAAATTGCTAGAATTGTTTTATAGGATGTAAATGTCCAAAGTTTGAAACTATTATATGGTGTTGATGTTGGATAGTTATTGGTTTAGGATTGTCATTTTTAGGACTATCATTGACTACCATTGATTGCTAACAAATTAGCATTGATTGTGGATTATAATAGTCATCTACTACGAGTGTAGTTGGTCATCTACTATCAGCATAGTTGCTATTTATGGTAATTTTGGAATGGATTACACTTACAAAAATATTTTTATCATAAATAGTAAATATAATTTCGTGACTACATTGGCAATGCTTTCACTATGCTGGTAGTGGTCAACAGTCATATACTATTAGTGTAGTTGCTATTTGTTGTAAGTTTGAAATGGACTACATCCATAAAACCCATCCATTTATATAAAAAGTAAATAGAATTTTGTGACTATGCTAGCCTTGGTAGGCTATGCTGAAGATGTTGAAAATTATAGAAATGATGAAATCCATCAAAAAGTGTCATTCTTGGTAGAGAATGTTGTCTATGCTTATTGGTGTTGACTTGAAATGATGATGCTAGCTGTTGTTGGAAAATTAGAAAGTCCAAAATCCCAATGTTTTACTTCTATTGGATCTTGGTGGAGACTATGCTAGGTGTAGCTACTATGACTACTAAAAATGTAGTTACTATGACTACTAAAAGTGTAGTTATAGTGACTACTAAAAATGGAGTTACTGTGACTACTAAAACTGGCTCTAGCGTAGTTGGGGATATACCCCTACAAAACCCCATGAAAATGCCATTTTTAGCCATTCTAAAGGCATTTTTGCCTTCCCAAGCCTAGATATGGACATGGGATACCTATTTCTACTTGGGAAATAAGGAAAGAATAACTTTTGAAGACTTTTTTGAGGTCAAAAATGTAAATCATGCAAGAATGTAGCTCTTGGTCTACATATTCCACATTTACAATGAGTCCTTGTCCCAGGTTAAAAAATGAAGGTTTTAACATGAAATTTGATGGTTTTTCATACCTCCAAGCCATCCAAGAGAAATCCATAATGTCCATAATCATTTTGGAGTTAAACTTTCAGACATTCATAGAGTTTTCCCCAAAAGCTATTAAGACATAACTCCAAGTGTCTTCCTTATGGTTGACCTTGTTCAACAATGTTGAATGGTACCTAGGAGAGGTATATTAGTTTTGGTGAAACAATTAAGATGATGCAATAGTGAAAATTGAAGGAGTATCAATGCCATACTCTATTAATGTAATTGCAAAGGCCTTAAATATACCAAATGTCAAAGCCAACATCATACAAATCTCTATAAGGTTCTACACTAATGCTAATAAGTTGTGGGTATTGAGAGCCTATGGAAAGGAAGATAGGGACTATAGTGAGGTCACTGCTAAATTAAAGATCTAATTTAAGCTTCAAACCTATCATTTGTTCCCAACAAAGAGACTTAACAAGATCTCAACATACATAGCTAGATGAATTGTAATTTTGGTGTAGAACTTTAATACCAACATTGTGCATTTTCTCTTCCTAGAGATCCAGAGAAGGTTTCAGGAGAAGAATGCATCGAAACTAACATTGTGATTCCCTTGATTAATCAAAAAGCTATGAAATAAAACAAGGATCTTAAGTTACATCAATGATGTTCCAAAAAAGGCCTAGAATGCATCATATGCTAAAATATCAAAGCTAGTGCCTCTTAAGAAAGTTCAGCTAGAGAATCTAATAGGCATTGAGGGGGATCAAGATCTACACAAGGTGATAACATTCTAGCTACTAGTTAGCAACAATAGGTAGGATCCAATGATTCAATAGTTGTAGGTCATATACTTGAGTAACCAGCTCCACCAACACCATCCCTCAAAGAGGTATCTTTGCCAAATTGCATATACCATTAGATAGAAAGCAAGGGATGGCTTTGCCCTATATAGAGTTATATAGAGTTAGAGAGAGCTCCATATGGCCTACAATTTCCATAGGACCTAGAAGTAGGAAAGTATATTTGTAGTAGGAGGAAAAGAGGATTAGATACAATAAATATCAAGGAACACTGCATCCTTCCAAGTGATGCTAGAAACTAGTGGGGGTGCCATAGTTGTGGTCATGCAACACTAGGATGTAGTAGGAGTAATAGAGATAATAACCAAGCATATCAAGGAATCATTCAATATTTTCATTATGCCATTGGATGATATTTCTAGAGCTCGATATGTTTAAATGCTAGTTAGTACCTCAATGACACCAGTAGAACATGGGAACATCCTTGAAAAATTGCTACAGATGAGCCAAGTCATGCAAAATCTCTTTGATATTCCTAATGATATTACTGTATTGTAGTTTAATTTGATAGGCATTAAAAAAAAGCTAGTGATGGCAAAGATAAGGATAAAGCATGTTGAAAATGAAGTGTAGAGATTATAGGCTAAATTGGTAGCCCTAAGAGCAGAGAAAAGGGATCCTATACAATTTATTGCCCCAAGCCAACTTGAATAGTTTAGAGCTAACCAAGCAAGGTAGCTAGTTACCCATAACATATAGGTGGAGATGGAGAAAGAGAAGGTTGTGTAGAATGCCTTAGTAGTAGAAGTTTAAACATATGCAAATGCAAAAACTCTCACTACCCTTGAAGAGGAAAACAAGAAGCTTGATGTAGATAAAACTAGGTTGACTAATATTAAAAATCAAAAGAATGTTCTTGAAGAAAGCATTCATTAACTACGAGAACAGTTCATTCATGTCAACTAAGACATGAATAGATTGGCCTATGAGAATAAAACCTTATTAATGGAGGAAGTACATGTCATCCATTAGATGTTTGCTATTGAAATAAGCATGTGGCAAAACAAGGCAAAGAATAACAAGAAGATTAAGAAGCATTTTAGGAACCAAGTGTGAATGTACAAGTAGATAAATGAAAAAGAAATCTAGATGGAAAAATCCAAAATTAATTCCATCACTATGTAATTGGATAACCTAGCCCATGTCCACTAAACTGAGATAAATAATAAGGACCTATAGATCAAGGACTTAACAAAGTACATGGGGTTAGCTAACCTGCAGTACACTAACTTAACCATGTTGATAGTAGGATGGATTTTCAATGAGGTTATGAAATAGGTAGTAGTTGTGTATGCTATGTATGAGAAAAAGTTTTCTAATTGAAAAGATGCCTTGTAGAAGTTGCATGTAGCAAACTTAAAACTTGAACTAATAAAGGATAACTACCAAGGACAAAAGGATCTTACAATAAACTTAGCACTCTAGATGATGGATTACCAAGAATTAATAAAGATGGCTAGGAAATTTGAAGAAGAGTGATGACAATTCATAGCATGGTATGTTAAAGCCAACAAGATGTTCTTGTAACTGCAATGCCTATGGGATTTACCAACTTCATCCAACATTTCATAATTTTCATGGATTATAAATAATCCTAGGATACAAGAAGAAAAGCTCCAAGTGTTCCTCAACATATGCTAGTTTCAAAAGCCTAATGATAAAGGGAGGAAGCTAATGGAGGAGCCTCCACTACCTAGAACTTGAAAACTACATTGGGCTACTTCATTTTTATTTTTTTGTTTTCATTTTTTTGTTAATGTCAACTATTTCCATTTTTGTAAAAACACTAATTCAACATTTAGAGTCATGTAAATAGTTAAGTCATGTTAGGTCATATCTTCCTCTTAATTTTGTAAGGGACTCTATTCTTATTTTGTTTTAACTCAATGATGAGTTTCCAGTTAGTTGTGGGGGTATGATAAAGCCATTTTTTTCCACATGTGATATCATATTTATAACATCGTATTAATGACATCATAGCTACAATATCATAGATCATGCTACATCATCATTGATTTGATTTCTTGGGAGCTATGCAGCCCTATAAATATTGATACTTGGTTGCAAAAGGGATAATAATGTTTCATCAAACTTTAACCAAAATCTTGCAATTTTATTTTCTAGTCTTAGAGATAGCGTGAATGCCCATAGTGTGGTGTTAGTAGTTAAACAAAGTCTTTATTTGTGTGAATTCTACTTGGGAACGGTTCATGATCAATAATAAAGATCAAGACTATTTTGCATCATTGTAGCATTCCCTTAGTTCTTTTTTCCTTTTGTTTACTTAGCATAATTTTCCTATTTTCTTAGTTTAATCCTTTACATTTCAAAGTACTTTACTTTTCATGCTCATTGGTTAAGTGAAATGGGTATGCCTGGATTTGAGTGTTTAAGTTTAGTTATTTGATAACCTAGTACTGGTCTCACTTGATTTACTTAGGAGTCATTTTACTTGGTAATCCCAATGATAATTACACAAGCCTAAGACATGATCATCAAACTAGGACTGAATACTCATCACTACTATGATAGAATAGATTTCCATATTTGTATTACTTAGACTTAGACTTTAATTTCATTTTTAATCATGTTTATCACTAGGAGTAATCTTAGCCTTACAATATCACATATCATATATCTCACTGTGAGTTAAACCATACAATCAAATTTCACTAACTCAAAGTGAGAAGATAACAATCACAAGCCTAATATCAACTCCTATCATAATTACATTGTCCATCCACAGATTACGATCTAGTCACATGTGAATAGTTGTGACTTGTAGAGTAAAGTGTTGGGATACACCATCACTCATCACAAAGTCTCTCTTGATTTTCTAGTGCTTAACTTTAGTAATACCTAGATTACAAGTAAAAGAGAATCTAAGTTACATCTTGTGCTTAACCTTAGTAATGCCCAAATTACGAGTAGAAAAGAGTACAAGTTACATTGAGTTAAACATCAACTTAATTTTATGTTTATTGATTTCTGAAAAATAGAAAACTAAAATTCCAAAGAAAAAAGCAAGAAGGATAACATCAATTCTTAAAAACAAAAAAGAGAAACATCAGATAAGGAAAAAACATGAAAACTCATTTCACCTCAACAATATCCACCTTGATAACAAACTCACTTTGCCTTGACCAAAAATTTTTGTTACCTTTCTTGCAAGCCTAAGAATTCCAAGCACCACTATAACTTCTTCAATTATACTAGCTTTGTTAACATGTTTGCACAATTTTGACATGTATGAATTTTCTCAAGTAATACTCCACCTTCTTAGATAACTTATCTTATCTAATGATATTTGGTATGAATATGTTTTGTTCTAATGTGTTGAATTAGATTCTTGGCTAAATATATAGTGCTTTGATTGTCACAAAATATTTTAACTTCTTCCTTTATGATTCCTAGCTCATCCAATAAGCCCTATAACTAAATTGCTTCCTTGAAAGCTTCTATAATAGTCATGTACTCTACTTTAATCATAGATAACCCTATAATAGATTGTAACTTTGATATCAAACTAATTGGACTTGCTGCAAGAGTAAATATAGAACCTATGGTGGATTTGATCTTATCTAAGTCACTTTCATAATTAGAATATAAAAAACCTATAATCTCACTATTACCTTTAATATAGGTGATATAATAATTCTTAGTGCTCTTAAATAACAAAGCACCCATTTCATTATAGCCTAATGGCCTTTACCTAGATTTGCCATAAATTTATTGAAAATTCCAATTACAAAAGAAATATCTTGTCTTATATATACCATGGCATACATTAAACTTCCTACTATGTTTACATAAGTCACATAAGAAATATTAATTTTCTTCTTTTGAAATAGGACATAAATTTAAAGAAAGCTTGAAATGAGTAGTAAAATGGATACTTACAGGTTTACTATCCATCATATTAAAATGCATGAGGATTTTCTGAATATATTTTTCTGTTGAAATCATAGCATATGACCAAGATTTTATTTTCTTCTCCTAGATCTTTCATATCAAATGTCTTAGGTAACTAAGCCCTTAACTATTTGATTTCAAAGATAATTTGGCTTACAATAACCATATCATCAACATATAACACCAAAACTACAAACATATCATTGGCACTACGTTTAAAATACACATAGTGATCATATTCACTTTTTAAGAAATTATGGCTCAATATATAAGAATCAAACCTGATGTACCATTGCCTAGATAATTACTTTAGGCCATACAATGGCTTCTTGAGCTTGCAAACATAACCTTTGCTGGATATGTATATAAAACCTTCATGTTGTTTCATATATATTTTCTCATCCAAGTAACCATGATGGAATGGTTTTTTTATATCTAATTGTTCTAATTCTATATCAAATACAATAACTAGATCCAACAAAAAAATACAAACAAAAACTGATTCTCCAATTGGTGAAAAAATTGCTATGAAATCTATGCCTTCCTTTTGTGAGTAACCTTTTGCTACCAATCTTTATTTGTACCTATGAATTTCACCATCAACTATTTTATTTAATTTATAGATCCATTTATAGCTAATAATTTTTCTACCTTTTGGAAGCTCCACAAAAATTCATGTTTTATTTTTCTCTAAAGAATCCATCTCCTCTTGCATTACTTCTTTCCATTTAGAACTAGAAGCATCTTCTATTGCTTATTGATATGCACATAGTTCAATTCCATCTAAAAATAATTCAAGTGTAACATAATCATCAAATTTCTTAGGAGGAATACTTACTTGTTGATGAATTGTATTTTTCCTAGCTCCGATATCAGGGCCTTGATATCAAATACATGATATCAGCTCCCAATAAGTGATGTCAGATATTCGATATTGGGGGGTGGGTGAGGAGGGGAGATGTATGCCAGCCTATAAATATAGTGCTTGGGCACATGGTTTCCATATAGTTTTTTTCTGAGCATAGCAAAGCTCTAGTAGTTTCTTTTTCTCTAGAGTCAAAATATTTTCCAAGGTGCCTATAGCAGGAGTACAAATCTTTATTTGAGCACTATTGTACATGAGCATAGCAATGTGTGTGGCAATAAAGATTAGCTTTTTAATCAAACCTTGTAGCACCTTGGCTAGCTTAAATATTTTATTCATGCATTTAATGTTTTATGTAATTTCGTTTAATGCTCCTAAGTAATTAAGCTAAAGTAAGGTATTTTGATTAAATAGAAGTTAATTTGAGCATGTGTATGACTCTTGGTAATCCTAGAAATGCTTAACATGTGGTAATCCAATAGCATTATACGTGTTCAGGATGTGCATAGAAAGTGGGACTGGATACTTATGTTAGGGTAGTTAGTTATTAATTGGTAGTTAAATTAGTTAAATAAGTTTATAAGCTAAGTGTCAACTTCTTATTAATCATAGAAAAATAAGATATAAACCAATAAAAATCATGTACCTTAATTATGGTTAACCATACAGTTGAGCTCCACAAGTGTAGTTGAGAAGACAATGATTGCCACGATTATATTTCATGTCCTAGAAATAGTGTACTTTGCAACTCAATATTTGTAGACTTTGACTAGATAACATGTGAACACTTGTGATTTATATGGTTGGGCATATGGGTACCTCACCACTCATCATTGATGCCATTTTTAGGAGCCTTCTATTTGTTACATGAACTATCTAGGACTTAGAGAAAAATTATTCAAGATTGTTAGAATGAACCCTGAAGTTATATCATACATTAAAATAACTAGAATAATTTTAAGAAGCACACTGCATTTCTTGTTTTCTAATATAAGATGTCTTCTTCTCATAGGAGTGATTCTTTGTCCAAGTCTAACAAAGTAAATCAGTAGGTGCCTCAACAATATGGAGTGGTATATGCTCATCCTGATGAGTATGAAACCAATTTTACCTTTATCCTACACTAAGATGAACTATTGTGGTGGCACGACATGAAGGGCAACATTGTGTTGCCACCTAATTGACTCGTTCCTACAATGCTCCTACAAACTCTTATGCAATTGGGCCTCCATGGACTTCATGTTAGGTATGTTTTGTAGGATAGTGATGCTACGGATTATCATCCTACTTATGCACAATGTTCAAGGGATCAACAATTAGAGCAAAACTTTGAATCTACAAAGGGGAAGTGGTTTAATGATTCCCCATACCTGCTATAGAAAAAATATGGTGGAGAACCCTTCTCTGGGGGTTTTTCATTCAGAGAGATTCTTTTCTTTAACTTTAGCGAAGGTTAAAATTAGAACGTGCAGTCCATGATCCATAATCTGGGTTTGGGAAAGAATAGATCTAATGATAAAGAGAGATGTAAGGAGGAGAGTCATGGTAGAGATGCAGACAAGAAACATGATCATGATCATGACCTCAATCATCGAAGAGCGGGTGGCAGACACTATGAGGATGTTAGTTCTTCTTCCTTTTCACCTTCATTTTCATTTTTCTCTTTTGGCTCTGAACATAACTATAGGGGGTTGGATTGTGATGGAGGTGATTAACAGGACCGAGATGATTGTAGGGACCATTAAGCAAGCTAAGACCTGGGGCATGGACATTCAAGAGAAGCCCATTGGCATGAATGAATGCATAGAAAAGGGCATTGTAGGCACCAAAATCATGGCCTCAATGAGCCTTTGCTTGCTACTTGAAGAATTCTAAGCATTGTAGAGGTAATGAAAATTTCTACAAGGCACATTAAGGATAGTTAGATCAAGAGGCTAGACATGAACAATATTCCTAGGTTGGAAGGGGCATATAGCTTAGATCCACAAAACTATCTTCAAGGTTTCGATGTTGCCTATGCCTTATAAAATATAGAAAGTGATTGAAAAAAGCTTAATTTGCTTCCTAGGACACTCATTAAAAAAGTAGAAAGTTGGTACCAGTCCTTGGAATTGAAATTCATTAAACGATGGAGTACAATCATTGAATTGTTCAATGACAAATAGTAGATGTACTCTCGAGTCTTCAACTTGAGAAGGCAAATCCATGGATGGAAACAAAGAACACATGAACCCTTAGATGCTACCATGGATTAATACTATTCTCTATTGCACAAATTTCCTCATCGTAGTTATTCTTAATAGGAGCAAATTTTTCATATCGTAGATGGGCTTTTATTAGAAATGAGGAAACATTTGATGTCTATGCCCAAGAACAATTATCAAAATTAAGAGCCCATCAAATCCATTGGTTGATTGAGCAAGTAGAAAATGAAGAACAAGAGTTCAAGAAATGTGAAAGTGTAGAAGAATACAATCACAATCCTTCCATTTTCAAGAGGGAGGTTTTATTTTGTGACAATAAGGAGGAATCATCACTTGATGAGGTGATGAACTGGAAGATCTTATCAATTCAAAAATTGACCTCTAAAATTTAGCTAAGGTAGATCTATTATGGGGCTCTATGAATAGTGGATTTCAAGCTATCCTACAAATTGCTAAAGATTCAAAAGAACAAGGTAGTGCTCATGATCATAGGAGGTAAAAAGAAGCTAAATGTGTCAATCAAAGGGATAAGGAAAAAATTGTTGTAGTAAAGGAAGTTGCTAAAACTAAATCAAATGATGATGGTGGATGTAACATCTATCAGTATGAACATCCTAAGGGATGTTACCTCATTATGTCACACTTACAAGAGTTTGGGGTGTATGCTTTGAATCCATGATTAGCAAAATGGTAAAAACCTAGAAGATTGCCTAATCCTTAAGGAAATCATAGGTAGTTTCATCAGCAATAATAGTATTATCCAAGTGGAACATCACTGTAACTATGCCAACGGTATTAATAGTGGTAGTAACCATAGTCATGGGTGTTGTCATTGTCAAGGTAGCAATACCCTTACAGAAAACTTGATCCATATAGATATTACATTTAGCAACCCCTATCTCCATGTGACTCTTCCAGTCATGTTTCTACTTTCCAACATCACTATTTCCCTCTCAAATATTATCAAACTCATTCTCCATATTCAAGGAGGAATACCACTTTCTATCATTATCCTCCTCCTATTCCTCCATCCTCAACATAGCTATCACCTACTCCATCTATGTAGGGTGAACTTGTAGTCCAACCACAACAATGCAAATGCTACTAGGGTCATCAATCTACAACTGGTTCATCAACTGAGTGCTTTGGATACTAGATCATGAAAAAGACCTTTTTTCCAATCCAACATCCCACCTAAGCCCTCACATACATAGGTAGTTGGCAACCCTACTTCTCCTTCTCTTTTTGCATCTAATTCTTTTAAGTTCCCTTCAAAAAAAAGATCACCCAAACCCCATATTTTTATGCTTACATATGCTATATTTGACTAGATCTAGATTGGGGATATTCCTAGGAAATTAGCTAATTATAGGAGCCCTCTTATTTATTTGTAGATTGCTAAGAATGAATCATTTAAAGCTATTCTTAATTTTGGTTCCAATGTAAACTTGATTTCTCATGAGATGTATATTGCCTAGAACCTAGCACTACTCAAGAAGAGAAATATCTAATTGGAATTGGCAGACCAGTCCATTACTATTCCATTGGGATTGGTGGAAGACATTGTGACCACTATTTATGGGTGGTCTTATCTTGTTTATTTTCTAGTGATCAAGGTTAAGAATTGCAAAGGGGACTTTCAATAATCATGGAAAGGGCATGGATAAGTACTGTTGATGCAAGAATGGGAATTAGAGATCTTTCCTTGGAAATATCAAAGAAAAATGCATTCAAAAAGATTGAGAAGAAGCAAGTTCCATGCATCACATATAGCGATATAGGGTGAAATTTTGTGCAGAAACTCTAGTTTGTTAAATAAGGATCCATTTCTGCATGTAGGTAGTGTGCACCTAAAGTAGATATTCAAAGGTGTTTATATGTAGGAACCACAAAACAAGAGGACACCCAGTGGCTGACTGATGATCTTGAAAGTAACACAATATGCATGGAACCCACTGAGAGATTGACATGTGCTTATGTCATAGGCATGAATGAACTAGAGTAAGTTCATCACCAACTCTCTAATAGTACAAATAATGATATCTATTTGGGAGAGTTAAAAATTTTAAAAAAGAGCCCATTAAGTTAAAAACTCTACTTATCGACATTGAATATGTATTGTTGAAAAATGGAAAGCTAATAATAATTAATACAAATCTTGCTTCAATACAAAAATAGATGTTGTTGAATATGGCAACATTCAAGGATCATTTTTCATTTCCATTCATTGATTAGGTGTTAGAAACCATATCTAGGCATTGCCATTATAGTTTTTTGGATGGATATAATGGTTAAAACTAAATACATATTGTGCTAGAGGACCAAGCCAAAACAACTTTCACAAGTCCATGGGGGACCTTTGCATATCACAAGATGCCTTTCGGTCTATGCAATAGTCCTACTACATTTCAACACCTAGTCTTAAGCATCTTTCAACAACAAATTAGTAGTGGAGTGGGAGTCTTTATGGATGACTTCTCCACTTATGATGCGACATTTGAGAAACTCTTGGTTCTCCTTGAGCAAGTACTAAAAAGATGTGTGGAAACAAACTTGTGCCTCAATTGGCAAAAGAACCATATCATAGTCCAAGAAGGTATTATATTGGGGCATTGAATCCCACAAGTAGAAATTGAGGTCAACCCTCAAGAGATAAGTATCATCCAAGGAATTACCTACCAACTATAAATCATCAAAGATGTTTAGTCATTTTTTGGACACATTGGCTACTATTGACAATTCATAGAGAATTTCTCTAAGATCACAAAAGTTTTAGTTGAAATAACAAAGATAGATGTTCCATTTTTCTAGACCAAGGAATGTGAAAAAAAATTCCAATAGCTAAAGGAGAAACTTGTAAAAGCTCCAATTCTATAGGCACATAGCTAGTCTAAACCATTTCATGTTATGATAGATGTATCAAATTATGCCTTGGGAGCTATGCTTACACAATTGGACAATAGGAAACATCCATATTACAATCACTATGTAAGCTGAAGCATTGTGGGTGTACAACTAAACTACACCACCATAGAAAAATAATTTATGGTAGTGGTGTTTGTGCTAGAAAAGTTTAGGCATTATGTGCTTGGATACAAAGTGTTTATGGAGATGGACCACAATGTCATTCACTTCCTCATAAATAAGCCAATGGTGAGTCCTTGTGTCATATGGTGGTTGGTGATCTTATAGGAATTCAATCTTACAATGGTAGATTAGAAGGAAATTGAGAATATAATCACTAACCACTTATCCTAGTTGTGATGAGACAACAAAGAGGAGGTAAGTGCACTATTTGATTTATTTTTTGATGAACTCCTCTATGTTGCTATAATTGAATAATTTCCCATTAAGTCCAAATGGTATGATGCCATTATTACTTATCTTCTCACTTAAGAGATATCACAAGGGTTGGATCATTAAAAGAAACAATAGTTTCTTTACTAGGTAAAATGATTCTTGGAGATAAATGAACACCTCTATAAGATGTGCATTAATGGCCTAGTTTGTTGGTGTGCCCTTGATGTTGATCAACTGTGTGTTCTTTGAGATGCTCATGAGGGTCCTTGTGGGGGCCACTATGTTGGGAGATGAATGACCATTAAAATCCTAATAGTAGGGCACTACTGGCCAACAATCTTTAGGGATGCTGACCAATTTATCCAATCTTGTAAATGCTACCAACAAGATGGTGGAATGACTACTCAAATGAAGGAACCTCAATAGTGGATCTAACTACTAGAATCCTTCAACATCTAGGGCATTGATTGCATGGGTTTGATAATGCCCTTGTTAAATGGAAAGGCATACATCATAAACTCTTTTGACTATTGTACAAAATGGGAACAAGTAGCAGCCATCACTAACTGTACATCTTCTTCTACTATTTAGTTTGTACAATAGAATGTTGTAAATAGGTTTTGTGTTGCACATGCATTAATTCTTGACAATGGAATCCACTTTATAAGCACTACCTTTTCGAAGCTTATGCAATTCTTGGGATTTGAACATAAAGTAATAACACCCTACCACCCCCATGCCAATGATCAAGATGAAGTTACAAATAGGGAAATCACAAAGAGCCTAACAAGAACTGTAAACAAATATAAGAAATATTGGAGTACAAAACTCAACAATGCCCTTTGGGGCTACTGCGCAACATAGAAACTCCCTATAGGCTATTCTCCCTATGAGATAGTGTATGAAAAATTAGCAACACTTCCTATTCAATCTGGGCTCTATACACTTTTAGCAACCTATGATGTTGACCTTGACTTAGGTCTGAGACAAAAAGAAAGATTAATAAATCTCAACTTTCTAGATAAAGATTTATTGGTGGTGCTATCATCTAACGAGTTGCACAATGCATTCAACAAAAAGTGTCATGACCTTAGAATTAGGAAAGTCAAACTTTAATCAAGAAATAAGGTCCTCTACTAGAATCCCACACATGTACCTCAATGAACTAAGTTCTAGATGTTGTGGGAAGTGAAACACCACCAAATTTGGAGCTTTTAGGTCTCAAATGAAAATTTGGCTAAGTGTCAAAACTTTGAAAATTTTTTCTCATTGTTGAGACTATGCTCCCACTACTGGGACTATGCTCCAAAGCATAGTTAGTGTAGTTGGCATTGACAGCCCAAATTTGCAAAATTTTTCTAAGTATCAATAGCACCTACAACTTTTTTTAAGTGTCTTGACTATGATCTCCTGTACTAGGATTGTGCTCTAGAGTGTAGTTAGAGCATAGTCAGCATGGAATACCAATTTTGCAAAATTTTTCTAACTATTGGAACTACACCTCCTAACTATGCCTTAGAGTGTAGTCAGTGTAGTTATCCTAGGTGCTAGATTTTGTAGAGATTTCTCTAAGTGTTGAGCCTATGCTTACTACACTCACTACACCTACCATGCTCACTATGCTTGCTATCCTTAGGAGTATAGTTAGGCTCCCCTAGAGCATAGTCAACACTTAGCCACATTTTCCTAGTTTTTGCCAATTTTTGACTAGATTTTGCCAAAGCTTGGGACTACACTCTCACTACACTCCATAGTGTAGTTAGAGCATAGTTGGCAAGAAATACCACCAAAGGCCTCCACACAATAGCATTAGGATTCACATTAGCTCTAGCACCTCTCTAGTAATAGCATTTTTCATTTTTGCCTCTTCATTTTTCCAAGAATTATAACTATGCTCTAGAGCATAGTCTCCAAAAGTTGCATTTGTTGGCATTGTTTGGCATTTTTAGGTACATTGTGATCTTCTCCATATAGCTGGGTAGTGTAGTCATAGTCTCTTAGGTTCATAGACTCCATCAAAGTAATGACATCACTCAACATTGTAGAACTTAACATCACAGTGTAGTTGGGATGAACATAGTCCCAAGTATCCTAGAGCATAGTCCCACCTACTGCTCTACCACATGTCACACGATCTACATTTTGGGCTAACTCTAGCCCTATAAAATCCCCTGCACCCCAACATTTTAGAGGTTGGAATTTTTATTTGACATCTAGCATTTTGACATTCAACACTTATCTTCTTAGATGAATGAGACTTAGACACACTGATAAAGAGGTAGAGTTGCACATCACATGGTACAATGCAGCCCTGTTATACCCTTATAGGACACCACATGATACACCATGGTGGCCAACATAGTAGGAATAGACACCACAACGAGCACTAGACTTTATAGCTTGAAACCACCAAGATTGTGACTGCACTCTTCACTGTGCTTATTGTACATTGTATACCTTTTAAACTCCTTATGGAGTTAACTATGCTCAACCCCATTTGGGTTGGTGATATGTTTTTCTCTCTTCCTCCCTTGCATTTTATTTTCATTTTTTTACATTTTTTCCTATAACTATGTTTAGGCAGTGGTCCATGTGTGTCAACACTCTAGTTTCTTGCCAAAAAATGTGACTACACTTGGCACTATTCACACTATTAACATTGACTTCAACACTATTCATACAGTTAATATAATTAACACCACTTGACACTTATTGTTGGTGTTTGGATTCTAGCTTTGAATTTTGTTACTAATAACTAGGACATGGTTTCTTTTACCATAAAACACACAATGAGTCTATAACATCCACCCATTCACAAACTTTATGTTTTTCCTTGTTCTAGAAGTGTGGGGTCCATTTTTCATTAATAAAAATTTAACGAACTTGTGATCATGGTAGTTTCTAGATTTGGAAAGGATTCAAAGGTTTAAATAGGGTGTGACTTCAAGGGGACTCAGTACTCTTTGTGTTTTTTTTACTTACTTCGATGCATGTGTGTTTTCATGTATTTGTTATCATTCCATGTCAATTGATAATAGGAAGTTGAATAATTTTTTGCATGGTGTGGTTCCCATTTTCAAGAAAGAAAGAAAGAAAGAAAATGATAAGAATTCAATGCACATCCCTTAAACATATAAATGGGCTACAAGAATTGGTTAAGGGACTAAAAATACATGTTACCCATGCCCAAAGGTCCTATCTAACTAAGGCCCTTCTTCACTTCCTACTTCTCTTTTTTGCTTTAATAAGGAACAATGGTTATTCTGTGGGAGGACTCTTATGTCTCAAGGGAATACACTAGTTTTAGAGTGGTGATGCAATGTCACTGAATGTGGTTGGTTTTGGTCTAAACTAAAGATGAATTTTATTAGGTTATTTAACCAAAAAATTCACAAAGGGACTTCATGTGATCTTAATTGGGATCTCCATTCCACTCTCTCTCTCTCATCCATCTATGCTTTCCATGTCTCACCTCAATGTTGATTTTATGTTCTTGTTTGATGTGCCAAAATTCTTAGGTAGTTTCTTTCTATTTTTGTACTTAACTTTCTATAGCTATTAATCATCCATGTGGTCCATGGACTACTTAGTTTGAAGTTATTTAAGGGTAATAAAGGACATGTGCCTACTTTGGGAAGGACCCACTTACATACCTATTGGTTGGGATAGTTAAGTTATTTATCCTTAGACATTCTCACAATCAAATCCTATTGCATGCCCCATCAATGACATCTAATTGTGTGCATCTTCACAATGTTATTCAGTGAAATCCTCTTTTTATTATTGTGAACTCTTAAACCCTCTTCAAGAAGTTCATCACATTTGAACTTTTCAAAATTTAATAATAGATCTCTTATCCACTTCAACCTATTTTTTAATTTTCCAACTAACATTATTAAAGGAATCAATCCATCTTAATCACAATCTAGCCAATTGTAACCATTGACAAGACAAGGTATTTAAAATCTATATGTTACACATTGCACACTAATCGATGATTTTGTTGTGATTGCCATGGGAAGTGTGGCCTAGAAGTAAGACTATCTTCACCAAGGAAGATGCTGTAGCACTATGTGATGTGGATCCTTCAAGATTGTTGAATCTTATTCCTCACTCTTTAGTTACTAGAGGAGTTGGATGTTAGTTTTATCTAGGGTGTTCACTTATATTATCATGAAAACCCAATTTTGTAAAAGATTATAAATCTATACACTTGGGTACTTAGAGTTAGTTTATTCTATCATAGACAACTTGCATGTTAATCAACAATCCTAGACCTTCCTAATATTTTATAAGGAACTTATTCCTCCCCTTGTTAACTTGAGAATAAGTTTTTATTTAGTCATGTGGGTATGATGAATCATATTTTGTCTAGCTCTAATATTGGATACATGATATCGAGTTCCAAGAAGCGATGTCAAATATCTGATATTAGGGGGAGTGTGCTAGCATATAAACATAACACTTAGGCACATAGTTTTCGTATAGTTTTTGTCATAGCATAGGAGAGCTCTTGTAGTTTCTTTTTTTCTAGACTTAGAATATTTTTCAAAGTTCCCATAGCAGGAGTCATTGAGTGTATGGATCTTTATGTGAGCATTATTGTACCTGACAATAGTGTGTGTGGCAATAAAGATGAAATTTTTTATCAAATGTTGCAACACCTTCACTAGCTTAAATATTTTATTCATGCATTTAATGTTTTATGAAGTTTCCTTTAATGCTCCCATGTAATTAAGCTAAAGTAATCTAGTTTGATTAAATATAAGTTAATTAAGCACATAAGTACAACTGCTTCGAGCATGTGTATGAATCTTAGCAATTCTAGCAATGCTTAATGTTTGATAACTCAACAATGTTTTATGTGTTCAAGATGTGCATAGAAAGTGAGATTGGATAATTATGTTAGGCTAGTTAGTTATTAATTAGCAATTATATTAGTTAAATTGGTTTATAAATTAAGTTTCAACTTCTTGTTAATCATAGAAGAATAAAATATAAAATGATAAAAATCGTGTGCCTCAATTACACTTAATCATACAATTAAGCTCCACAAGTGTAGTTGAGAAGACAATGATTGTCATGATTAGATTTCATGTCATAGAAACAGTGTACTTAGGAAGTTAAGGTTTGTGGAATTCGACTGAATTGCACATGAATACTTGTGATTCATATGGTTGGGCATAGGGGTACCTCACCACTCATCACTTGTGTAGATCTTCTTAAAGTATAATTGAAGCTCTTTCTATTGTCTATTTGAAGATGATTGATTCTCCAACTGAACTAGCTAATTACTAGATACATTTATCTATTGTTTTTCAACTTTTAGTTCTTGCTCAATACTATTAGAGGATTCATGGAAAACTATATATTTTCTATAGATGATTTTATGGTTAGTAGGACACCATAATATATACCCCTTAACATCATTACCATAGCTAAAAAATATATGCTTTTGAGATTTGGGATCTAATTTTAAACATTGATGTTTCAAAACTAGAGCATATGCAATATAACCAAAAACTCTACAAAAATAATAATCAGAAGAATGACTTATCCATACCTCTTCTAATTTTTTACAATCTAGTGTAGTTGCTAATGATCTATTAACTAAGAAACATGCTGTTGAAACAACCTCTACTCAAAATTCCTAACCGAAATTAACATTGCTCAATATGCTTCTTAACCTTTCAAGAAGAGTTCTATTTAGACATTTTTCAATTCAATTTTTCTCAAGATTATAGGCCACTATATTATGTCTTTTAATTCCAAATTCCTTATAATAAGTTTCAAATTCTGTAGAGTTGTACTCTTCTTCCTTATCTATTCTCAAAAATTTAATTAATTTACTTGTGTTCTTTTCAATCTAAGGTTTAAATTGCTTTAAAACACTAAAAACATCAAATTTATTTTTCAACATATAGACCCAAATTTTCCTAGAAAAATCATCAATAAAGTTGACAAAATATAAATTGCCTCCAAGTGATACCATAGGTAATGGATCCCATACATCTAAATTTATATAATAAAGAATATCTTTGCTTTCATGCTTCCTTACCTTAAATTTATTTTTTGATTACTTTCTAAAAATACAATGTTCACAAAGTTACAAATTCAAAGATTTTAATTATACAAGAAAATTATGCTTCATCAGAATCTATAATCCTTTCTCACTCATGTGATCCAAACATTGATGCCATAAATAAAAAGAATTTAGATTTTAAATAGAAGCTAAATTAGCAATGTTTCTTTTCATAGCACCTTATAACTTGTAAATATTATTATCACATTTATTAGCTTTCATAATTACCAAGGCCCCTTTGATAATTTTCAAAGTGCTCTTACCACCCTTAAAACCATAACCTTTTAAGTCAAATGCTACTAAAGAAATTAAATTCTTTTTTAGGTCAAATACATGTTTTAAATCTTCTAGTATTTAAACAATGCCATGAAACATTTTAATTATAATACTTTCATTCCTCACATTTTACAAAAATAATGATCATCAAGATAAATAACTCCATCATCATATGATTCATAACTAATAAACCATTATCTATGTGGACACATGTGGTTAGAAGTACTAGAATCTAATAACCAATCATCATGATATTAAATACTAGTACAAGTAGCAAGAATTTCATCAATAATCATACTTGAATCTTGAATTACTAAATTTGCTTCTTTGGATTTTTCATTGGATCTCTTGTTTTTATCATTTTTTTCTCCAATAGTCCTTTCTAAGGTATCCAATTTTACCATAATGCCAACATCTTGCTTTACTTTTCTTACTTCTTAATTTTGATCTTTGAATAATTCAATTCTTTTCATCATTCTTCCCCTTGCCACAAAAGCATTAGAAGCTTGCTCAAGGACTAAAGTAGATGCTCTTTGAATTTCTTCCTGTAACAAAGCTACAATAACTCATTTCAAGGATATATAATCCCTTCCATACATTAATGTTGTGATAAGAGCACTATAAGATAAAGGTATTGATTTAAAAGAGCAAACAACCTAATCTTGATTATCTATATTAACATCCAGATCTAACAAATTCTTCACATAAGAATTAAAAGTATTTATATGTTCATGAATACTTACACATTCTTTCATTTGTAATGACCAAAATTTAAATTTAAGCTAGACATAGTTTGAACAACACTTTGTCATATGCAAAGATTCTAGCTTTATCGATAAGTATGTCATAGAAGTTGCCCCATCAACATTGTACCTTACTTCATTTGCCAAGCACAAATGTAAGGTAGCAAGAGCCTTCAAATCAATTTCCTTCCAAATTTTATCATCCATAGCACTGGGGCTTCTACTTTTGCCATCAAGAGCCTTGTGCAACCCTTGATGCATTAGGAAATCCCACACCTTCATTTTCCATAATCCACAGTTTCTTCTATCATTGAATTTTTGAATGTCAAACTTTGTAATTTGTGATAAGCTAGCCATTCATGGTAATTTCTAACCTTCTCTCCTGTACCAATTTTTGAAAAAACAATAAAAATAGAGGGTCTATTGAATATTAAAAATAAAAAGAAGAAATAGAACACACAATATATACATGGTAAAACCCTTCAATGTGAAGGGAAATATCCATAGGGTAAGACAAAATAATTTTATTTAGGATGAACTACTGAGTATAAGGCTTCTCTTCCTCTATGCAATTGCACATAACAAGCTCAAACTATGCTTTTATTTATAACATAGTGTCTCTTGATTTTTTGGTGCTTAACTTTAGTAATGCTAGATTACAAGTAAAAGAGAATCCAAGTTATAGTTGGTTCTTAACTTTAGTAATATCCATATTACAAGTAGAAAAGAGTACAAGTTGCATTAAGTTAAATATTAAATCAATTTTATGTTTATCAGTTTTCTAAAAAATAAAAAACTAAAGTTCTGAAAAAATAAAAAGGGAAATAGCAATTCTCATAAACAAAAAAGAGAAACATCAAAGAGAAGGAAAAAATACAAGATAACTTGCTATCAAGTCAACATGTAGAAAGCGTACCTTAGTAGTTTAGTTCTATGTAGGATTTGTGCATGCATGTTCTTTAGAAGTTCAGCATTTTTCTTTTGATTTTTTTTATCAAAGATGATCATTGCACTATTTTTTTTGTTCGCTTGTGGCATGTGTTATGCTTTTCTTTCCTATGTTGAGTAGAGACCTTGTATGATTTTTCTGCATTTTTAGATTATGGTAGATGTGGCATGCTTGGAATAAAAGGCTTTGCTAGTGATTTGGAGGATGTGTCTTGAATTTTAAGAGATCAAAGTGATAAGTATTTTCCATTTTTTGATTATAGTGTAAGGTACTTGGTGGATTTGTCCTTAGAGATAGCTCATAATTTGATGCATAAAATATGTATTTTTGGCTATGTAATGTGACAAAAACAATATAAAAATTTAGACAAGTGTGCAAGAAACACTAAAATATTTAAACATTGTGTGGGAATTAAGCTTTTTCATTTTATTATGCATCATTTATAGGTTGTACCCAAATATGAAATTATTGTAAAATAATTATGATTAATATTTAAATACAACACAAAGCCAAATTTCCGCTTGTCTAAAGCATACAACTACCACTTGCAAGGAGGAAACAACACTGTAAACCCAAGTCACCACTTACTAAAAGAGAGTGGCAACAACAATAAAAGAGATCAACCACAACAGTGAAAAATGTATGGCTAAAAAACTAAAGAAGGTAAACTACAAGAGTATGTAACTAGTTTCTTTGCCTTTGATGGTCCGCACACCCACATCCTTAACTTATCTACCGTGAAGAACCTTATTCTTCTTCTTTGCCCTAACTCAACACTCAAATTTGGTGACATCTTCCATCAAAACGACTTGTAGAATCTCACCTTCTTTGCTAAATCCATAGCACTTGGAACACTCTCTTGCATCGAACGTGTATGCAACAACACCGAAGTTGTTGAGGCCGTCACGTGCAATTACAAATGGTCATGGATCTGAGATCCAATGATGCCATGTCTTTCTTAGTCAAAAAAAGCAGCCGCTACTTCAAAATGACGAGAAACCTACTCCATGACTCTATGGCTCCATGCAATGTTATGTTCTTGAGGAAAATCATACGTGGCCCCTTGCTTTCATTCATGAACACAAGGTATCATATTTTTCTAATCTAGTTAATCTTCAACACCTTAACAACCTCTCTCAAATAATCATCAACTTATTTTAACTTTTAAGGTTTTGCAATTATTTTTTAATTTTTTAATTACTTATAAGTTATGGCAATTGTTTATTAAATTTATTTTGGTTAATATTTCATGTTAAAAAATTATTGTTTAAATTTTGTAACATAGAAGATTGTTGATACCAACATCTCCCATGCTATCACATGGGGCCATAAATTTTAAGTTTTAATACCATGAAAATGTAGGATCCATTGTGTATCATCATCTGCACGGTTTATACTAGTATTTCAAAGGCCTTCCTTGGAAAGATAAATGTGGAAACCTAATGCTTGTTAGCAACAAACATACTTGACAATCTAAAAATGATTTGTAAAGTACTTAAGAATGAGAACAATATTTCTTCATGTTTTTAGGGTCTAATTAACTAGTATAGGGAGAGTTATTGGTAGCAACTGCTAAATAAGCAATTTCAAATCTCAAACTGATATTAATGAATTAATTAGTTACACATTGAAAACTTATACATTTTATTCTTATCATGAGAAACTCTCAGGAATATAGTGGTGGTGTTGTGTAGGCAATAGCAGGTAGCAGGCATTTCATAGGGATATGCAACATGGATGATGTGGGTAATCGATGAGGTAGATGTAACTGATGCAACAAGGTGACAAATGTGTGATAGTGGTGAATGTGAAGTAGTGGTAGAGGTGGACATAACCGATGGCATGGTGGAGCAAGTGGGAAACATGGGCATTTAAGTCCATCAATAGGAAGCAACTATAAAACTAGCAGTAGAGTGCAACAAAAGGGATATTAGCCTCCCCCTCTCTCACTAGTATATTTGAATAGGGAATCGATGTGGCTCTCTCTATCTCTATCTATCTCTCTCTGTCTCTCTCTTTCTAGTGTCGAAAGGAGTACGATAGAGAGATTGGCTAAAGGAGATAGAGTGCATAGACACATTGGATATGGAAGCATCTGTGATAGCTCCTAGTGGCTACGGCTTGTGCATGCATCAGTAGGTGCAAGAAACATTGCAGGTGGTGGTCAACAACTGACCAAAGAGAGGATAGGAGGTCTCTAGTGCTAGTAGTGGAAGCGGAGACATTAGCATTTGATGTTTCTGTAAGCATTAGTGTAGCGGTGGTAGTTAAGTGGTGTGGCTCAAGTTGCAGGTAGTAGTTGACATGTAGTGCATGACTCCCAGCAATGGCAAGCCAGCATGTTAGCGGTGTGCAACCACGATAGTAGATACTATGTTAGCATTAGATGGCAATCGGAGATATATCGAATTCCTCTCTCTTGAAAGTGGTGGAGATGTTGTGGACTACAACATTAGGAGTTGCATCTAGCAATTGACTTACACATGGCAGGTGGTTAGCTAGAGGCGTGGATAGCAACACGTTTGAATGACGGCAATGGGTGGTGCATTAGAGACATGAATAGTAGGTGTGAATGGTGGAAGCCTATGGTGGCAAAAAAGTGCATGTGAATGCTGGTGAATGATGAAGGATATGTCTACAAGCATCATGTGTTAGAGGCATGAATGGTGTTAGAAGGTATGTGGCACATTGCAAGTCGATAATAGTAATGTTTGCATGTCAGCAATGGTAGGCTATACATGGTAGTGGATGGTAGGCGGTGCACTACATCAATAGCTAGCGACGGTTAGCAAACAATAGCACATGTCAACAATGGTAGTGGATGGTAGTGGTAGCAATAGTACATTCCTATGCAGCAGGGGTTTCTACCTTGCACCACTAGCAACAAAAATGTTGTGAATAGCAATAGCAAATGGTGATAAATGACGACAATGCAACAACAAGGAGGTAGGATCCCCATTTAATCATTTAACATAACATATCTCTTTCTAGCTGAGACTATTCTTGGGTTGTTGTACCCATATAGGAGGCACCCTAGGCAATAGTCTCCTTAAACAAGTTTTACCTAGGTGTTGATGTGTCCAAAATTTACCCATCAACACATTTTTAGCACTAGAAGGAGGGTCATTTTTCAACCTATTTTAAGAATATTAGTTTTTCTATTCTTTCCCATTGATTTGCATCATCTATTTTTGTTTTTGCTTTCCTGTTTTTGTTTCTATTTCTATTCTTAGTTACTAACTTATAGATTCTGAAAATTTCTATATTTCCCAATTTCCAAAAATTTCTATTGTCTATTCTTGTTGACATTTGTTCATTTTTAGTTCCTATTTTCTTGTTCCAATAATCCAATTTATTTTCCTATTTTAGTTTCCGATTAGGTTACTTGAAACCTTTAATGGCTTATTTCTGATATCGGTTCCAATTAACAGTCACCTATTTTCAATTTTATCACTCTATTTTAGTTTCATTTTTAGATCCCCAAATTTATACTCTAGTGGTCCTTACCTTAGCTCCAACTTTGGTGAGGTGACTTACATCATTTTTCTTTTAATTTACTTTTCTAAAATTTTGCATTTTTGTTTTATTTGCAATTTTAGTTTTTCTTTTAAAATAGAAAAAATATAATATTTAAATATTTTTCCATTTTCTTTAATTTTTATAATTTATTAGCATTTTAAATTTTTTGTTATTTTTCATTTTATGAGAAAATCTTCCTATAGAACATCTCAACAAAGAGCTTCTACTCCAACCCCTAGTCAACTAGCTACCCATCACTTGGCTTTAAGAAAATAACGAGCTTCATGATTTCCATGTTCTATCCCTAGAAGAACTTAAACTAGGATGGTAGCCAATCAACCCCCCGCTCCCTTGGTAAGCAATCCCTTTAACTTCACCAACTATCATGATATTTCAAAATCACTCCAAAACATACATTTGTTCTTCGATCCCACAAGCCCTACTAGTGATGCTTGCTAGCATATATAATGTTTTGAAACCTTACTAGGCATCTATAACATTATCTAAAATAACATAGCATGTATGGTATTCATGACAAATTTTAGGAGCAAAGCCACCCAATGGTTTTTGATGCTCCCAAATGCCTATATCAACTCATGGTAGGAGTTAAAAATAAATTCCTACTTTAGTTTGATAGGTTTACTAGCGTTGCCATAGCATCAAGCAATTTCACAAGCTTAAGAAAACTACTTGGAGAAAATGTTTAGGATTACAATCTAAGGTTCCTCCATCAATTGGCTTATGTGCCAAGTGAGATGCATCCACAACCTAGTGGCATCCTTAATTTTTACCTATTCACCATTGATCCATTCTTTGACTATGCCATTAAATTTGATCCCAACATAACAGAAATACAAGGCGTGATGGCTAAGGTTATTGAGTTAGAACAAATTACCCTCATGACTAGCATTCAAACCCAATTTGAAATGATGAATGTTAGTAACCCTATGCAATATACTCATCTACATTTACCAACTTTTCCAATGACTAATACTACATTTCAAACTCCTCCCCATCTTCAACTAACTCAACCTTCAAACAAGTATTCTTAAAGTTTAATTTCTTCTTCATTTCTACAATCTAATACTAGTTGAATGATGACCAATCAAAAGCCTTAATCTAATCCATCATAAAGCCAAATGGGATATCTAACTCCAACTCAAACTCAAGATCAAATGATCTAGATATTAGCCTCACTTTAAAAACTTTCCAATGAAGTAGTTGAATTAAAGTGCAACAACAAGGTTCCTATACAATCTAAAAATCCAAGTACATCAATCAATGATGATTATTATCATCTCCATAACACTAGGCAACACTATGAGAAAAATTGCTATCAATTTTTAGCATTACATGGTGATAATGTTCAAAGTCAATAAAATGGAAAAACCATAATTATGGTTCTTAACATACCTCATGAAATGGAGAATGAAGAAGTTCACTCATTGGAACAAGTTATGATAATTGACCCCAATCCACATAACACTTGCTAATGTAGACTTAGTGACATTATGAATAAAACACAATAGCAAACTAGGAATGTTTCTTATACTCCTCCAAATAGAAGAAATCCTAGTCAAAATAACACAAATAATCAAATCGGACCATCCCAAGAAACTGCCCCACAATGACCAAACCCCCCTTCTATACTTAGAAGAACACTGCCTCAACAAGGAGCTAGAGATGAACATAAGACTTATGATCTAGTTGAGGGTTTGGAAAAAGTGATAGGCAACATTTTAATGTATAATATTCTACATTTTAATGAAATGAAATATGTGATTTAAAAGATAGTTCATACACTTGAAATCAATAAAGAAAGATCTCCAACAACCAAAAGGCAAGTTCATTTTGAAAAAATTCCTAATGCATTATCAATAAAAAATGCAAGCAATTCCATGTCAAACAAGAAAGAGCAACCTCCTTTCCTAACGGCTTTTATTATTTTGGAAAATAATGTTCATAGTTATTTAATGGATTTTTGTGCAATTGCTAGTGTCATGCCTGTTCTTGAATGTAAAACATTATGAGCATGAATGCCACCACAAGCAAGAAGTGTGATACAACTTAATGGATCTAATGTACCTATGGTAGGGTCATTAAAAAAAGTAAAGGTACAACTTAAACAATACCCTACTTTTACATGTTATATGGATATTTTAGTAGTTGATATGTCACCCACTTATGGTGTGCTTTTATCTAGGACTTTTGGAGCCAAGTTTGTGGGCTTCTTTAAGTTAGATTTCTTAGAATTATAAATTCCTATTAAAGAAAAATCTAAATACATGGTCACACCAAGAGAGTTTTTCTATAAAAAAGTTGTACAACTTCTGATCAACAAAACCAATCTTTGGAAAATCAAAATACTAATCTTTATATTGGAGTTATTAAAGTTGGGCTTGATCAACATGTTATAATTGACCATGAGAGTCAAATTTTAGAAATATATTTTTTTGCTTCTAGTGAGTGTGAAGAAATTTATGAAGATACCTTGCCTTTATTATGAACATGATAAAAAACATTCCTTTTGGGTTGCCCACCACCATTAGGAGAGGACAAAGATATAAATGAGATCCCAACCATTAAAACATTAGAAAGTGTGCAAAATTTTGATGACATATTCATTGAACATGTTACTAGAAATGAAAATTATGTTTGTGATGCATTAGTTCAAATGGCCACTATAGATGTCCCTTTTAGACACAATGCTTGGGATTTTGAAAGAATTATCAAAAAGGGTAACTCCTATTCTATTCTAGATAATATGTTTTCTTTCCAAGTTTTGATGATGATGATCATATGCATGAATTTTTATTTTCCAAGGGTAAATTTAGTGATTAATGTTTTCAAGTTTCTAAAATTAATAAATAAGCTACGTCAAAGGTTGTCATATTTGTTAAATTTAGTCCCCATTAGAGAACAAACAAGTGAATTGTGATTATGTATTAATTTTTGTAATCTTGATCATCAACAAATTGTTAAAATTTGGTTTGATAAGAGATATGCAGGTAAAGTCTTTAAAATAGGAAATCTAGTCCTTAAGAGAGATAGAGCATCCAGTCAGATAAGTCTCCAAAGTAGGTTTTCTTCTATGTGGTTAGGCCCATACCAAGTTATAGATGTCATTGGCCCCATTGTTTACAAAATTGTAAATTTGCAAGGATATAAATTACATAGAAATTTTAATGCATTTCATCTAAAACATTTCTACTTAGGTGCCCCACATGGACATCTAGTAGATCCTTAGTTGCATGTTTTCTTTTCTCTCATCGTCCATTTCATTTGTATATAGTTGCATTTGCATATTTTCTTTGCATTTCCATTGTCTCTTTCTTAGAATATTGGTTTTGGTTTGATCTATGCTTTTTCAACATGATTATAGTAATCATTATGATCCATTGAGTTACTAGGCATTGGTTCATCATAACAGAATTGGAAAATAATGCAAGTATAATTCTTTATATGGTATATCCTATTACTATTACATAAAATCTTCTTTACATGATATATTTCAATAATTCTATGATTCTTCAAAGTTTATTTCAAGGTTTTGGTTTTATTAGTTATGTTGGATTATGGAGGAAAGGATTTATGCTAACTTATCATGTAATCATCATGATCATGTGAGTGTAGGATGTGTGAAGTGGTGAATGGTTAGCCACAATCACTAGGTGACCTTGGAAAATGTGATTTTTCCTCTCATAAGTCCTAGCCCTAAAGTGTGATGACCCATGGCTATCTTGTGAGTAATAGGATGAAGTGTTTTCATCTCCGCTTGAGAATCCTTAGTCATCCAAGAGACTTACTATGATGACATCTAAATTATAATTAGAAGGAATATGCACAAGGATTGAATTACACCATACGAATATGATTGTTTCACGCATGATCCAATTGAATTCCAAGGACTAAGTGCTTATGTGCCCTTGTGAAACAAGGATGGGTTGGTTGATCGTTGTCTTCCCAAGCTTACCTGTATGTCACAATTGTATGGTTAAGTAAGCTTGAGGCATATGATTTTTATAGCTTTTATGTTTTTATGTCTTGTGCTAGTAGGGAAGGAGAGAGGTAACTAAGTGACTAATTTAACTTAACTAGTTATTAACTAATGTTCTAACTAATCCTAACACCAACATCCATTCCCACTTGCCGTAGACATCTTGAACCAGTGCAACACTGCTGGGATTACCAAATGCTAATTGTTACTAGGTTACCAAGCATTACACGCATGCTCGAAGTGGTCATGTTTGTGTAATTTAATGATTTGCTTAATTTATCAAAATGAATTACTATGCTAATAAAAAAATGTAAAGTGCATAAAATAAAATAAATGCATAAGAAAATAAAATAAAAGAAATGTGTAAAAAAATAAATCTCAAGTCCTACAAGGATGAATCAAAAAGCTTGTCTTTATTGCTATACACAAGGTGTTCTTAGGTACACAATGCTCTAATAAAGATCCATCCACACTTAGACCTCCTGCTGTGGGCACTTGAAAAATACTCTAACTTTCAAACAAACTACAAGAGTTTCACTACTTGACTGCTAAAAGACTTCTTTCCCAATTGTGCTCTTAGGAACTGTATTTATAGGCTTGGGAGAAACTACTCTAATAATTACAGTAATTACTCTAATAATTAGAATAGCTGCTAAAGTAATCACTAGAGTAACCACTCTAACAATTAGAATAATTGCTAGAGTGAGCGCTAGAGTAACCACTCTAATAATTAGAATAACTACTAAAGGAACTGCTAGAGTAATCACTCTAATAATTAGAATAACTACTAGAGTAACAACTAGAGTACCCACTCTAATAACTAGAGTAACTACTAGAGTAACTGCTCTCATTGTACCCCTATGACTGAATGAAAACTTATCTTTGAGTTCCTTACAAAATATTGCGAAGGTATGGGATTATTGACTAATTGACAACAGATGGTGGAATGGGATGATAGACTCAATGTGCCCAGTGAATAGACCAATAAGAATATTACAACATTAGTGTTCCTGAACATTGTGGTGAACACTTGTACGTAAATGAGATTTAAGCCTTTATTTGGTAGCTTGAAGAGAAAAGAGAAAGAGAGAAAAAAGATGGAGCATGTTTTTGCCAATGCTGAGATTGTGCTTTCCATTATTTATCCATAGCCATGCCACCAAACTTGCTCCTTTTGTAAATGATCTAGTTTCGGTCCATCTTGAGTGCTTCCTCCAAGCCTAGTCCATTGTTTGTATGATTTCCATCTGCACACACAACACAATCACAAATGAGCAAGGATAGATAATCCACAATGTAGTTGATACCTTGCCTTGATATGAAGTGCATTGGTTGAGTTGTGGTTATGAAAGAAACTATCTCAGAGATTTATTGCTAACAACTATCCAAGGTGTAGGGGTTATGCAATTAGTAAAATGAAAAAAATTAAAAAATTTATGCTAGGGTCCCCATGACTAAGAGTGAACCTACAGTAGCTATAAGATGGAAAAACATGAGGAACAAGAAAGATGAAAAATATCAATGGAAATGCCAATAAAATGGATGTCATGGATGGGGGTGAAACAAGAAATGATTAATTATAAAAAAATTTTAAGAAAAGGAAGTTAACAATTGCACCAAAAAAGGAATGCCAATGGGTCCTCCCCAAAGTAGGCTTATTCCTTTTATGCCCTGATAAACTCACAAACCAAAGTGTCCATAGGCTCTAGGTATGTCATTTGGAAGCAAGAGTTAAAAAATTACCCATAGGAATTCACCAAAGAAAAATAATGCATCAACCCAGAAATGGACTAATGATAGAACCAACAATGAGGTAGAAAAATGGGAAGAAGATGGAGAGGAGAGAATGGAATGGAATCCCAAGAATAAGGTTGTGTAAAGTCCCTTCTATATTTTATGGTTAATGTGACTGAGTAGAACTCATCCCAAATCTGGACTCAAACAATCCACATCTAGTGACCTTACATCAACACACTTGACCAATCCATTCACTTGAAGCAACAAGAATGCTTCCACAAAATGTCACCACCATTCTGAGAAGAGCGAGATGGAGAAGGAAGAAGTGAGAAATGGCCTTAGTTAGAGGGAACCTTCAGGCATGGGTAACATATTTCTCCAGTTCCATAACCAGTGCTTGTAGCCCATATTTCTTTATTATGTCTAAGGGGTGTGCTTTGAATTCTCACACTTTTTTTTTGTTTTTTGTTTTTGCATGAGAACCACACCATGCAAAGACTTATTTTTATTCACCCAACTTCCTGATTTTTGAACAATGTCAGAATGGTGAAAATCCTAGGAAAAGCATCCAAGCACCCAAGAGAATGGCCAGCAAAAATGCATCGAATCCCCTTGAAGTCACACCATTTTCATCCTTTGAGTGTTTCCTTGGTTTAAAAGGTACCCAGCCATCAATTCATTAAAATTTTACTTAGAAAAAGAGGGACTGTACAGTTCCAAGCCAAAGGAGACCATAGAGTTGTATGGATGAGTGGACAGTGTGGACACATTGCCTGTTTTACCAAAAGAACCATACCTTAATATCAACATCATAATTCAAAGGTAAAAACCAAATATTAGAAATTAATATGATATAATTCAATCCACCATCATGAGCACTTATTGGATGATGAATAAAAGTAAATCAAGCAAACAAAGAAACAGTAAAAACATGAATGATGGTGTAAAACAAAAATAAGAAAAGTTGAAAGAATATGTAAAAAAAAAAATGTGTAAAACAAAAATTCAAAAAAATTTGAGGGCCTAGAATAGTTAGCATAGATGGCCATCTTCCCCATGACTAAGTTAGAATGAGGAGATCCAAAATAGTGAGCAAGGTTGTCCATAAAGAGAGGTAGCATGTGTAATGACTATCCTAAGCTCTTGGAAAGGTTTGGTTTGTTGCACATTGACTAAAATTTTCTTATCTGAGCTCTCGAGTTTGTATATTGTCATGGCCCTTGAAAGAAAAGTTGCGTAAATAATATAAGGTCATTTCGATAGTGTTTAAAATTTAGTACATTGTGGCACATGTGTGGGATTCCAGTAGAGAACCTTATCTCCTTGTTGATATTTAACTTTTCTAGTCCTTAGGTTATGACATTGTTTATTAAAGGCCATGTGCAATTTTTTAGATGATAGGGTAGCTAATCAATTTTCATCTACCAAGTTAAGGGTTACTAATCGTTGTTTCTATCCTAGATTGAGGTCAAGGTTGAGGTCACATGCTGTGGATAGTGTACGAAGCTTAGTTTGAATAGGAAGCATTGGTAATTTACTATACACTAACTCATAGGGAGAGTAGCTTGTAAGGAGTTTCCATGTGGAGCGGTATGCCCAAAGAGCATCATTCAGTTGAGTGCTCAATTTCATTGGACATTGGTGTAATTGGACCCATAAAATCAATTCCCCAAATGTTAAAGGGTTCTAATGGTTGAATCCATTGTTGCGAACCCTCCATTCTAGCAGTCATTCCCCCATCATGTTGACAACACTCACAAGATTGGATGAAATGATGGGCATCTTGAAATAATGTAGGCCAATAATATCCTAAAAATAGGATTTTGATGGTTGTTTGTCTCCTAGCGTAATGACCCCTACAAGGACCCTCATGAAAATATTAGAGAACTCAAAGTTGATTTATATCGGGAACACACCATCAAACCAAGCCATCAGGACACACTTTGTAAAGTTGCGCATTGATCTTCATAAAGTACTTGGCTTGGTAAATAAACTGTTGTTTCTTCTTAAGGTTTAACTCTTGTGTTGTTTGTTGGGTGTGGAGATAAGTAAGAATGCTACTATACTAGTTTGTCTCCATGGGTGATTAATTATTCACTACACTAGAAAAGAGGAATTCATCAGGGAAATGGTCAAAAATTAGATACTCATCCTCTTTGTTATCCCATCGCAACTGAGATAAATGATCAGCAACTACATTCTCGGTGTCGTTGTGATCGATCATCGTTAAATCAAACTCTTGTAAGATTACAAGCCATCGTATGATATGAGGGCTTACCATTGGCTTATTCATGAGGAACCAGATTACACTATGATCTGTATGTATATATACTTTATATCCCAATACATAGTGTCTAAACTTTTCTAGTGCAAACACTACAACCATTAATTCTTTCTCTATGGTAGTGTAGTTAAGTTGTGCACCAATGATACTTCTACTTGCACAGTGGATGTAAGAAGGATGCTTTTGTTCATCTAACTATGTAAGTACAGATCCTAAAGCATAGTTGGATGAATTGGTCATGATATGGAATGGTTTGGACTAGTCAAGAGCTTGTAGAATGGGTGTTTCTACTAGATTCTATATCAAAGTTTGGAAAGCTAATTTGCATTCCCTGGTCCACTCGAAAGGTATCTCCTTTCTCGTTAATTCCACCAATGGTTTGGAAACCTATGAAAAGTTCTAAATAAATCTCCTATAGTAGCCAATATGTCTAAGGAATGATTGAATATCTTTGAAAATTTCCATTTTATCAGTAATTCCTTGGATAATTTTGATTTTCTTGGGGTCTACCTCTATCCTTGTGTGTGAGATTTTGTGCCCTAGTACTACACCTTCTTGGACCATCAAATGACTTTTCTGCCAGTTGAGCCTCAAATTGGTTTTTACACATCTTTTTAACACTTGCTCCAACTAGTCCAAGGCTTGATCAATGTTTGCTCCATATGTGGAGAATTCATCCATAAATACCTCCAAGCCATTCCCTATTTGCTATTAGGATATGCTTAGAGGTGGTCGTTCAAATGTTGCAAGGGCATTGCACAAGCCAAACGACATCTGTTTGTATGTGAATGTTCCCCAAGGACTAGTGAATGTAGTCTTGGCTTGGTCTTTTGGGGCTATTTGTATTTGGTTATACCCACTATATCCATCTAGAAAATTGTAATAGCGATTCCATGCAATGCTGTTTAATACTTGGTTAACAAATGGCAATGGAAAGTGATCTTTGAATGTTACCATATTTAGTAACCTGAAATCTATGCACACCCTCCATTTGCCTTCCTTTTTAGGCAAAATAACTAAGGGGCTAACCCATTCGCTATTAGCAATGGGGTATATAAACCTAGCCTTGAGAAGCTATCTGATTTCTTCCTTAACTACTTACTTTAGCTTAGGGTTCAATTGCCTCTATAGTTGTCTTCGAGGCTTCATGGAGGGGTTAGTGTAAATTCTATATTGCCATATCCTAGGATCTATTCTAGTTAATTCGGGATATGACCAAGTGAAGGCTTCCAACCATTTATTTATTACCTTTAGAAGTTATTTTTTTTTTTTGAGGAGCAAGCTTAGCATTGATAATTACTAGTTTTTCATTTTGAAGGAACTTGTATTCTATACCAGTGGGCAATGGTTTCAGCTCATGCGGCTCCTACTTAAATATCTCAGGGATTTCCAAATTTTCATAGTTGATATTTTTAAGGTTAAGACTTGGAAGTTGGCAATGGACTTGCTCTAATGCATCTATGCTATTGATATAAGCACAAGTTAAACCCTTAGTTGGTTTCATGCATATAAGTGAACTACTTTCTTGATCAAGTGTCAGCCACTGGGTGTCTTCCTATCATGTGGCTACTACATATAGACATATTTCTATGTTAATCCCTTGTTCACACTAATTTCATGTAGGAAATGCTAAACTTTGCATAAACCATGACCTTTGCATGCGATTACACCCTGTGTCACTATCTGCGATGCATGAAACATTCTTCTTCTCAATTTTTCCGAATGTATTTTCCTATGATATTTTTAGGGAAAGATCATGGATTCCTAGGTATGCATCGATGGTGCTTAGCCATGCTCTTCCCATTATGATTGGGAAGTCCCCCTTACCATTGTTTACCTGAATCACTAAGAAGTCAACTGGGTACGACTATCCACAAATAGTGGTAACAATGTTATTCATATCTAATCTCTTAATCTTGCTATCTTTTTGAAACCTTGTTAGAATTCTAACAGCCTCAGTTATGTCCAACATACTTCAAGTAGTAAGAAGAGGTTCATCATGATTGTCTCATCCATGGCATTTATGATGCCTACATTTTTCCCTACTCTCTCTTCTTCTATGTCATGACTCTCTAGAGTGCCCTTGTCCCCTTTCCTGGCTATTTCATCTATGAATTCCACTTTGCCTACCTTTATCCCCATGGTCTTCTTCTTTATGACCACATTCGAATATTGAAGGAGAGGGTGAAGGAGATGATGAAGATGAAGAAGAAGGAGAACTGTCACCGTGATGGTGTTTGCTACCTTCTCTTCTACGGTCTCGACCTCAATTGCGATTGTGATCAGAATGTCCACCTTTATCATGAGTTTGTGTCCCTTTTTCGAATCCTTTGTGCCCATGGGTATCAGAACCTAGGTTATGAATAGTGGAATGAAGGCTCTGATACACAACCCCTTGGCCAAAGTCAAGGGGAGGAACATCGTTGTGTGGGTGAATGACTGAGGTAGGTTCACCAATCTCATTTTTGCTTAAGACATGTGGGGCATCCTTGGACCACTTACCTTTTAAAGACTTATGATGTCTCTCCTATTGCAAGTCCCTTTGATGTTGTGCCTCTATGGGATGTTATTCTCTTGAGTCATCGTCTTGGACAATGTATTCTACATGTAAGTGTAGCATGCTAATTCGTATGAGAGCATGAAGAAGCATGCTTGGGACAGAACGATCAGGAGGTAACACTATGTTACCTTCTAAGTCTCTCCAATGCAGTTGTTCATCTTGATGGAGGATAAAGGTGAAGTCTGGTATATACTCATTAGGATGAATATATACGACACAAACTTGTTGATGGACTAGCAAATCAACATCATGTGTATTACATGGCCAACTATTTCCTGTTTTAGACCTAGGTGGTGAGACGCTTTCATATGAAGAAGGAGACATACTTGTTTGTTCAGTGTGTAATGTATTCTTGTTTATTATTTTCTCAACCATCCCTAAAGGTTTGTTCCAATGATGTGAATGATTTCCTATGTTCTAGTTAGCACACAAACAACTAAGTCCCTGGCAATGGTGTCGATGATGAGCGACAAGGTACTTAATATTGAATATACACCTATAGGAAAATATCTATGATTCTAAAGGACTAGAAAATAGCTTAGACCTTCTATCACAGGTAGTTGGAAAATATCTCAAGGTGTGCTTAGGTACACAATGCTTGAATAAAGATCCATCCATACTTAGACCTTCTATCATAGGTAGTTGGAAAGTGGTCTAACTTTCAAAAAAACTACAAGATTTTCCCTAATTGACTACTAAAAGACTTCTTTCCCAATTGTGCACCTCANTCCCAATTGTGCGCCTCGGCACTGTATTCATAGGCTTGGGAGCAACTACTCTAATAATTAGAGTAGTAGCTCTAATAATTAGAATAACTGCTAGAGTAACCACTCTAATAATTAGAGTAACTACTAGAGTGACCGCTAGAGTAACGACTCTAATAATTAGAATGACTGCTAAAGTAACAGCTAGAGTAACCACTCTAATAATAAGAGTAACTGCTAGATTAATTGCTAGAGTAACCACTCTCATCACCTTTTATTATTTTGAATTTCCAAGCTTTCTTGGAGATATTTGATGTCTTGAGTCATGTGATAGAGATTTAAAGATGTTTGCATTTTCCTGTATCATCTAATTTTACCTAGGGCATTAAAAATTAACTTAAGACTTGCATGTAGGAGCATAAATTTCCAAAGTTGGTTGGCATTAGAAATCAACTTGATCCTTGCTTATGGAAGCATAAAAATATAGAGTAGGTTGACATGAGAAAAACTATTTTGGAAAGAAAAATTAATGACAATGCTATCATGAAGTTGTCTGTTATCCTTAGGAATTTCCTTACATTCAATGGATGTGGGGTAGAAGACTTAGGGACTATACCTCCAATGACAACTACTTCAATAACTTAAAAGGGAGCATGGAACTCATCATCTTCTCATATATTGAATATACACCTATAGGAAAATATCTATGATTCTAAAGGACTAGAAAAAAAGTACACAAATAACATAGTTCAAAAATAATATGAAAATAATAAAAATTTTAATATTTTGAATGTTCATCATATGTCACTTTTTTATCTTTGTTTCTCCTTTTTTCTTGAGGCAAGATAATGCAGGGCTAGCATCACAACCCTTATTCATAAAGTCAAGGTTGATGCTTCTTTTGATCCATGGACTGAAAAAAATTGTAATTTTAGGAATGTTCACTTGCATGTACACTCCTTATGATAAAGTATTAGCTAATTTGAAAGCTCTAAGTCCTAATTTTAATTCTTGTGGGAAATACTAGGTTGCAAATTTCTAATTGAACTATATAACTTCAGTTGTATCTATATTAAAATTATTTTAGAGTTCCTAGTGTTAGAGATTTTATGTATTTATTAAGATTAACATGTCAAATAAGGTCTATATTACATAATACCATGAACATTTGTATACACTTTCATGGTATTGTACTACTCTCATATTAGTAAAGTATACCAAGTACACCAATTGTTAGTTAAAGTTTGTTATAAAGAATTATATTATTTGCATGCCTTAATTAATGTTGACTACTCATATTATTTGTTTGATCTATTAGCATGATTGTTCTTTCTTATCTATATATATATGTTGGTTTTGATTTGACTATAGTAATGATAATAACAACGTAGTAACATAAAAACTTTGTGCATTGACATCTATCTTTGTTTATACATTAAACTAATCAAGTATACGCTAAATGCTCAACACTGTAATCCTAACAACATTTTATAATTCAATTTTTTTTTTACTTATTCAAGTTACCAAATTGTGTCTATTTTTCCTTGGTCCTAGTGATCTAAAAATCACAAAACTTTACATGGTATCAAACCAAGTTTTGATGACTAAAGCTTACAACACCATGAGATATTTATAGTGATTTTGTAGTTAGGCACATTTAGCACAAATGTTAGTACAAAAACAAACTATAAAATTTCATTTCTACATCTATTAAAATCACAAAAATTGCAAAGCTTTTATCATAGAAAAAGAAATTTGCATATGCAAGCTTATTATGATTAACATCATTTTTCTACATTCCATTTTGACTTGTAAGTGCTTTAAATTCATTCCATAATCATAATTCTATGGTTTTCTCAATAAAATAATAAATATAAATCATTTTACAAGTTGTAATGCTTATATAAGTTGAATATATTATTTCATGTCTTTGAAAGTAGTTGGTATATGATGTAAATCAATGCACAAGAGTTGGAATAACACGCCCATATCTTTTTTCACCTAATTAAGGAACTTCTATGAAAGAATTAATTTTTGTAGGTCTGATAACAACTATATGAAAAAATGGCTTGCAAAGGTAGAATGCATGGATAGTCATTAGGATCATCAAAGAGAAAGCATGATGCTAGAACTACTTCTCCAACCTCCTCCAAACATACCTAGTCAAAAACACCATAACTATCAGCACTGCGATTAAAATTTCATGGTGGGAACTCCCAAAGGAAAGGATCTAGTTAAGCACCGAAATTTAACATGAAAAAGATCAAGCTCCACTTAGCAATGACAACTTACTATGAAGCCAGTAACAAGTCAAGGAGTTTCGATTTTCTCCTCTCCAAAGAGAAATATATTAATTATGTGGCTCCCAAGTTAGTATTCAATATCATCATTTTGATTTGAATCTAGCTATAATATTGGTGCAATCAATCCACAATGCTAAATTGGAGAGGTTCAATGCATCATTTCTAGAGTTCAATGTGTTGAAGGACCATGTGGTTGTAGAAAACTTTGTGAGAATATATAATAATAGTTAGTTCATTTACGAATTGGGAAAGACCTAGAGGTTTTCTATTATCTAAAAGAGGTTCTTAGGATTTTTTTTAAAGTAAAAATAGGTTTTTAACTAAAATTGTTATTTTTCTCAGGTATCAGTTGCTGGAATATTTTGTCAATCAAGAAAAATGGGGAAAGGTTTATAACACTGTCACCATGAGAATTTTGATCTCATAGCTAAAAATGTTATATTTTTGTCCTTGTAGATATTATTGCATGTCAAATATTAGTGACAGATAAGAAGACTATTATTTCATGGCCTTTGCTATATCTACTTTATATAGTAGCAAAGGAGGAAAGCCTTATAGATTGACATTCAATTTTAAAGAAGGAAATGAAAGGGCAGGTACTTATATATAATACTTCTTCAACCATTTTTTTATATGAGTACTTCTTGCCCAATTTTATTAAAATTTTTAATAATGATAGCATCACTAATGTCACCATGATAGTGAATGATAAAAATAAAGAATTGGTTTCTAGGTTATTTTTAGAAGCTTTCTAAAAAGTTGAGTAGACTATCATAGAGCTACCATTGGTAAAACAACCTCTTGATATCTAGGCTAATGGATAGAGAAAATTAGAATGTGATTATCTAAATCCATCTATAGTACATGTAGTAATGCAGCATCATAGTTTTAAGAATAAATTTATTCATTAAGAGGCAACCATTAATTTCTTCAAAGCATCTATGGAGAAGATTCTTGTGGAGGAGACACTTTACAATCAAGCTACAAGAAAATATTTTAGGCACATAAGTAAAGATGAATTTCTATTTATAATCAAAGGCATCGTAAATAAAGATTTTAGTAGGATTTCAAAGATTTATACTATCATGGTGAGTAATGATTTAATGATTATGAATTACACCATGATGGGCTACTACTTTAAAGCCAAGTGTTACAATGTCAGGCTAATGAATAATAAGCAAGTTTTTGATGATCCTTTAATTCTAAATGAGGATCCAAATAAGGACATAGTAGTTATCTCTTGAGAGAATGAGAAAAATATAGCAAAGCTTTCACCAAGTATAAGGGAGAGGTCAAAGGTGTGCTAAAATTTGCTAAAAGGAAATCTTAAGACTTAGCAACATTAAAGTATATAAGAAACATTATTATTTCCAATACAAAGTCAAAGCTTGCAAGTAGACTAGAAAAGTTGATTGTGAGAACTATGAACTTGGAGGTTTAAATTGATAATGCAAAATAAGACCTCCAGACTCCAAGAAAAGCTTGACTTAGTGTACAAGTAAATGAAGAATCTCATCAAATAGAAAAGTGAATTATGAGAGACCTTCAATGTAGAGAGAAAGAAGATGGATGTCATAATGAAAATTTTATAGGAATAAGTGATCAGAGATGATTTCATAGTTTATTATATGGAATTTTTGATATCTAATTCTAAGATAGGTTGTGAGCTACCACTTGTAAACATTGCATTTCCACTATTAATTCTAGCACCATATGATTAAGTCAAAATGAGATATAATAGGAAATAGTTAAACTAGACTAAAATACTCAGTTGAAAAGATTCCAAGCATAGTTATGTATTAAACCTATTGAAGAAGGAAATCTCTCTAGATTTGAGGGTTGAATCAACGTCAAGTGTGATAATTTAATGAATGCTAATATAGACTCATTTATTAACTCATGATTTGCACTATTCAATTTCTTTTCTGTATCTTTTTAAATTTATTACCTCTTGTGTTAGATGGTGATGTTAATTATTTTAATTTACCGTGACAAGCATGTATTTTCTTTTCTATGGTTAAATATATGGTTACGTTGTAATATGTTCTAGAAGTGATAATTGCCTATAATATCTCTAGTCATTGCCATTTGGATTTCAAGAGTTATTTAGATGATCAAAATGATATACAACATTAGTTTGGAAAAGTGCTTACTNTGTTTCTATGTCATTATTATTATTACTATAATAGGACCAAAATCAATACATACACACACACACACAAGAAAGAACATTCATGCCAATAGATTGAAAAGACATGATAAGTAATCGAAATTAACTAAGGGATGCAAATAATAGAATTATTAATGAAAAGATTTAACTAACATGTTGTATGATTTACCAACACCATGCTGGTGTTGTATACCATAATAGTGTATACAAATTTTCATGGTGTTATCTAATATTTATCTCATTTGACATGTTAAGCATAATAAAATACATAAAATCCTTAACACCATCTCTCAAGCTTAACATGGAAAAAATAAAGTTCTTTACAAAGTAAGTATCAATCCATGATGTGTATAGGTTAACGTATAAGCAAAATATCACTTCATTACCATTCTTTACTAAAATACATAAATTAGAGATCCATAATCATAATCAATAATTGTGGAGCAANTTTTGTATTTACATACATCTCTATTTATATATATTTGATTATCCAACTCCAACTTAAATAGTTAATAGCATAGCCCTCATGGTATGTTATAATTTCAATATATTCTTTACTTATTAGAGTCAACAAATTATGTCTATTTTTATTTGGGCCTAATGATTTAAACATCATAATACTTCAGATACAACATTTACATCACCCTTCCAATTGTTAGTAGAAAAAGAATGTCCCAATCCTAATAACATGTACATTACTTTCAACGTCCATAATTGAGCTTAAAATGATAAAATCAGTTGATATAGATAGTTGTGACTTAATATCAATATTTATATCAAACCAAGATTCACTAGAAAATGGTTGCACAACTTCTGTATGACTTTCATCTTGTCACTTAATCTTAATCCTACATTGAAAATCTTACCATTAGTTATAATCTTCTTGTCAATACTAGTTTTAATCTTTGAGTTAATAGAATTCTTATCATATTAGAAAAAATTTGCCTTAGAAGTTATTTGTTCAAATTAATCAATACTTCCTATAATATAAGTAAAAATGTTCCCACAAACTTTTGTCTTTTGTTTTGTCATTTAATCATTCTTATCATTGATATTAACTTGGTTTTTCATATCATTAACTTAATATTTCTTATTCTATCTTCTTCTCCAACACATGTTTTCTTTCTTTAACATTTTTATCTTTAGTAGAAAATGTTAAACATTAAATAAATGTGCTTCATGATGGAAGATGTTGTAAGAATTAGGAAGAATATACTATGTAATATGGATTTCTTGCTATAATTAAAAGGATCGAGTCTTGAAAGGGACTGATGAATCCTACAATGTTTTAGTTTTAATAGTAAAATGGCATTAATTTTTATTTATTTTATCCATTAAGGAATGGTCCAAAGTCACATAAGGATATAAATTTCTTTGATGCCAAGAAATAAGAACTAATTACTTTGTTGAGTTTATGTTATTGCAGGGTATTGTAGGATTGATAGAATATCTATTAGGATCAAGAATTTCAATATATCCTATGTATAATAGTATTGGTTTACATCACCAAAATCAATGGAGTTCAATCCAAAGTTTTATCAATCTCCATAGAAGCTATGATGAAGATCGATAACAATGAACAAAAGGAGACTTTTTCTCACTATGGAATGTAGATATTGATCCACACCATGGACATGACATTGATTAACCTTGAGGGATATCCCTAGTGTGATAGAGTTTGAGACCATCTTGGAATTGCATCAATCCTTATCGATTCCATTAATAGATATTGATAGGTCTAATTTGTGACATTTTCCTATAATTTATGATGTCAGATCTTCTAGTATAAAGGGGATAGCGCTACACCCAATGAGGGAAGTCAATACTGAGGAGAATTCATGTCAAGTTGAAATTAAATTCTAAACTTTCCTTGGACAATTATTAAGTATCTATTAAGCCTTGTGGCAACTACAGATCATTAGAATCCATTGGTAGGCTATCGAGGTTGCTACACAGTGGAAATAATGAGGTAGAATCATAAATTAGGTGATACCTCCCTTGTAATGTGTTGACCAACTACTTCTTGTTAGGGTTCTTAGGTTTGTAGATGAACATGGACGTAAAAGGAAAAGTGTTATAAATGATATAAGGTCCTTCTCACAACATTTGGAACTTAGTTTGTTAAGATACATGTGTGGGGTTCTAGTAGATGATCTTATCTCCTTGTTGAAAATTGACTTTCCTAATTCTAAGGCCATGATGCTTTTTGTTAAATGCTTGTACAACTTGTTAGATGACAGGACCACTAATTAGTTTTTGTGTAGTATATTGAGATTCATTAATCATTATTTTTATGATAGAATTAAGTTAAGGTCAAGGTCATTGGTTTTTAGAAGTGTATAGAGCTTGAATTAAATAGGAAGTCTTGATAATTTTCCATACACCAGCTCATAGGAAGAATAACCTATATGAAGTTTTCATGTTGAATGGTATGCCCAATGGGCATAGTTGAGTTTGGTGCTCCAATCTCTCCTATATTTGCTAACTTTTCTTGTTAATATCTTTGTGATTTTCCTATTTGTAACCTCATCTTGGCTATTGGCTTGGGGGTGGTAGGATGTTCTTAGTTTATGTTCAACCCCTAGGCATTGCATACACTTTGGAAAGGTAGTACATATAAAGTGGATTTCATTATCAGAAATTAATGCACATGGCATACCAAACCTATTTAAAACATTTTATTGTACAACCTGAGTAGTAGCAGAAGATGTACACTCAATGAAGGCTACTTCTTCTACCCATTTTTTACAATAATCAATAATAACTATGATGTATGCCTTATCATTTCACATGGGCATTATGGAACCCATGAAGTTAATGCCCTAGATGTCAAAGGGTTCTAGTGGTTGGATCCATTGTTGAGGTCACTCCATTTGAGTAGTCATTTTTCCATCTCATTGGTAGCATTTATAAGAGTGGGAAAATTAGTGAACATTCCTAAAAATTACTAGCCAATAATACCCTACAATTAAGATTTTAATGGTTATGCATCCCTTAGAATAGTAGCCCCCACAAGGACCCTCATGAGCATCTTGGAGAATGTGTAGTTGATCAACATTTTTACTCACCAACAAGCTAGGCCATTAGTATACACCTTGTAGAGGTGTCTATTGATCTCCATGAAGTGTTTCACTTAGTGAAGAAACAATTATTTCTTTCAGTGGTCCAATCCTTATGACAGCTCTTAAGTGAGAAGGTAGATGAGAATTCCATCATATCATTTAGGGTCAGTGGGAAATTATTTAGTTATAGCTTTGGTCAAGAGGAGTTTATTAGGAAATAAATTAGATAGTAGACTTTCCTCCTCTTTGTTATCCCATTGTAACCAAGACAAGTGATCAATGACCACATTCTCAATTTCCTTTCGATCTACCATTGTAAGATCAAATTCTTGTAAGATCATTAGCCATGGTATGACATGGGGGCTCATCGTTGGCTTGTTCATGAAGAAGTAAATGGTAGCATGATTTGTGTGCACAAACGCTTTGTATCCAAGAACATAATGCTTGAACTTTTCTAGAGTAAACACCACTACCATCAATTGTTTTTATGTGGTGGTGTAGTTTAGTTGTAGTGGATGTAATATGGATGTATCTTATCATCCAACTATGTAAGCACAATGACAAAGGCATAATTCGATGCATCTATCATAACATGAAATGGTTTGGACTACTCAGCTACTTGTAGAATTAGAGTTTCTACAAGTTTTTTATCTAGCTATTGGAATGCCTTTTTACATTCCTTGACCAAAAATAGATGGAGCATCTTTCTTTGTTAACTTGACCAAGGATTTTACAATCTTAGAGAAATTCTCTATGAATCATTAGTAGTAGCTTTTATGTCGAAGGAATGACCAGACATCTTTTACAATTTTGATTGCCAAGTAATTCCTTAGATGATCCTTGTTTTTAGGGTCAATCTCAATTCCTGCTTGTGAGATTTTGTGACCCAATACAATGCCTTTTTGGATCATAAGATGATTCTTTTGCTAATTAAGCTAGAAGTTTGTTTCCACACATCTTTTGAACACTTGCTTAAAGTGAACCAAGGCTTACTTGAATGTAGCATCATATGTGGAGAAGTCACCCATAAAGACTTCCACTTTAGTACCAATTTTTTGTTGAAAGATGCTTAAGACTATGTGTTAGAAAGTAACAGGAGCATTGAAAATACCAAAAGGAATCTTTCAATATGAAAAGGTTTCATAGGAATTTATGAATGTTGTTTTGTCCTAACCCTCTAGTGTGATCATGATTTGGTTATACCCATTATAACCATACAAAAAACTATAATAACAATGCCCAAATATGGTGTCCAACACTTGATCAATAAATGGTAAGGAAAAATGATCTTTGAATGTTGCCATATTTAATAGATGAAAATTAATGTAGATCTACCACTTACCACCTTTCTTTGGTAAAATCACAAGTGGAGTAACCCACTCACTATCTAAAATGGGATAGATAAACCCCACCTTGAGGAGTTGTTTGATTTCACCTTTGATAAATTACTTTAATTTGGGGTTCAATCACCTCTGTGGCTTCTTGTTTAGCTTCATAGTTAGGTTAGTGTAGATACAATGCTAGCATATTCTAGAATCAATCCTTGTGAGTTTAGGATATAACCAAGAAAAGGCTATTGATCATTTTCCAACCACATTCAACATCTATTTCTATTTTAGAGTAATTTTTGCATTGATTATTACAAGATTTCCATTATTTAAGAATGCATATTCCATGCTAGCAGGTAGAGTTTTTAACTCAAGGGGCTCTTGCTTAAAAGTTTTACGAATTTCCAACTCTCCCCAATAGGTATCATCATTTACATTATCAGAGAGTTGGTGATGAAGTTGCTCTAGTTCATCCATGCCTATGACATAAGCACATGTCAAGCTCTTAATAAATGTCTTTAGGTGCATATTACTTGCATACAAAAATAGATGCTCATTTCATAGACTAGAGTTTCTACATGCAATTGCACCCTGTATCGTTGTATGTAATGCATGGAACTTGCTTCTTCTTGATCTTTCCAAATGCATTTTTCTTAGATGTATTCAAGGAAAGATCACTAATGTCCATTCTTTCATCAACAGTGCTTAGGCATGCCATTCTCATAATAATTGGAAAGTTCCCTTTACAGTTCTCAACCTTAATTACTAGGAAATTAGCAGGATAAGCCACCCATAGACAGTTGTTACAATGTCTTCTACTAATTCTAATGGAATAGTAATGGATTGGTCTACTAATTCTAATCAAATATTACTCTTATTAAGGGACAATAGGTTCAAAGTAGCATACATCTCATGAGAAATAAAGTTCACAATAGAACCTAAATCAAGAGGACCTTTACATGATTTATTATAGAAATTTGCAAATAGATAAGAGGACTGCTAGAAGTATCTAATTTCCTAGGAAGTTTGCTAGCCCGGATCTAATTAGAGACAACATGAGTGGGCATAACAGTATGGATTCTAGGTGGCATTTGGTTTGAAGGAAACTTATAGGGATTAGATGCAAGAAGAGATGGAGAAGCAAGGTTGTCAACTCCATGCATATGTGAGGGCTTAGGTGGATTGTTGGGGTTAGGAAAAAGGTCTTTTCCATGATCTAGTATTTGAACCACTTGGTTTATGAACCAGTTATAAATTAATGGCCCTAATAGTGTTGTGTTGCTATAGTTGGGCTAGAAGTTCATCATGCCTAGATGGAGTAGGTGGTATCTATGTTAAGGATGGAGGAATAGGTGCAGGAATAGAAGGAGGATAAGGATAAAAAGTGGTATCCCTTCTTGAATGTGAAGAGTGAGTTTGATAATATTTGGAAGGGTAGTTGTGATGCTGGAAAGGAAAAAAATGACTAGAAGAGCCACATGGAGACAAGGATTACTAAATGTAATACCCATATGGATCTAGTTGTCTGTAAAGGTATTGCTACCTTGGCAGTGGTAGCGCCCATCACTATGGTTGCTACTACTATTAATACTACTTGTATGGTTGTAGTGGACTTCCACTTGGATAATATTGTTGTTGCTGATGGAACTACCTAGGATTGACTTGAGGATAAGGCAACCTTCTAGGTGCTTTTTTTAATAGTCATGGATTTAGAGCATACACCCCAGACTCCTATAAGTATGACATGATGGGGCAAGATGTTCATATTGGAAAATTTCACACCCACTATCATCATTGGATTTAGTGTCTGTAGCTTCTTCTACTATAGTAATCTTGCCCTTACCCCTTTGATTGGCACATTTATCTTATTTTCACCTCTTGTGGTCATGATCACTACTTTGTTCTTTGGACTCCTTACTAATTTTAAGGATAGCTTGAAATCTGCTATCCATAGAGTTCCATAACTAATCTACCTTAGCCATAATTTTAGAAGTAAATTTTTGAATTGGCAAGGTTTTCTAATTCACCACCTCATCAAGTGATGATTTCTCCTCACTATCACAAAATTGAAACTTCCTCTTGTAAAGGAAAGAATTGTGATTATATTCTTCTGTACTTTCATGCTTTCTTAACCCTGCTTGTTCTTTTGCTACCTACTCAATTAGTTGTTAGATTTGATGGCTCTTAATTCTGACAATCACCCTTGGCCATAGACTTCAAGATTTCTCCTTGTTTCTAATTAGAACCCATCTATGATATGGTGAAGTTCTCCTATTGAGAATAACCATGACTAGGACATCTAAGCAATAGAGAATAGTATCGGCCCATGGTAGCATCCAAGGTTTCATGTATCCCTTGTTTTCATCCTTGAATCTACCTCCTCAAGTTGGACACTTAGAAATACATATGATTTTTATTAATGAATAGTTCAAGCATTGTACTTTACTATCTAATGGATTCTAGTTATAAGGACCAGTGTTAGCTTATACTTCTTTGATGAGTATCCTAGGAAATAACTTAAGCTTTTGCCACTCATTTTCTATATTTTTTATGGCATAGGCATCATGGAAAGCCTGAAGATCATTCTATAGATCTGAGTTATATCCTCCTTCATATCTAAGAATATTATTCATGTCTAGCCTCTTGATTTGAGTATTCTTTACATGCCTTGTAGGAATTATCACTACCTCTACAATGTTTAGCATGCTTTGGATAGTGATCAAAGGCTCATTGAGGTCATGATTCTAGTGCCTATGATGCCCTCTACTACCCCTTCATTCATGTTGATGGGCTTATCTTAAATGCCCATGCCTTGGGTCTTTACTTGCTTGATGGTCCCTATGATCATCTTGGTCCCATTGGTCACCTCCATCATGATTTCACCCCTTGTGGTTGCATTTATAGCTATAAGAGGAAGAAGATAACAATGAAGGTGAAGAAAAAAGAGTACTAGCACCATCATGGTGCCTACAGTCCCCTCTTCGATGGTTGCAACATAATTACAATCATGCTTCTTGTCCACATCCCTACCATGACTCTCCTTCTTGAATTTCCCATTGTCATTGGATCCATTTTTGCCAGAACTAGGATTATGAATCATGGATTGCAAGTTCTAGTTTTGACCTCCTTCACCAAAGTCAAAGAGAGGAGTTTCTCTAAATGGGAAATATCTCGAGAAGGATTCTCCACCATATTTTTGATACATTAGGAATGGGGAATCATTGAATCACTTTCCCTTCATAGACTCATAGCATTGCTCTAGCTAGCAATCCATTAGGCATTTCACATCAGTGCAATGGTAATCCCTAGCATCACTATCCTAGACAACATATTTAGCATGAAATCCTTGGAGTTCCAACCACATAAGAGTTTGTTGGAGCATCATAATAATGGATCAATTGTGTGACAACATAATGTTTCCCTCCATGTATTAGCACTATAGTAGTTCATCTTGGTGTAGGAAGAAGGTGAAATTGGTTACATATTCATCAGGATAAGCAGATACTAGTTTGTATTGTTGGGGCACCACTGATTTACTCTGTTAGACTTGGGTGGAGAATCACTCCTATTGGAAGAAGAAATATTATGTTAGAAAAAAAGAAATGTAGTGTGCTTCTTAAAAGTATTTTAGTTATTTTAATTTATGATATGACATTAGGATTCATATCCAATAATTTTGAATAATTTTTCACTAAGTCCTAGATAGTGCATGTACCAAACTAAAGGTCCCTAGAAATAGCACCAATGATGAGTGACGAAGTACCCCTACACCCAACCATATGAATGACAAGTGTTCATGCATGATCTCGTCAAATTTTGTAGACCTTAAGTTTATAAGTACATTGGTTCTAGAACATGAAATCTAATTATGATCATCAATGTCTTCTCAACTACACTTGTGGAGCTTGGTTGTATGGTTAAGTGCAATTGAGGCACATGATTTTTATTATTTTATATTTTATTCATGTATGATTAAGTACAAGTTGAAACTCAATTTATGAAGTAATTAACTAGTCTAATTGCTAATTAATAACTAACTATCCTAACATAAGTATTCAAGCCCACTTTCTATGCACAGCCTGAACACATATAATGCTGCTAGGTTACCAAACATAGTAAAAACATAATAAAGGAATAATAAATTTTTGAGGGTCCTAGTAGAAAGACATGTTACCCATGCCTAAAAGTAGGTGACTTCTTAGAAATCCAAAAAATAAGTATGCTATTAATAAACTCCTTCCTTAGACTACATTGCCAAGTGGTAATACTTCTTGCAATAGTGGTGGTCTTATAGTTGTTAGTCTTGGGGATGATATAATGTAATGTCATTAGAAAGTGATTTGGACTTAGTTTGGATCTTGAATGCAAAGGCTAATGATTACTTTAACCACATATTACACATAAGATTATTATGCCTATGGTAAGACAGCTCATACCCGGATTTTTGCAATCCCTTCTAATTCTATTCCACCTAACTAGTATACTTAGGTATAATTCTATGATTTTTTATAATATAGTGTTATTTTTTCAATATTGGTGATATTAACATTTCTATTTTGTAGAACAGGTATATTCTACATTCAACTCCTTGAGTTCCTACAGATACTTATAGGCATGGTTATAAAAGGGTACTAAGGGCTAAAGCCTACTTTAGGAAGGAACCACTTGTAAAACTCTTGTATTTCATACTTGATGACCAATTCCATGTCATCATGTGCCTCCAGGATACTTTAGCATTCAAATTTTACTTCCCATAAGTTTTATAATCCATCCATATGTTAATAATCCTCAATCCATCTTATATATATCTAATAAGATCTTTTTGTCCAAAGATTCCTTTCTTATAACCTTTGAATGCCAAATTTTTAAAATCTAAACATCTATGACTGAAGACCCTTAAATAGCTTTTATATCTTTGAAATAATCCAATTGACTCAATTTTCCATTAAAAATCATGAAAAATTCAAAATTTTTCAGCAATGACATTGTAACTACAATGTTGTATGTCCTACAATGTTGCAACTATGATGTACCATCTACAATGTCATGCATATAAAAATATTATATAAATGCACAAGCGTTAGAAAAATTTTCATTTTACCATTTCAAAGTAAGAGGAGTTTTTTTAGTTTTTCTAAGCTTTAGCAACAAAACTTCTTGACACCATAACTTCTGATTTCAGAAATTCTTAAACCCTATTGATCTTGGAGTGCTCAACTTAGTTGTGGGGGTTCTATTACACATAGCTAAGGAATATTGAGCCAAAATTTCATAACACCTAGAAGATAGTATAAAGGATTAGTATAAGGATATAATAATAAAATTTTAATTAATGAATCAAATTTAAGTCAAATAGCTTAACCAATTCTTCTATCCAACCATACTAACCATTTAAGGGCATAATAAATAAGGAAAATAATAACTGTGAGAGGTCATAATAATCAAAGATATAATAATTAAAGGTTTCTTTTTGAATTTTTTCTAACTCTGCAATAACTGATAAAAATAATAAAAAATAGATCAAACTAAGGATACGAGAAAGGATTATGAACCATTAGGAACCAATTTCAATTCCTTAATAACCATGAATTCTTAATTATTGTAGATGGCTCCAAAGAAACCCATAGTAGAGAACACTCACAGCTTAGCAGTAAGAGATCAAGAGGCCATGGGAGACTCCAAGTAGGAGAATAAACTCCATAAGCTGAACACATAAATAGGGATAGAATCTCATGCAATCTAATGTATACCTCCAAGCCATCTAAGAGAAATCCACAATTTCCATAGTCATTATGGACTTAAACTTTGGGCCATTCATGGAGTTTGTCCTAGAAGCTATTAAGATGCAACTCTGAGTGCCTCCCTTATGATTATCATTGTCTAGAAATGTCGAATTGTACCTAGGAGAGGTATATCAATCTTGGTGAAACAAGCAAGATGATGTGATAATGCAATTGAAGGAGTATTTGTGCCATACTCTATGTACGTAATCGTAAAGGCCTTCAATATTCCAAACACTCGAGCTAACATTACACAAATATCTATAATGTTTGACACTAATGCTAATAAGTTAGGGTTATAGAAAGCCTGTGGAAAGGAAGATAAGGACTACAACATGTTCACTACCAAGAAAAGGATCTATTTTAAGATTCAAAATTATCATTTGTTCCCAATGAAGAGGCTCAATAAGATCTCAACATACACAACTAGATGAAGTGCAATTTAACATCACCCATTTGCTCTTCTTGGAGATCTACCAAATGTTTGAGGAGAAGAATGCAAGGAAACTAATATTGTCATCTTCTTACTTAATTAGAATGATATGAAAGCAAATAGGAATCCTAGGTTACACCAATGATGTCCCAAGAAAGGCCCAAAATGCATCTTATGTTGAAATCTCAAAGCCAATGCCACCTAAGAAAAATTAGCTAAAGAAGATAATGGGGCCTGAGGGGGGATTAGTAGCTACACCATTTGATAAAATTCCAATTACTAGTTAGTAATAACAGGTAGGACCTATTGGCTCAACACCTATAGGTGATATACCTGAGTAACAAGCTCCACTAGTTCCACAGGACTAGAATTCTCCAATGTTCTATCTATACCATATTATAAATATCATTAGATGGGAAGAAAGGGAGGGTTCTATCCTATATAGAATTAGAGAGATCCTTTTAAGGTTTATAGTTTCCATAGGACCTGCTATTAGGTAGGAGGAGAAGATGATTGTGTACAAAAAATATTAGGGAACACTACATCCTTTCAGGAGATGGTAGAAACTAGTGGAGGTGCTATAGTTATGGACATGCAACACTAGGATGTAGTAGGAGAAACAAAGGTAATAACTAACCATATCAAAGAATCATTTAATGTTCTAATTGTATTTTTGACCAATATCTCTGAAGCTCAAGTTGCTCAAATGTTATTTAGTACCTCAATGATACTAGAATAACATGAGGACATCCTTGATAGACTACTATGAATGGGCTAGGTCATGTAGAATATCTTTGGTATCCCTAGTGATATTACTATAGTGTAGTTTAATTTGATAGCCACCAAAGAAAAGCTAGTGATGGAAAAGATAAGGGTAGAGCACATTGAAAATGAAGTGTAGAGATTATAAGTTGAATTGGTAGCCCTAAG
>MNCI01028819.1:29884-43880 GCA_015680685.1 Gnetum montanum | reverse complement strand
CACTAGGAAATCAGCTAGGTATGACCAACCACACATAGTGATAACAATGTCCTCCACATGTCCCAAGGGGACAATGATGGACTGGTCAGCCAGATCTAATTGAATATTTCTCTTCTTGAGTGGAGGCAGGTTTCAGGATTTATACATTTCTCATGATATTAAGTTGACACTAGAACTTGAGTCAAGAAGAGCCTTACGTGGTTTATTCCCAGTGACTTGGAGGTAGATTAAGGGACTTCTAGGGTTAGAGAGTTTCCTGGGAAGGTGGCCCACCTTGATATAATCAGTAATGATATGTGTTAACATAACCATGTGTGTTGAGCTCTGTTGTTGGTTTGAAGGGAGCTTTGAAGCCTTACTTGATGGAGGAGTGGTCATAGACTCAACTGCTTGTGATTGTGAGAGCTTTTTTGGACTGTTGGTTCTAAAGAAGGGTCTTCTCTTTGTACGGTTGTTAGGACCAACAGTGGGTTAAAGGCTTACAGCTCTTGTAGCGTTATGTTGCTACGGTTGAGTGGGGAGTTCCCCTTACATCGTTGGAGCGGGTGGTAGTGGAACTATCGGCGTAAAAGATGTAGATGAATTCAAAGGATGGTATGCATGTGAAGTGTCTCTTCCAGGAGAGGGAGTCTTAAAATACTCCCAAACTTGGTAGTGACGTTGTGAAGTTACGTGACCCATGGAGTCACTTGGAGAAGCTGGTTGTTGCACGTAATAGCCATACGGGTCTGGTTGCTGGTAAGGGTATTGTTGTCTAGGCGGTGGCATCCCCCATGATTGTGGGTATTGTCACTACTAATGTTGCTTGGTAGGTTGTGGTGAAGTATCACTTGGATAATACATTAAGGATTGGTGCAACTGCCTTGCATTACCTTGGGAATAAGGTAACCTCCGAGGTGCTTGCCATTTGTTAAGTCTTGGGTTGAGTGCGTACACCCCAGACTCTTGTAGATGTGAGATTATTGGGCAACATCCTTTAGGATGGTCATATTGGCAGATCTCATATCCACTGTCATTTTCTGTATCATAATCCACAACCTCATCGAAAATAGTCATTTTTTCCTTACCCTTGATACGTGCATGGTCTGAATCTCTCCTCTTTTTCTTATCATGGTCACTACTTCTTTTCTTAGACTCCTCAATGATTTTTAAAATAGTTTCGAATCTACTATCTAAGGAGTCCCACATTTGATCTACCTTAGCTGACATTTCAGTTGTTAATTTTTGAAGTGGCAAGGTTTTTCTATTCACTAACTCCTCGAGTGGTGACTCATCCTCTTCCTCATAGAATCTTACTCCCTTCTTTCAGAGGGAAGGATCGCAATTATACTCTTCTGCGCTTTCTCTTTTCTATAGCTCTTCTTCTTCTTTAGCTACTTGCTCCAACAATCTATGAACTTCATGGGACCTAAGTTCTGATAATCTCCCTTGGGCATATGTTCCAAGGGTTCTCATAGTTTTGTGTCTTAGCCCATCTACGAGGTGGCAGAGTTGATCCCGTTGTGCATAGTCATGGCCCAGGCAACGATGTAATAATTCATAATATCGGCCCATGGCAGCATCCAAGGGTTCATGATTACCATGTTTCCATCCTTGGATTTGCTTACGCAAGTTGGACACTCGAGAGTACATTTGATATTTATCATTAAACAATTCTAGCATCATACTCCACCTACGAATGGATTCCGGTTCTAAGGACTGGTACCAACTTTCTTCCTCTTTTATGAGTGTCCTAGGAAACAACTTTAACTTCTGTAACTTCTGCCACTTATTTTCGATATTCTGTGAGGCACAGGCATCGTGAAATGCCTGTAAGTGGTTTTACGGATCATCGTTGTATCGTCCCTCAAATTGGAGAATATTATTCATGTCTATTCTCTTGATCTGACTATCTTTCTGGTGCCTTGTAGGTATCCTCACAACCTCCATAATGTCTAACATACTTTGGGTGGCAAGTAGGGGTTCATTGTTGTCATTTCTCTCATGGTTTCTATGATGTCTACGTGGTTCCCTACTTTCCCTTCTTCCATGCCTTGATTCTCTTGAATGCCCTCGTCCTCACTCTCTACTCTCTCGTCGAGGTCTCTCATCTTGCTTACCCTTATCCTCACAGTTGTGCTCTTTGTAACTGCATCCTAATGTGGAAGGAGAGGTTGAATGATGCAATGAAGGTGAAGAAGAAGGGAAACCATTGCCATGACAATGTTTCTTACCTTCTCTTGGATGGCTATGGCCCCAATTGTGATGATGATCAGACTTCCCATCCTTATCATTTGTTTGTGTTCCCTCATTGAACACTTGGTGTTCATGGGGATCAGAACCAGAGTTGTAAATCATGAAGTGTAGGTTCTGATACCCCACCTCCTCACCATTGTTAGAAGGGGGAACATCATTTGATGGAGAATTTGTTATAACTAGTTCACTGTCTCCAATTTCACTTAGGATGTGCAAGACCCCTTTGCCCTTCAACGATGTATGGTAACTTTCCTGCCGTGAGTCCCTTAGACATTGTGCCACTATGGGATGGTAATCCCTTGTGTCAAAATCACCTACAACATACTCAATGTATAGCTGTGTCATGCCTATCTATGTAAGAGCACGAAGGAGCATGTTAGGGACTACACGATCTAGGGGTAACACGATGTTACCTTGCAAGTCTCACCAACACAGTTGTTCATCTTGATGGAGGATAAAGATAAAATTGGATATATACTCATCGTGATGAGTGTATACTATCTGATACTGTTGAGGAACTGGTGGGTTTGGATTACGTGTGTTAGATCACCGACTATCTCTTGTGTGATCCCTAGGTAGTGAAGTGCTTTTATGAGAAGAAGAAGACATTGTTATCTTGTCGATGTGCTATTGACCATTGTTTAAATTTTTTTCTGATCAACCCTAAGGATTCTTTTAAGCTTCCCAACAATGTGGATGATTTCCTATGTTCTACTTAGCACACAAACAACTTAGTCCCTGGCAACGACGCCAATGATGAATGGTGAGGTACCCCTACACTCAACCATACAAATATGAGTGTTACACATGTGATCCGGTCAAACTCCATAGACTAAGTCCCTACACACCTTATGGAACACCTAAGGTTAATCAGTCATTGTCTTCCCAAGCTCACTTGTATTTGTCAGGGTTGTATGGTTAAGTAAGCTTGAGGCATATGATTTTTATGTCTTTTATGTTTTTATCACATATGCTAAAAGAGGAAAGGGTGAAGAGACTAAGTAACTAGCTTTAACTAACTAAGCCCTAACTATCCTAGCATTAGTATCTATTCCCACTTGCCGTTTCATACCTTGAACCAATGCAACGCTACTGGGATTACCAAATGCTATTCGTTACCGAGATTACCAAGTGTAACACACATGCTCGAAGCGGTCGTACTAAATGTAGTTAACTATGAGAGTTGAGGGTTGAGAGAGATTAAGTCCTAATAAAGCATTTAAACATTCAACAGTAATTAAATCCTCATTAGCTTAGTCCATGCACTACAAGGTTTATCCAAAAGTTTGTCTTTATTTCCATACACAATAATGTGCTCAGGTATAAAATTGCTCGAATAAAGATTTGTTCACTTTGGGACTCCTACTGCAGGCACATGGAAATTATTCTAACTCTAGAATGGAAAAATAGCAAGAGTTTGGCTACGGTCTAGATCTAGATGGTGAAACAAGGGAGAGCCCCCTCTTATTTATAGAATTGGTGGCGCACTGCAATATCGCATACGCAATATCGTAGGGAAAGACGCGATATTGCGGCCCATGCGATATCGTGTCCCATCACCACCTACCTTCAGGCATGGGTAACATGTCTTTCCAGTGAAACCCCTTAGAAATTTATTCTATGCTCTTTTATTATTTAACTGTGTCAACCTTTGAAGCTAGCACTTATTTAACTCTTACTCCCATTTTTTGTTAGATCTACAAGGATATAATACAACCTTAGCAACATAATAAAACTCACAATAGTAATCCAAAAAGAATTCATAAATCTCCTTGATGTCACATCCCTTTCATTCCTACTTGGTTCATCACTTTTCTGTCCATGCATAATGATCACAAGTTTATTCTTAGTTGTATGATGGAAAAGAGTATCATTATGGCCATGGTAAGAACCTCTTATTAATGAAATGGATGGTTGGATAGTGTGGCTCACTATGTAAATAATCAATCTCTTATGACTTGATAACATAGAGAAATCTTCACCTTATTGGACTACATCTTGCCTTTATTTCATGTGTCTTATTAACAATTAAAATTATTTACAAAGGGTTTGAAAACAAAGTATAAAAGAAATGAGGAGATAGTAAAAATTATGAAAAAGTATAAAGAATGAAAAATGTTAAATGATCAAAAATATAAAAGAATATGAAAAATTGAAGAAATGGAAAAGTATAAAAGAATGTGAAAAGATTAAAGAATGTGAAAAATGAAAAAAAATTGTAAAACAAAAAATGAAAAAGACTTATTAATTCTAGAATCAAGATAAGACATCTCCCCCACGACTGAACTCATGGGTTGAGTGTTTGAAAAATGCATCCTAGATCTCCTAGACCAAACACTTTAGGTGGTTCTCCTACCATCTTTATTGATTTAGCTGTTCTATTATTATCCCATATAATTTTGATGGTAGTGGAGTTATGATCATTCATATTCCTATTTTTTTTCCTTTTGGTATATGATTATGAGTTAATCATTTCATTTTTGAGCTTTCAGTTGGAGTCATTTTCTTAGTTTGGGAATTAGTAAGTGATTCAGATGTTTTCATGCATGTGTTAGACAATTGTTGGTTCTCAATTAGTGGCCACAAGGTATCTTTTGGTTTGGTGGCCTGAGCTCTTTTGGTTGCACACACTTGTTTTTTACTATTGTTTTGGACTAGAATGGTAATTGTGTTGACATTCTAAAGGATTGGTCCACCATTTCACTCTTTACTTTTAGCAGTAATGCATGGAATGCATTGTGTGTGTATGGCTCCGTGTCTATCTTCCTTGAAAATATCAATCGATAAATCTCTCATACTTAGCTTAGCATTGATTATGCTAAGCCATGCCCTCCCCATGATTATTGGGAATTCCTTATCAACATCTTTCACATTAATAATCAGCAAGTCTATTGGATATGACCACCCATTGAGTGTAGTCACTACATCATCAATATGTCCCAAAGGAGTGGTGACAAACTAATCTGTGAGCTCCAATTTGATATTGCATTCTTCTAATGGTGATAAGTATCATGCTTGGTATGTTTTGTAGGAGATCAAATTCACTTTGGAACTTGAGTCTAATAAAGCTTTGCATGGTATATTTCTGGCTACTTGCAAATAAATCAAAGGAATTCCTAAATCAATTCTCTTCTGTGGAAGTGGTCTTGCCTTGATCAATTTTATAACAATTTCAGTAAGCATGATAGTTTGAATATTTGGACTTGATGAAGATGGAAGCTTGTTAATAGTGAGAAGACTTACTTCAAGAGAAGATGGTATTGATGAAGCTCCAATTCTATTAGCTTGTCCTAGACTCGTCCTAAAGAAAGGATGTTTCTTTGTTTGCCCCTTGGTATGGCTAGTGAGATCCTCCACTTGTATATTTTATACCCTTATAGCTCTTTCTTGTTGCGGTTGTGATGGTAACTTCCCTTGCATCATGGATAGTGGCATTGGTAGCAAAGGATTTGGATTGGAATTTGAAAATTCAGCTGCTTGTGGATGCATGTATGAGTTTGGATTAGACCTTGGTGGTGTTGATTTGTGGTATTTTGGTGGATAATACTATGACGTTTGAATATTTGCACTTGCTAGTAAAATTGGACATTGGACGTAGTATCCATAGGGATTAGGTTATCAATATGGATACTGTTGGTGTGATAGTAGCATGGCCCATGATTGAGGTTGTTACCACTATTGATAGTATTGCTCCTGCAACTATGGTAAGGCTCCACTAGGATAATACATTAGTTGTGATTTTTGTTTGTGGTTACCTTGAAGATAAGGTAACCATTTGGGCATCTATTTTTGAACATATTTCAAATTGAGTGCATATGCCCCCATTTCTTGTAGATGTGCCATTGCTAGACAACATCCCTTAGGATGTTTGTACTAGCACATAGTGCAACCTTCATCATCTATGGAGCTAGTATCTAAACACTCAACTACTGTGGAAAATTTTTCATTACATCCAAGTTCTTTCTTCTTCCTTTTGTCTTTGCCTCTTCCTAATGCTTGTTTAGTTTGTTCCTCCACTATCTTTCATGTAGTTATGAATTTTTTGTCAACAAAATCCCACGTTTTCTCTACCTTGGCTACAATGTCACTTATAGATTTTTGGATTGGTGGAGTCTTTTGCTGGATGACATTATCCAAGGTTTCGTCCTCTTGTTTATCACATATTTGTACATACCTCTTTCAGATTGATGGATCTCTATTGTACTTTTCTACTGATTTCTTTTTTCTGAATTCTCCTTCCTCTTTTTCCACTTGATCGATGAGTCTTTGAATATGATGGATAGTTAGTTTTGATAATCTCCCTTTTAGTTTTGATAATCTCCCTTGGGCGTAAACCCCAAGGATCTCTCTAGTTTTGTTTCTGAGCTCTTCTACAATGTGCCTAAGCTATTTCTTTGATAAAAATTCATGGCCTAGGCATCTGTGTAATAATGAATAGTAGCTACCCATTACTGCATCAAGGGTTTCGTGAGTCCCTTGTTTCTAGCCCTTGATTTATTTTCTTAGATTTGACACTCATGAATAGGTTTGATATTTATCATTAAACATTTCAAGCATGGTACTCCAACATCTGATGGATTTAGGTTCTAATGACCTGTACTAGCTTACTGCTTCCTTCACAAGTGTTCTAGGAAATAGTTTCAATTTCTACCAATCACTCTCTATGTTTTGAAGGGCATAGGCATCATGGAATGCTTGAAGGTGATGTTGGGGATTAGCATTATAACCACCTTCAAATCATGGCATATTGTACATATCTAGCCATTTGATTTAACTATCTCTCACATGCTTGGTTGGTATGTAGATAGTTTCCTGAATATTGCTCATGCTTTGGGTTTCCATGAGGGGTTCATCATCATGGTCGGGTTCATATGCTCTATTGTAGCGGTGTCCCCTTCTATGCTCATGCCTCTCTTAATCCTCTCTTTTATCTCTTCATCTTCTTTGTTTATACTCTTCATCTTCTGAATTAGAGTACCTTGAATATTTGTCATGATGCCCATGAGTTCGCCTTTCTTCCCTATCAGAGTCTTAGTACTTGTATCATCTCTTGTCAAAGTCCTCCAATGATCATGATGAGTTTGATAAGGTAGCAAGAGAATGGTGCCAACTAGTTCTCCTTTCATGACTCTTGTATGTTTCTTTGTAGAATTTAGCAGGAGCCCTTGGCCTAGAGTCTTGCTAATATCTTGAGTCAGTAGCCTCCCCCTTGTGTGTCTCTACTAGAGTAGATTGGAGTTGGGCTTTGACAGGTTCCTCTAGTCTAATGATAGGTGTTTTTTATAGCTCCTCATGGTTCTGGTGGAGTTGTTCTGAAATGAACTAATTAGCATCAAGTTCTTCTATGACAACAGAAGTGTTGGCCTACTTCCCTTTGCTATGTATATTTTTAATCTCCATGGTAGCATCTCTTCTCATCTGCTCTTTTGTCAGTTCATAGGGTCTAGTCATGTGTTGAGTCACATGATACCCTTCTTGAATTTGGTTCAAATGCATTCTCTTTAGAGCAGTTTGTAGCATGTTCAATGTTGTATGTTCTAGAGTTAGGACTATGTTGCCTCACATGTCTCTCCACCTCATTTGCTTGTCCTGATGGAAGATGAAAGTAAAGTTTGGATGGTACCAATCAGTGTGAGAAGAAGTGATTCGTGTCTACATTAGCATCCCCTATTCATCTTCATCAACAATTCTATCACTGCTTCTTCTTGTCTCCTTGGCAGGTGATGGTTGATCATTATGTGGAGCCATATTATAGTTTTTAGATAGTTTATGTTAAAAGTGTGCTTTACTTATATTTTTTGGGTTTGACTTTAAGTTTTAGATACAATGAACTTTGAAAAATCAATTACTTAGCATAACATTAACTTATCCCCAGCAACGACGCCAATGATAAGTCGTGGATAGTCCAACACCCAACCATACGAGATACGAGTGTTCACACACAATCCCAATCAAATTCCATAGACAAGATAATGTGATTATATGAGTAATTGATTAGAGTTCACGATCATTGTCTTCCCACATGAACTAGTAAAGTCGATCTGTATGGTTTAACTCATGATGAGGTATATGATAGATGATGTTGTATTGGCCATAATTCGCCTTGAAAACATAAGGTAAGAGTAAAGGTTTTTAAATCTAAGTGATAGTAAACAAATCTAATCTAGCCTATGCTATGAACATCTGGTCTTGACCTTTCGTTCACACCTTGGACTTCATGTAACTACTACTGGGATTACCAGGTACCTCACTACTAGGCATACCAAGTAATAGTACTTCTAGGTTACCAAGCAACTACACTTAACAATAGAAATAGTAAAGTGCATTCAAAGTAAATCAGTAACTAAGGGAAACAATAATTATTAAGCTAAGTGAAAACAGGAAAATTATTTTAAGTATAAACAATAAAGACTAAGTGATGCTACAAAGATGTAGAGTAATATCTATTTCCATGCATAAAACATGTCCAAGTACATCTCACTCAAATAAAGACTCCATTCACTTACTAAACATCACATTACAGACATACACTCTTAAGTGCTAAGTGCTAAAATTGAGAAAACAAACTAATGTAATTTTGCTAAGTGTGAAATGAAACTATTCGTGGACGGTGTGCCTAAGTGTTGTATTTATAGGCCCGCACATGTCCGTGATATTGAATATGCAACATCGTATCTTGTGCCCCAATATTAAGGATCTAATATCATAGCCAGTCAAAATTTTGGATTTATCAGCAGACCCACCAAATGCATCCATGTTTGTTGATTTTTGGATTTTTTTTTTCAAGTTTCATTTCAAAGGTACACTCTCCTATGGTCCATGAATCTTTTGATGAAATATCTCGTGCGATTCAACATCCCATGGATTCATTTAGCAAGGTAGATGTTACCCACTAAAAAAGAGGGTGTCACTAGAAGGCGATACTAGTAAGTAAAGGTAGGAATTGAACCTTGACCCTAGTTTGTTAGAGCAAGGCTCCGATGATGATAATGACGAAATAACATTAAGTAACATGTTTGTAGGTTGGCAATCTCGTAGGTGGAAAGGTATATTAATACAATAAAAAATTTCAAAAGCCTAAAAATTAAATTAAAAAGGTTTAGGTGCTGAAGCAAAGGATTACTTTTAGTATAAGCATTTAAACACATAATAGAAGATTAATCAAGATTCTCATTTACATCTCTTAAGCTCTTATGGTGAAGGATTACCTTTTGGGACAAATACAAAGAGGTGATTAAAAAAGCTTCAATAAATGATGATTACAACTTGGAAGAAGTCAAACAAAAAATTTTGCGGGTGAACTTTGTTACAAAACACCGTTAAAGCAAGTATACTTGGAACATTATAACCATTCCCAAGGCTTCAAGGAAACACTTTATAATGGCCTTAAAACATTGTCCGCTTTCCATCAAATACCCTAAACACTTCAACACATCAGGAAACATCCAACCACTTTTATTTGAAGTATAACACAAAACTGTCAGGCAAGATTCCTTTTTCTTAAACAGGAGCAGAAATTTGAAAGTCATTTAAAATTAATATCAAAACCAGAATGCGGGAGCAACAACAACCAGCAGCAGCAGCAGCAGCAGCAGCAGCAGCAGAGGCTCTTTCTTTAAATTTTCAAAGCTCCTGGCGCGGGCCAAACGTTGTAGTGCCTCTTAACTCACAAGGATCGAGGTAAAAGGATATATTCAATTAAAAGAATTGTAGATCAGCGGATGTCATTGCACGTGTAATGTTATTTCCGTTGAGATTAAGCAAATGAGAATAGCTGGTGGTTAATTTCTTTCACGTGTTTCTTTCATGTTAGAAACATTAGGAAGAATTTCCTGATAAAGCTTAGTTCTTGCTGCCAGTGAGAAATTCAAGACCTAAATATGTCAAACGGTACAATTCTCAACGATTCCATTCTTCCTCCGGAGTCCTGACCTCTGAATGACGGTGATGTTATTAAAATAATTGGGGAAGAAACTGTACTCTCTATCAAAACATGGCAGAAGGGTGAAAGTTGAAACTACCAGTCCTATCAAACTTGCATTGAAATTGTAGATCTTAAACAAACCATGGAAAAATCCTGATTTACTTGAATTGCATGTGGTATCGAAACATTAAATGATAGGGGATTAGTATTTCCAGAGATTTATAATTCAAATTTTACATAGTAGAATCCCTACGTGTTCTCCAAAAATATTATAAACTTAGCAATATATTATAAACTTTTCAAATCAACCAGTCGCAGCAATGTCCATGATCAAAGGCATTTTCAAAAACTAGTTAAAATAGGTGGACTGGTTAAGAGTTAAAAAAAGGAAGACAGATTTTTTAGGATAATATTATCGGATATATCTATTTCTTTAAGAAGAAAAACCAAACAGCCAAAAAAATTAGTGCACTTTTACCCTTACCTTAGGAAAGGAGATCGTTTCTTAAACAATTTGTTCCAGCACATCTGCTGTGAATATCACTCTACGTTCCCAAACATCAATATATATCATTTCAGCTTTTCTGCTATTAAGACCAGTCCGCGTTTTCAAACATACTTCAATACATATTAATATATTATGCTAACTTTTAGAAACAAAAACAAATTATTAAAATCCATAACTTACTGTGTAAAGAAAATGCATTTTTGTTGCTGCTGAAGCAGAAAGTGTTGGGATATCGACCAACCAAGTTAACTAATTCGCCAATACAAAACCGCGTTGTAAATAATCGTGGATACTGCATAAGTGCAGCAAATAGTATTCGAGTTAATTTCTTTGTCTAATTTAGTGTTGATATGCCAGGGATTTGCAATTGCCCAGGCATGCAAATCTTAACACTACTTTTCGCTGTTTTGTGACTTTATTTCTATTACAAATACAGATCTTTGATAGACCACGCTAAGTGCTGCTCTTCTCATGGCACTAACAGGATTATTGGTCCGTTGCGTTAAATTTTTTTCCCAACAAAGAATGCACGATTTCAAAAAAGAGCAGCGGTATCTTCATAGAGTGATTTGATATTAAATTCTTCACACGACATTATTGTTCTTTAGACCCGAAGATTTTTTAAAACCAGGGCGATCATCAGAGAGTGATTTCAGATTAAATTATTCACACATTATTATTCTTTGGACCTGAAAATTTAAAAATCCAAGGCGACAATCAGAGCCCGGAAGATGAACAGAAGGAAACCACTAAAATTGCATTAATTGAGCAACAACCATCAGAAAATCTTTGCAAAATTTGAGTGCTATTTGCAATGATAATATTTTCATAGGTTATAACTTGAAGCAATTTACATACAGAAAATAAATCAAAATGTCAGAATTATAATTCCTGAAAGCATTAATCTAACAATCCAGGATCCTCAATGTTATAAAAAGCATAGATTAATTGTATACGCTAAGAAGTAGTACATAAAATACAATAAGAAGCATTAAGACATTGATGTTCATACAATAAGACAGACAGTAAAAAGAGACTCATAGTGGAACTAAATTAACAATCCAGGTCCTCACCATTATAAAAAGCATAGATAAATTGTATATGCTTAGCAGTAGTACATGAAATACATTGAGACATGTTGATGTTAATATAATAAGACAGTAATAAAAGACTCTCACGGATACAGGGAAGCTTAAAAACAAACTTACAACTTTAGGGATTGCATTTAAATAAGGTAGGTTCGAAAGAACCATGGAAAGGCATCCCAGTGGGAATACAGAGCAATTGTACCACCATAAGATAGCCCAAATCTTAATCCAAATGCCACCGGTGACAGATGTTCATTAACCCAATCCCACCGGTGTGCCCAGGAAACTTAGATACAAAGGTTCCTATAAGTAGCAACCACACAATAAGAAAACACCTAGTGGTTGAGAGCTAATAAAGAGAGCAACTCACCAACATGCATGGAACTAACTAGGGGAACAACCTACAACCACAATGAAATAATAGATACATTGGAGTATGAGCGTCACCAACTTCCAACCCTTAACCTGAAAACATCAATTGGGAAAAGTTGGAAACTCCTAAGAAATTCAAACAAACACTCATTGTTTCATATCTCTCCCTTTCAATTTAGTCATGGGGGAGATGGCCACCTATGCTGATCATTTAAGGCCCTCAGTTTCTTTTAAGTTTTTGTTTTACACATTTTTGTTTTGCTCATTTTTGTTTTACAAATTTCTTTAACTTTTCTTATTTTTGTTTTACAACATCGTTCATACTTCTTCTTTTATTTGTGTTTCTGTGTGTGTCTTATCCATTTTGTTAAGTTTGTCACCTAATAAGTACTCCTAATGATGGTATAAATTATTTTCCATTGATTGCTAATGTTTGGTTTTTACCTTTAAGTTATGATGTTGATACTAAGGTATGGTTCTTTTGATATAATAGGCAATGAGTCCACATCATCCGTGCATCCATAAATTTCTATGGTCTCTCTTGGCTTGGAATTGTACAATCCCTTTTTTCAAAATAATAAGAAATTTTAAGGAATCGGTAACTGGGCATTTTTCAAACAAAGGAAGAACTCAAGGATTGAAAACAGTGTGACTTCAAGGGAACTTGATGCTTTTGTGTTGGGTGCTTGGATGTTTTCTTCTTGAGTTTTCTTACCATTTCAACGTTACCCAATTATCAAGAAGCTAAGTGAATAAAAATAAAAATAATAAGTATTTGCATGGTGCAGTTCTCATGACAAAAACAAAAAACGAAAAAAAAACCAGTGAGGATTCAAAGCACACCCCTTAGATGAAATAATCATTTGGGCTACAAACACTGGTTATGGAACCTAAAACATGTTCCCTCTAACTAAGGTCCTTCCTTGCTTCCTACTTTCTCCTCCCTTGTTTCATCGGAATGGTGGTGGCTCTTTGAGGGATGCATTCTTGTTACTTCAGGTGGATGGATTGGCTGAATGCATTAATGCAAAGTCACTGGATGTGGTTTGTTTGAGGCTAGACTTGGAATGGGATCTACTAAGTCATATTAATCATTAAATACATAAGGGGCTATACATCACCTTGTTCTTGAGCCTCCATTCCATTCTCTTCTTTCCATCATTCTTCTTGGATTGTTCACCTCATTGCCGGTTGTATCATTAGTGTATATTTTGGTTGATGCATTGTTTTCTTTGTGGTAAATTCTTGTGGTTAAGACTTTAACTCTAGTTCCAAATGACATTCCCCGTCCATGATAACTCTAGTTCCAAAAGGAAACAAGTAAATTAAGATGAGGCACAGCAAATCATAGAGGCATAATACCACGACAAGTACCACCGATATTTCTTTAGGTCTTAGCCATTTCCTTTATAATATTAAGTTTTCTATTTTAGTATTTTTCTTGGGAAGCCTGTTTGCAAGCGGGTATGTCAAAAGATCTTGTGTCAACAGGTCCAGGCATATCTTAGAGCCTATTTCAAAGCTTCTTGGTCATCATCTTTCAATGTGGGAATGAGCATCCATATCTATTGCCCTGGAACTCCTGGTAAGCTAAAGTTGGTCCATGTTGACACTACATATATGGTAGTGCTAGCATCACATCTGCATAAACCAGCTTGCTTCTTCCCCCTATCTGTTTATTCTGCCAGGATTTTGCAATTTCCACTTTGCAATTCCTATCACTAAGTTAATCTCCTAACCTTTTGGCAACACCATCATGGAGCAAAGTCAGGCCACTTCCCTGTTTCAGACCAGAGCAAGACTGTTTCTGTTTATGCTGTGTTGTATTGCTGTTTTTGCTTCATCTGTAGAAGCAGTGAAGAGGGAAGG
>MNCI01028819.1:10022-22361 GCA_015680685.1 Gnetum montanum | reverse complement strand
CGCCAAGATGAGGCATTGAGACCAAGGCCAAACCTTAAGGTCACATTAATGAATGCCTACCTTAGGCAAATCCAATTTAAGGAGATTCAACATTCAATTCTCCAAGAGCTGATGTTGGAAATTTCTTGGACTTTACTCCAGAAAATGTCAAGACCAAACATCAAAACTCTCCCATGTGGTCCATCATCACTTCTAGTGGGGAGTGATACATGGAAGAAACATATCTCTTTTGGAATAATAGGCTGATCAATGCCACTATGAAAATCAAGGACATTAGTTGATCCTACTTGGTGGAGGCCATCTCTTAGGTCCTCAGGTTGCTAGAAACTAGAGCAACCTTGGTAGAAATATTGACACAAGTAGACCCAGAGGTAAAGTGCTATGGAGTTAATCGTAAGGAATATAATGCACTCACAATGGTAGAGTAATCATACTTTAAGATCACGACATACCACCTCAATCCAATGGTAAGGCTAAGTAAGTTGATAGCCTTCTCTACTTTTGTGTGCATTACTTTGAGTGAAAAATTTCCTATCAATCTTCCATGGCTGATCTTTTTTGAGATAGAGAAGTGCTTCAAATAAAATAAGCATGGGATAAGGACACTCCCATTTCTATGCTTTATCCAAACACTATGCAAAAGGGGAGGAATATCCTACTATTCCAATGACATCCTTTGACATACTTCTACTACCTCCTTGGCATAAATGATGAAAGATAAAGTTCCTTATAAGACAAAAGAAAAGAAGTAGCCACCACTGTCATCAACTCATGAAACAACACTAGAGGCTCATGCTACCATGGAGTGCATTTGAAAACTCCATGAGAAACTCCTACAATAGCAACATGCAAGCCCAAGTGGGGATCCATCCATCTACCGAACAACCCTAAGTTACTTGAATGAGGTAACTAATATCATCAGCTAGTTGGAGGACATTGTGCCAACCTTTTGTACCCAATGAATACAGGGGCACCTATTCAATCAAACTTGAGTTCCCAACAGCTAATAGTGTCCATTACATGATAACAATAATTTCCAAATAGTTATGGAAATGCTACTACCTTCTTGGTGCACCTGGAGGAAGGTGACAAGGCAATTGTCTTGGTGATGTAGCACCAACGGCAAGAAATGGTGGTGAAGATGGTGGCTAAAAGAATGGGTGAAGCCCTCAATGCTCCTATGGTATCTGAGGAACTGCGATATTGCATCCGTGATAACACGTCCAGGATATCGTGTCTGTGATATCGCGTCCACAATATCGGATCGACCATGTGATGTCAGATACCCAATATCACGGCCTACATCCTTGCCTATAAATAAGAGGTGGTGCCCTTGGTTTCCACATTAGAAGTTAGTCCCTTAGCCAAAATGTTGCCATTTTCCCCCTAGAGTTAGAATTATTTCTGTGTGCTTGCAATAGGAGTCATAGAGTGAACGGATCTTTATTCGAGCATTCTGTACTTGAGCACACTTTGTGTATGGAAATAAAGACAAACTTTATGATAAACCTTGCAGCATCCAAAATATATTAATTAGCAATTAATTATAATTTAATTCTTTCCTAGTTGATTAATAATTTCTCTCACCTACAACTCTCTTAATTAAATACACTCAGTACGATTGCTTCAAGCATGCATGTAGCACTTGGTATCCCAGTAACGATTAGCGTTTGGTAATCCCAGTAGTGTTACACTGGTTTAAGATGTGTACGACAAGTGGAAAAAGATACTAGTGTTAGGAGTAATTAGAACTTAGTTAATGAATAGTTAAATTAGATAAGTTACTTAGTTATCTCTCTCCCCCTCCTTACTAGCATAGGATATAAAACACATAAAAGCCATAAAAATCATATGCCTTATGCTTACTTAACCATACAACCGTGACATATAATTAAGTTTGGGAAGACAATGATTAACCAAGCCATTACCATTCTATAAAAGTGCATAGGCACTTAGTCCTTGGAATTCAATCGGATCGTGCGTGAAATGCTTGTATTCATATGGTTGAGCATAGGGGTACCTCACCTCTCATCATTGGTGCCGTTGCTAGGGACTTAGTTGTTTGTGCACTAAGTAGAACCTAGGAAATCATTCACATTATTGGAATGAATCCTTAGGGTTGATTAAGAAATGATAATAGTACATTGCACACTGAACAAGACAAGATGTCATCTTCTTCGCACAAAAGCACTTTACCACCTAGGACTAACACAAGAAGCAATCGACGGAAAGATACACATGATGTTGATATGTCAATTTCTCAATAGTTTCATGTGGTATATATTCATCCTGATGAATATGTACCTGACTTTTCCTTTATTCTCCACCAAGACGAACAACTGTGTTAGCATGACTTAAAGGGTAACATAGTGTTACCTCCCGAATGTTCAGTCCCAAGTATGCTTCTTCGTACTCTCACATGAATAGGCATGTAACACTTATGCATAGAGTACATTGTGCAAGACTATAATTTGAGAGACTATCATCTCATAGAGGCACAGTGTCAAAGAGACTTGCAATAGGAGAGTCACCATAAGTCCTTGAAAGGAAAATGGTCCAAGGATGCCCCCCACGTTTTAAGAAAAATTGAGGGTGATGAACCTACCTTAGGTAGTCGCCGATATAACAATGTTTCTTCCCTTGAATTTGGCCAAGGGGTTGTGTATTAGAACCTTCATTCTACTATTCACAACCTAGGTGCTAACACCAACATACAAAAATTGTCTGAAAAAGAAACAAGGATACATGACAAAGATGGGCATTTTGATTGCAATCACAATCAAGGTAGAGACCACCGAAGAAAAGGTAGTAGACACCATCATGGTGGTGGTTCTCCTTCTTCTTCACCATCATCATCACCTTCACCCTCTTCTTTAGTGTCCAGACATAGCCATATAGAAACAGATCGTGAAGATAAGGGAAAGCAAAGTGGAAGTCATAGATGAAATAGCCAAGACAAAGGACGAGGGCATTCTAGGAAATCAAAACATCGAAGAAGGAAGAGTAGGGAACATCGTAGGAACCATAGATGCTACAAACGAGATGATCATGATGAACCCCTACTCACCACATGAAGCATGCTAAATATAACTGAGGCTGTGAGAGTTCTAATAAGGCACCAAAAAGATAGTAGGATCAAGAGGTTAGATATGAATAACATCCCACGATTTGAAGGGGGATATAACGCTGATCCTCAAAATCACTTACAAGCATTTCACAATGCGTGTGCCTTGTGAAACATAGAAAATGAGTGGTAAAAACTTAAGTTGTTCCCATGGATACTAATAAAAGAAGCTAAAATTTGGTACCGGTCCTTAGAACCAAAATCCATTCGTAGGTGGAGTACTATGTTAGAATTGTTCAACGATAAGTACCAAACGTACTCCCGGGTGTCTAACATGCAAAAGAAAATCTAAGGATGAAAACAAGGAGGTCATGAACCCTTGGATGCTGCCATGGGCCACTATTATGCATTGTTACATCATTGTCCTAGCCATGATTATTCACAGTGGGATCAACTATGCCATCTCATAGGTGGGCTTAAGAATGAAACAAGAAGAATCCTTGGGACTTATGAAAGAGAGAGAGTGCAGAACAATATAACTAAGATCCTTCTCTCCGAAAGGAGGGAGTATGATTTTGTGAGGATGAGGAAGATTCATCACTTGAAGAGATGGTGAATAGGAAAACCTTGCCTATCCAAAAGTTAGCATCAGAAGTATCAACAAAGGTAGACCAAATGTGGGACTCCCTGGATAGTAGGTTTCAAACTATTCTCAAAGTAGTAGAGGAGTCTAGAGAGTGAGGTAGTGACTGTGACAAAAGAAAGAAGAGAGAAGAAAAAAATGCATGTAACAAGGGCAAGGGTAAAGTTGCTATTATTGAAGAGGTTGTGGACTCAGATATAGATGATGATAGTGGATGTGAGATCTGTCAATACGACTATCCTAAGGGATGTTGCCCTGCGATCTCACATCTGTAAGAGTCTAGGGTGTATGCACTTAATCCATGTTTAAACAAACAGAAAACATCTCGATGGTTACCTTATTCCCAAGGTAACCTAAGGTAGTTCCACCAACCTTTAATGTATTATCCAAGTTGAACTCCACCAGAACCAATTGAGCAACATCAATAGTGGTAGCACCCACAATCCTGGGGAATGCCACCACCAAGGCAATAATATCCTTACAGGCAACCTAACCCATATGGATATTACGTGCAACATCCAATCTCTCCACATGACTCTATTGGTCATGTTACTCCCCAACATCACTACCAAGTCCATGAGTACTATAGGACTCCCTCTCCTAGGGGAAATATTCCACAAGTGTACCATGCTTCCAATCTAGCCACATCTCTCCCACCAATAGCTCCATTACCACCCTCCAGCAATGCAAGGTGAACTCCCTACTCAGCCACAACAACAAAATGCCACAAGGGCTATTAATCCTCAACCTACTGTTGGTTTTAACAACCATATGAAGGACCTTTCTTCAGAACCAAGAGTCCAACCAAGCCTTTGCAACCCCAAGTCGTTGAATCTTTGGACATCTCCATATCAACTAAAGCTTCAGAGCGCCCTTCAAACCTAACACCACATTCAGTGCATATGGTCCTGTTAACACATGCTATTACTGATTGGATCAAGGCTGGCTACCTTCCCAGGAAATTATCTGATCCTAGGAGTCCCCTAATATATCTACAAATTGCTCAGAATGAGCCATGCAAAGCTTTTTTGGATTTAGGTTCCAGTGTCAACCTAATATCCCAAGAAATGTACAAGGCTTAGAACTTGCCTCCATTAAAAAAGAGCAATGTTTATTTAGAGTTGGATGACCAGTCCATCACTATTCCCTTGGGATTAGTAGAGGACATTGTTACCACTGTCTATGGATGGTCATATCCAGCTAACTTCTTGGTGATTCAAGTGAACAACAGTAAGGGAGACTTGCAAATCATAATGGGAAGGGCATGGCTAAGCACTATCGATGCGTGCCTAGGAATCTGCAATCTTTCCCTAGAAATATCTAAGGAAAATACTTTCAAAAAGATTAAGAAGAAGAAGGTTACATGCATTACATACAGTGACACAGGGTGTAATTTCATGTAGAAATCACGGGTTGTGCAAAGTCTAACATTGACTACATGCAATCAGTGTGTCCAAACGATCAATATACAAAGGTGCCTGTATGTAGTAGCCACACAACAAGAAGACACCCAGTGGCTGATAGCTGATCAAGAAAGCAACTCACTTATATGCATGGAACTAACTGAGGGTTTGACTTGTGCTTACATAGATAGCATAGATGCATTAGAGCAAGTCCACCGCCAACTTCCTAGTCCTAACTTGGAAAACATCAACTAGGGGAAGTTTGAAATTCCTAAGAAATTTAAACAAGAGGCACTAGAGCTAAAACCATTGCCCACCGATATGGAGTACACATTTATTAAGAATGGAAAACCAATAATCATCAATGCAAGACTTGCTTTGCAACAAAACGAGAGTCTGCTAAAGGTAATAAACAAGTGGTCAAAAGCCTTCACCTGGTCATATCCGAAATTAACTGGAATAGATCCTAGGACATGCCAACATAGGATTTACACTGAATCCTCCATGAAGCCTCAGAAACAACCACAGAGGTGATTGAACCCAAAGTTGAAGCAAGTAATAAAAGAAGAAATCAAACAAATTCTAAAGGTTGGGTTCATATACCTCATTGCTAATAGCAAATGGGTTAGCCCCTTAGTAATCATGCCTAAAAAGGGAGGCAAAATGGAGGGTGTGTATAGATTTTAGGCTACTAAACATGGCAACTTTCAAGGAACTTTTCGTTGCCATTTGTTAACCAATTCTTAGACACAATCGCAAGACATTGCTATTATAGTTTTCTAGATGGATATAGTGGATACAACCAAATACAAATAGTCCCAGAAGAGCAAGCCAAAACTATGTTCACTAGTCCTTGGGGAATGTTTGCATACAAACAAATGCCATTTGGCTTATGCAATGCCCTTGCAATGTTTCAATGCTTAGTTCTAAGCATATTCCAGCAGTAGATAGGAAATGGTGTAGAAGTATTTATGGATGACTTCTCCACTTATGGTTTAAGTTTTGATCAAGCCTTGGACCAATTAGAGCAAGTGTTGAAAAGATGTGTAGAAACTAATTTGAGGTTCAATTGGAAAAAAAGCCATTTAATGGTCCAAGAAGGTGTGGTACTTGGGCATAAAATCTCACATGTAGGAATAGAGGTAGACTTGGAGAAAATCAAAGTCATCCAAGGAATTACCCGTCAACCAGAAACTGTCAAAGACATACGATCATTCCTTGGACACACTGGCTACTATAGGAGATTCATAGATAACTTTTTGAAGATTTTCAAACCATTAGTAGAGTTAATCAAAAAGGATGTACTCTTTGAGTGGACTAGGGAATGTGAACTAGCTTTCAAAACTCTGAAATAGAAGCTAGTAGAAACACCCATTCTACAAGCTCCTAACTGGTCCAAACCATTCCATGTCATGACCATTGCATCCAACTATGCCTTAGGAGCTGTACTTACACAGTTAGATGACCAAAAATGTCCTTATTACATCCACTGTGTAAAAAAAAGTATAGCTAATGCACAACTTAACTACACTACTACAGAAAAAGAATTAATGGTTGTAGTGTTTGCACTAGAGAAATTTAGACACTATGTATTGGGGTACAAAGTATTTATACACATAGATCATAATGCAATTTAGTTCCTCATGAATAAGCCAATGGTAAGTCCCCGTATTATATGATGGCTGGTAATCCTACAAGAGTTTGATTTAACGATGATCGATTGTAAAGGCACTGAGAATGTAGTTGCCGATCATTTATCTCGGTTGTGCTGGGACAACAAAGAGGATGTGTATCCAATTTCTGATCATTTTCCCGATGAGTTCCTCTTTGCCAGTGTAGTGAATAACTAATCACGCACAGAGACAAACTAGTACAGTAGCATTCTTACCTATCTCCTTACCCAACAAACACCACAAGAGCTAGACCTTAAGAAGAAACAACAGTTTCTTCATAGAGCCAAGTACTTTATGGAGATCAATGGATAACTTTACAAAGTATGTTCTAATGGCTTGGTTCGATGATGTGTTCTTGATAGAGATCAACTAAGAGTTCTCCAAGATGCTCATGAGGTCCCTTGTGGCAATCATTACACTGGGAGATGAATGACCATCAAAATCCTACTTGTAGGATATTATTGGCCTACCTTGTTAGAGGACACCCATCAATTCGTCCAATCTTGTGAGCGCTATCAACGTGATGGGGGAATGACTACTAGAATGGAGGGTTAGCAGGAATGGATTCAACCATTAGAACTCTTCAACATTTGGGGAATTGATTTCATGGGGCCCATTACACCAATGTCTAATGGAAAACATTACATTATAGTTGTCATAGAATACTTAACAAAATGGTTTGAAGCAGACTGTTAAAGATTGCACATCATCTACAACTACACGATTTTTCCAACAACAAGTTGTCAATAGGATTGGTGTGCTGCATGCACTTATCTTATATAATGGTACACACTTCACAGGTGCAACTTTTTGGAAGTTAATGCAATGCTTAGGGGTTGAGCACAAATTGACTACACCATACCACCCCTAAGCCAACGATCAAGCCGAGGTCACCAGCAGGGAGATTACTAAGATACTGACTAGAACCGTTAGCAAGTATAGGTGAGACTAGAACACTAAACTGAATGATTCTCTTTAGGCATACCGCTCCACTTGGAAACTCCCTATAGGATACTCTCTCTATGAGTTAGTGTATGGAAAACTTCCAACACTCCCTATCCAAACAAAGTTCCGTACAATAGCCACGACATGTGACCTCAACCTTGACCTCGATCTAGCACAAAAATAAAGGTTGTTGACTCTTAAGTTTCTAGGTGAGAATCAACTAGCTACCCTATCATCTGAGTTGAACAAGGCATTTAATAAACAATGTCATGACCTAAAAATTAGGAGCGTTAAGTATGAACCAGGAGATAAGGTTCTCTACTGGAAACCCACACATGTGTCATAACGTACCAAATTTCAAACACTATGGGAAGGATCTTACATTATCTATGCAACTTTTCCTTCAAGAGCCATGACCATATATAAACCTAAGAGCCCAAATAAGAGATTGTTAGTCAACGTGCAACAAACAAAACCTTTCCATGAGTTTAGGGCAACCAGAACATATGCTACCTTTGTAGGTGGGAAACCTTGCTCATTATTTTGGATCTCCTAAGTCCAACTCAATCATGGGGGAGATGGCCGCCTCTACTAATCATTGAAGGCCCTTAGTTCCTTTTAAATTTTTTATTTTACACATTTTTTGTTTTACCCATTTTTGTTTTACACATTTTTTGTTTTACACATTTTTGTTTTACACATTTTTATTTTACACATTTTTGTTTTACATATTTTTGTTTTGCACATTTCTTTAACCCTTTTTATTTTTTTTATACCATCGTTCACATTTTTACCATTTCTTTGTGTGATTAATTTATTTTGTTTTGTTCATCACCCAATAAGTGTTTATGATGGTGGCATGAATAATATCATATTGATTGCTAATGTTTGGATTTTACCTTTGAAGTATGATGTTGGTATTAAGGTATGGTTCTCTTGATCAAACAGGCAATGATTCCACATTATTGATGCATCCATAAAATCCTATGGTCTCCCTTGGCTTGGAACTGTATAGTCCCCTTCTCTAATAAAACTATTAATGAATTGGTTGCTGGGTATTTCTCAAACTAAGAAAGGACCTAAAGGATAAAAAGGTTGTGACTTCAAGGGGATTCAATGCAGTTGTGCTAGTTATTCTCTTGAGTGCTTGGATGCTTTTTCTTTGGGTTTTTCTCCATTCTCGCCATTCATCAAATCACTAGAAGCTGAGTACATAAAAATAAGTCTTTGAATGGTGTGGTTCTCATGCAAAAAAAAAAAAAATAGTGAGAATTCAAAGCATACCCCTTAGACACAATAATTAACTTGGGCTTGATGCACTAGTTATGGCACTGGAAATACATGTTACCCATGCCTAAATTTTCCTCTAACTAAGGCCCTTTCTCACTTTTTGATTCTCCATCTCGCTCTCCTCGGAATGGTAATGACTTTTTGTAGAGGCATTCTTGTTGCTTCAAGAGGATAGGTTGGTCAAATGTGTTGATGCGAGGTCACTAAATGTGGTTTGGTTAGCCTTGATTTGGAATGAGTTCTACTTGGTCACATTAACCATAAAACACACAATGGACTTTACACAACCTTGTTCTTGGGTTTCCATTCCATCCTCTCCTCTCCACCTTTCTTTTCCATGTTTCACCTCAATGCTAGTTTTATCATTAGTTTATATTTTGGTTGATGCATTGTTCTTCATAGGTAAGTTCTTGTGGGGGAATTTTTTAACTCTTTCTTCCAATTGACATTCCTAGAGCCTACAGACTCTTTGGTTTGTGGGTCTATCAGGGCATCAAAGGCAGGATCCTACTTTTGGGAGGACCCACTAGCATTCCTTTTTGGTGTATTTGTTAACTTCTTTTCCTTAAACATTTCCTGCAATCAACATATTTTTTATTTCATCCCCATCCTTGACATCCATTTTATTGGCGTTTCCATTGTTACTTTTTCTCCATATTTCTTATTCCTTATCTTTTTCCATCCTATCACTATTGGGGGTTTGCTCTTAGTCATGGGGGCCCTGACACAATTTTTTCAATTTTTCCTAACCCCTACACCTTAGGTAGTCACCAATGTTAAAACACCAGAATCAGTATCTACCATAACCACAACTCAGCCAAAGCACTTTACAGCAAGGCAAGGTATCAACTGCTTTGTGATTTATCTACCTTGCTCATTTGTGACTATGTTGTGTGTGTAGATGGTGATCATACCACAATGGACTGGGCCTAGAGAAAATACTTAGGATGGACTGGAACTAGAGTGTTTACGAAAGGAGCAAGATTGGTGGCATGGCTATGGATAAACAATGGAAGGTGCAATCTTGGCATCGATAGCAACACATCTTCTTATTTCTCTCTCTCCTTCTCTTCCAGCTGCCAAATAGGGTTGGATGTCATTTATGTCCAGTGTTCACTTTTGTGGTCATGAACACTAATGCTGTTATGTATTTTATTGTTGATTCATTCACCAAGCACGTTGAGTCTGTTGCCTTGTTCCACCATCAATGGTCATTCAGTCAATAATCCCATACCTTCCTGATATTTTGTAAGGAACTCAAAGATGAGTTTTCATTCAGTCATGGGTGTATGATGAACTTTGATATCGCATCCACCATATCACGTCCATGATATCACGTCCATGATATCGGATCAACCATGTGATGTCGGATACCCAATATCGCGGCCTACCTCCTTGCCTATAAATAAGAGGTGGTGCCCTTGGTTTCCACAGAAGTTAGTCCCTTAGCCAAACTCTTTCCATTTCCCCCCAAAGTTAGAATTATTTCTGCATGCTCACAATAGAAGTCATAGAGTGAATGGATCTTTATTCGAGCATTATGTACCTAAGCACACTTTGTGTATGGCAATAAAGATGAACTTTATGATAAATCTTGTAGCATCCAGAATAGATTAATTAGCAATTAATTATTATTTAATACTTTCCTAGTTGATTAATAATTTCTCTCACCTACAACTCTCTTAGTTAAATACACTGAGTACAACCGCTTCAAGAATGTGTGTAGCGCTTGGTAACCCAGTAACGATTAGCGTTTGGTAATCCTAGCAGCGTTACACTGGTTGAGGATGTGTACGATAAGTGGGAACAGATACTAGTGTTAGGAGTAATTAGAACTTAGTTAATGAATAGTTAAATTAGATAAGTTACTTAGTTATCTCTCACCCCCTTCTTACTAGTGTAGGATATAAAACACATAAAAGCCATAAAAATCATATGCCTCAAGCTTACTTAACCATACAACCGTGACATACAAGTAAGTTTGGGAAGACAACGATTAACCAACCTGTTACCATTCCACAAAGGTGCATAGGCACTTAGTCCTTGTAATTTGACCAAATCATGCATGAAATGCTCATATTCAGATGGTTGAGTGTAGGGGTACCTCACTACTCATTAGTATCTATGCCAAATATTACTACACTTAGAGATGTGCAAACATCTATAGGTGTGGTAAGTGAGAGATTTAGCATAGCCCAACATGAGAAATTGTTGGAATGATTAGTGGGGACTAGGCATCCAATTCTAGAGGTCTTTAACCTTCTAGATGACATCCCTATTATCCATTCAACACTATTGTAGTCTAAGGGCAAGTAGCTCATTGCCAATGCCCAACTTGAGGTAGCCACAAAGAAAAATCAACATTTCACTACTAAAGTTGTAGAACTAAGGGCTTGCCTCACTAATACCACCATACTCAGCCATGTTGTAACTAGAGGAAAAGGTTTTAAATGGCTTCAAACCAAACTTCATGAGGTTGAGTATGCAAAGGAGTTGGTAATATTTGACTAGTCCTTAACAGATGCCACTGTTTACAACATTTAGAAGGACTTGTTAAAAGTTTGCATGGAGAAGATAATTCCAACTAAGGATAATCATTTCCTACATGATGTTTACCTCTAGAAAGAATAGATGGTTGAATAGATGAGACAATATTATAAGAAACTTACCAAGGTGACCATGAACTAAAGGACATTGGTAGCAGAAAGTCATAATCTCTCAATGAAGGAAATTTGTGCTCTTTGCTAGAAATTGACAATCAAGATCATAGCTTGGAATAATGAGGCCATCAAATTTGAGAGGGTCAATAACCATTATAGGGATCAAGTTAGCCTTTAGAAGGAGATTAGTGAAAATGAGATTAAATTGAAAAAGGCAGAAGTCAATCAAGTCCTCTAGCAACTTCCACAAGGAGGTGATGTGTGGTAGCTCATCTTTGATGAACTAAACCTATACAACAAGGTAGAAATTCACCTTAATGAGCTACAAACTAAGAAAATGATTGAATACATGGAGCTTGGCAACTTTTCCTACACAAATTTAGCAATGCTGATTGCCAAAAGGCCAAGGTTAGAATTGGAGAAGTAGGTGGCTAGCTCATACCTATTGTACAAGGTTGAGTTTAAGCATTATAAGGAGATGAAGTAGAAGCTATAAATGACAAATGTTGAACTTGATGTTCTTAGAGAGCTCTTCATTGATCAATAGTTAATAGCTAAGAACTTGGCCTGTAAGATGAGCGACTAGTAGGAGCTACAAAATTCTTTCATGACATTCGATATCAAACATAAATAATTCACAACCTAGTTTGTCAATGTGAAG
>MNCI01028816.1:0-17982 GCA_015680685.1 Gnetum montanum | reverse complement strand
GATATCACAAGCTTTTTTTGATAGACTCATTATGTGATTTTATTTAAAAGCCAGGACTCCGAGAAGCAGCCCCTCCGTGGTGGATTCCGTGGTGGATTTTATTTGAAAGCGAGGACTCCGAGAAGCAGCCCCTCCGTGGTGGAGCAACCATTCGCAGCCGACCACCGCCGCATCGCGTCTCGTTCATGATGAACACCACCGACGTGCTCAACAGGTTTCGCGTCTCCGCCAGCACATGCCATGTCACTCGCAGTTTCCCTGGTTTCAGCGGCTTGAGCAATCGTTTCAGCTCGCCTTCCAAGCACTCCGAAACGATTTAGCCTTGATCACGTGCTCTCTATGCACATGATCAGCACGCGGGTTCCGCGCCGTTTCTCAACGATCATGGCCACCATCAGGACGGTGCCANCGTTAACTTCTCCACCTGCAGACTCAGCCCCATGGCCCGAGCCAGCACGAAGTCGTTGGTCGGCATTTGTACGGCAGAGGTGCAGCAGAATATCAAGTGTGTTATGTCGCTCAGAGGCCTACCCCACTAGGCCACGGCCTTATCGGCAGCTTCCTTGACCATCTACACTATCTGTTCTTCAGCATCTCCTCCCTGAGCAGCACGTGCCTCTTCTTGATGGCCGTTTTCTCATACAATCGCTTGGGCTTGAGCAATGTCATGTGCTCGCTGTTGGTGATGGGGGGTACTTGCTGTGCTTTATCACGTTGGGTGGCAACGCTGTGCCGATGGCCAGCACGCAAGCATTGCCATTCTCATCATGATGATGTGAGAAGAATGGATGGAATTGGGAATAATGCAGTTGACTGAGATTGAGAAGGCAGAGGAGAAGCAAGGATGATGGGATGATGAGAAGTTGCTGTCGTGTGAGATTTTGGTGTGACTTGTTTAGTATATATGGTGTGACTTGTTTAGTATTTTTGGTTTGAGTGGATTAGGTAAAATATTGGGATGGAATAGGAATAACAATAGAGCTTGTAATTTCAAATTTCTTTATTTTTGAACTTTCACTATTGCATGCCTTCTATGTGTTATGTATTCTTTGTTCTATATATATTTATATAAAGACTAGTTAGCCGAGTGTATTATAGGGTTGATTGTGCCCTTCCACATTCATTAATTTTTTTTCATCAATTTAGAATATTTTAGTTTGGTATCAATTTGATTTTTTTTATTGAAACTTTAGCCTTCATACAGATTACATAGCAACTTTGATTATAACTATTATTTTATTCTTTCCCCTTCACTGCAACATTAATGGTAACCAAAAACATAACTACCAACTTGATTTTTCAAAATTTTTCATCAATGATACCGTATGCATACATCCTACCTTAATTGTTGTCCTTTACCTTATCATTAATGATAAATATTATTTTATTCCTTCCTCCCTCACCTAAATATTAATGGTAAATATTATTTTATATTTTTAACCCTGTGAAATCCTGGAAAAAAACCTACCTTCAGATAAATATTATTTTATTCCTTCCTCCCTCACCTAAATATTAATACTTTCCTTAACTGCAATTCATTTCCACATCTTAGACCTACACAAACTTTCCTTCCTCATATACCACTGCATGGTTCTTATTAAATTATTTGTAGGGATGAATAAATCATACAGACCTATTGGATCCAACATGGCTAGGTACAAACTGGAACCCAATAAAATTTTTGCCATGATGGAAGATTTTGGTTTTTATACATTGCAATTATTATTTGAATGTTTTTTTAGCATATCTTTTCAGCGTTGTTGGCACCACTCCAAGGGTTAGGTTTAGGAAAATTCAATGCAATCTCCATGCCATTCCCACATAGCATGGCATCCTTAATGACTTTGCTGTAATTCAATGTGTTACTTGAACCAACCACTACAGGGGCCTCAACAATGGATCCAACCACTGGAACCCTTCAACATTTGGGACATAGACTTCATGGGTCCCATCATGCCCATGTCAAATGGAAAGGTGTACATAATTGTTGTTGACTATTGTACCAAATGGGTAGAAGTAGCAGCCATCATCGACTATACATCTTCCACTGTTGCTTGGTTTATACAACAAAATATTGTAAACAAGTTTGAAATGCCATGTGCATTGATTTCTGACAATGATTACAGGCACTACCTTTTGCAAGCTCATGCAACACTTGGGGGTCGAATATAAACTAACAACACCCTATCACCCCCAAGCCAATGGTCAAGCTAAAGTCACCAATAGGGAGATCACCAAGATCTGAACTAGAACAATTAGCAAATATAGGAGAGAGTGGAGCATAAAACTTAATGATGCCCTCTATGAATACTGCTCAACATGGAAACTTTCTATAGGTTACTCTTCATATGAGCTAGTGTATAGAAAACTTCCAACTCTTTCTATTCAATTTAAGCTATGTATACTTTCAACAACCTATGACTTAGATCTTGATCTAAGCCTAGCACAAAAAGAGAGATTGATCAACCCCAACGTGCTAGATGAGAATCGATTGGTGGCACTATTCTTGAATGAAGTGCACAAGTTATTTAATAAAAAATGTCATGACCTTAGGATAAGAAAAGTTAAATTTCAACTTGGAGATAAGGTCCTCTATTAGAAGCCCACACATGAACCTCAACGAACTAAGTTCCAAACATTGTGGGAAGGGCCTTTTATCATTTATGAAAGCTTTCTTTATGGGACCATGTTGATCTACAAACTTGAAAGCCTAAGCAAAAAATAGTTAGTCAACATGCAACAAGTAAAACCTTTCCATGAGCTCAAGCAAGCCAATGCAAGCAACACCTCATCAAATAGACAACCTCACTCAATCTTTTAGATCTTCTCCTTTCAACTGAATCATGTGGGAGATGGCCATTCATGCTAGCCATATTAGTGGCTCCTAAGTTTTTCAACTTGTTTGTTTTACACTTTTTTTATACCTTTTTGTTTTACACTTTGTTATTTTTCCAATTTTTGTTTTGCAACATCATTAGTATGTTTTAACTTTCTTGAATATTTTACAATTTCTTTCATATTTTACTTTATTTTCGTATGAGTTTTTCTTCTTATTTTCTAATACAATGCTTTGTTGCCAATATGACATAGTGATGCTGTAGCTATTTGCTAATGGTGGTTTGTATTTAATATCTTTGATTGCTAATGTCTGGTTTCTATTTTTGAATTTTGATGACTAATGACTAAGACAAAGTTTCATTTTCATGGAACAAGCAGTGAGTCCATGTTATCCACCCATTCACAAACTCCATGATTTTTCTTGTTTTGGAAATATGAGGTTCCTTGTTCATTAATAAAACTTTAACAAACTTGTAAGCTTGGTAGTTTCCAAACTTGGGAATGATTCAAATAGCTTGAAAAAGGGTGTGACTTTAAGGGGATTCAATACTCTTTATGCCTTTCTACTTACTTAAGTACACAAGTGTTTTCATGGATTTCTCATTGTCCCACATCAACCAATAACAAGAAGTTGAATAAGTCTTTTCATGGTGTGGTTCCCATCAAAAAAAACCCATAAAAACATAAAATTCAAAAAAAAATGATGATGATGATGCAAATTCAAAGCACATCCCTTAGACAAAATAATGAGCTACAACCATTGGTTATGGGACTAGAAAGACATGTTATTCATGCTTGAAGGTCCTCTCTAACTAAGGCCCTTTATCCCTTCCTGCTTCTCTTTTCTTCTCTAATAAGGAATGAAGATTGATTTGTGAGAGAATTCTTATGTCTTGAAGGGATGGTCTAGTCTTAGAGTGGTGATGTGAGGTCATTGAAAGTGGTTGGTTTTGATCTGGACTAAGGATGGATTTTATCAGGTCATTTAACCATGGAATCAACAAGGGACTTCATGTTACCATGATTGGAAATTCCATTCCATTTTCTCTCTCATCCACCAATGCTTTCCATAACTCACCTCACTACCAATTGTTCATGTTATTGTTCATGTCTTAGTTTGAAGTGTCAAAATTCTTGGGTAGATTCTTCCAAATTTGATCCTTAACTTCTCATCACCATTAATCAACTGTGGGGCCCACAAGCTACTTAGTTGAGGTTATGCAACGGCAAAAATGGCATGAACCTGCTATGGGGAGGACCCAATTGCATATCTCTTGGTTGGACTAGTTAAGTTTCTTATGCTTAGGCATTTCCATAATCAAATCTTTCGTGCACTCCATCGATGCACCTAACTATGCACTTCTCAAGGCATCTTCTCCAATAAATTTGGTTCTCCAGTTTTTCGAATTTTAAGCATTTATGAGCCCTCTTCAAGTTTTCCATCATGTTCACAACTTTTCTGGCTCTCCATAGACACCAATTTCACAAGAAAACTCCTTGTATTGTTGAAGATATTCAATGTGGAAATTTTGGGCATCGACTCTATAGACAGGTATCCATCAACGAAGCCCATACGCAAATGGTATCCTGTATACATGATCCTATTGATGTAGGAATCCACCAACTTATAAATAGGTTGCAACACTTAGAATTTTCACATTTTCTCATAAATGAGAGGGGGAGTTTTTTGAATTTTTCAAAGCCTAGAACCTTCCAAGAGTCATATCTTCCTAATTGTTTGTCTGATTTACTCCATTCTTCAACTTCGTAACTACCAGAGGTAAGCTCTTTATTGTGGGGGCTACAAACCTTAAGTTTTTGATCAAATTTTTTTTAAAAAAAATTCTATCTCGCACAAAGGTTTAACAAAGAAACCAACATTAAAACATCAAATTATGAAAGTTAAACCTTGCCAACAAGCTCCAGTAACATTCTAAGTTAAAATTCAACAAAATAATAATAAAATAATTAATCTACCATCGTCTAAACTTGGCCTAAAGTGTAGCTGCCCAATGAGAAAGGTACTTAAATATTATAAGTTACACATTGAATGTTAATCCTTGGTTATGTTGTGACCATAGATGGCACCCAAGGGAAAACATGCGTAGGAAGGAGAACTATCCTAGCCAAGGGACAAATGGCCAAGAACAGGAAGGGACTAAAAACAAGCCCATGAGCAAGCTACGACCCATGTAATGGAACCTCTTCAGGAGGAGCCTAAAGAGGAATCTGTCTGATAGTTTCTTGAAGAACCTATTGCAACAAAATAGTCTCACAAAGACGAGGCACCTGAACCAAGATAGAACCTTGAGGTGAACTTAACAGAAGCCTACCTCAAGTAGATAGTGAATAGGGAGGTTCAGAAATTGGTGCTTCAAGAATTAAAATTTGGATCTTTCTTGGAGTTTGCACCAGTAGAAGTCAAATCTCAGCTATAGAACTCTCCAATATGGTCCACAATCACTTCCAGCGAGGAATGGTATATGGGAGAGACATATCTCTTCTGAAACAATCAACAGGCCAGTTCAATGATCAAAATCAAGGACATCTCAGTGTCCTACTTGGTGAAAGCCATTGCAAAGGTCCTTGGATTACTAGAAACTAGGGCCAAGTTTGAAGAAATCCCCATGCAAGTAGATTTTGGTGTTAAGAAGGAATGGACAAAGTGATGTACTCACCATGGTGGAGCGCACATGCTTCAAAATTATGGCCTTTCACCTCAATCCATGGTGAGGCCAAGTAAGATCACAACTTTCTTTGCTCATGTGTATGCCTCTCTAAGCAATTGATTTCCAATTAATATTCCATAATTGATCTATCTTGAGATAGGAAAGAAATTTAAAGAAAATGAATGTGGAAGGAAGGTACTCCCCTTCCCATGCCCCATCAGAAAATTATGCAAGAAGGGAGGCATGACATGCTACACAAATGACATCGTCGGATGTGCTTTATCTGCTTCCTTGGTGGAGATGACGAAGGACAAGGTACCTACCAAGATCATCCAAGAAGAGAAGCAATGAACATCACCTTCACGACCCACTCATGAAACAATGCTAGAGGCCTACGCTACCCTGGAACACATGCACGAGATTTGAGAGCAGCTCTTGCATGAGCAAGAGTAGTGAGCAGGAACAAGTGGTGGTGATCCATCTGTGTATCGCCCAGTGATGAGTCACCTCAATGAAATGGCTTGAACCATCAACTAGATGGAAGGAGGAGGACTAATTTTCTCCACTCAATGAATGTAGTTGGTTGTGTGATCAAATCATAATGCCCAATAGGAAATGGTATCTCTCTCTCAACAACAACAATTCTTAGAAATCTCTGGGAACATCGCTACTTTTTCAATGCATTTGGAGGAGGGCAAGAGAGCAATTATCTTGGTGATGAAACATCATGGGTAGGAGACAACAACAGAGGTGGTTGCTGATAAACTTACCGAGGCCTCAAATACACCTATGGCATTTGTACCAAACATTTTTGCACTCAAAGATGTGCAAACATCTATAGGAACAACTAGCAGTAGATTAAGTGCAAAAAGAAATCAATGAAAAACACATCCATATGGTGAAGGCAAAAGCCAATGAGGCCCTCTAGTAGCTCAAGGAAGGAGGTGATGTCTAGTAGCCTATCTTTGATGGGCTTAATGACTACAAAAAGGCAAAGATCCACATGAAAGAGATGCAGATCAAGGAGATGATAGAGTACATGGAGCTTACCAATCTCCATTATGCAAATATGGAAATGTTGACTATCAGATAGCCACAATCAAAGTTGGAGAAAAAAGTGGCTAGTTTGTACTTGCTGTATGAGGTAGAACCCATAAGGAGACCAAGCAAAAGCTTGAGATTGCTAATGCTCAACTCGAGGCTCTAATGGCATGATTCATTGATCATAGATCCACTACTAAGAACCTAGCCAAATCGATGAATGACTACCATGAGCTGCAGAATGCTCTCAAGGCGTTTGATGTTGAACGCAAATGTTTCACTGCCTAGTTTGTCAACATGAAAGAGCTATTTCCAAAAATTNGTTTCACTGCCTAGTTTGTCAACATGAAAGAGCTATTTCCAAAAATGCCCTATCCCTGGGATGTTTCCACTCTTGCCCACATTTGAGATGTTGAATGGACCGTGAACAATCCCAAGGGAAAGGAGGAAAAGATGAAGGCACTATTGGATGCCTTTCATCTTCCAGTAGATGTTGCAGCTGTTGTCAAACGTCCACAACCACCTCAACCACTACATGTGCCCAAAGTAGGAGAAGGACCTTCAAAGCTTGAAGAGCCTCCATTGCCTAGGACCGTTTGATCTTCTCCAATGTCTTTGTGTCATATGAGAAATTGTATTTCTCAATCATGTCTTGGTGTTCAATTTTATTCTCTTAAACACCAAAATTTTGTAATCATTCTAAAATCGTACATTTTGGGCACTTAGTTTTTTGTTGTGTAGTTTATGTGTTTGTTTTATGTGTCAATAATCCCATATTTTCTGAAATTTTATAAAAAAATCAAGGAGGAATTTTCATATAGTCATGGGTGTAAGATGAGTCATTTGGTTGATTGCATCGATGGGATTTAGTTGACGTGACCTCATCAATGAGATCCTATCGATGTGATCTTGTTGATGTAGGGTTTGACTCATTAATGTGTACCAGTCAACATGATCTCATTGATGTAGGGTTTGACCCATTGATGCATACCCATCAATGGGCCTCCCTATTTTGCACATAAATACATGCTTAGTAGTTGCGTTTATGGTAATAAGTCTCATAGTTGTAGCAAAGCTCTTGCAATTTTATCATTCAGAAGTTAGAATATTTTTCTAAGTACCCGTAGTAGCAATTAAAAAGTGTACAAATCCTTATTCAAGCACTGTTGTACCTAAGCATGGCAATGTGTGCGGCAATAAAGATGAGCTTTCTGATAAACCTTCAACACTTTGAAATAGATTGATTATTTCCTTTATGCATTTAATAATTTAAAGAATTTTCTTTAATGTTTTAAGTAATTAAGTAATTAATTAAGCTACACTAGGTTAAATTAAATAGTGATTAATTAATCACATAAGTGCAACCACTTCAAGCATACACTTGGCACTTGGTAATCTCAGTAACGCTTAACATTTGGTAACTCAGTAGCATTAAACATGTCCAAGATGTGTACAACAAATGGGAATAGATGCTTATGTTGGGATTAGTTAAATGTTAGCTAGTTATATTAAATTAGCAATTAAATCCCTTTCATTCTTTATTCTTCATTCTTAGGAAACTTAGAACATAAAATGTAAAAATGATAAAAATCATATGCCTTAGTTGTAGTTAACCATACCTTTTCATTTCACAAGTATAATTGGGAAGATAATGATTGTGATGGTTAATTTCACTTCCTAGAGACTAGTGTACATAGAAGGCTATAAGTCCACGGAATTTGACCGGATTGCATGTGAACGCTTAGTGATTCGTATGGTTGGGTGTAGGGTTTACTTGCCACTCATCACATGGATTAATATTTATGCTTAACAAACTTTTCAATATTTTTGTCATGTTGACTTATTTCCTTGACATTCTTTGCAAAGCATGTTTATGCTTTCTCTAGGACATATCTTTTATAAATAATTTGTGTTTTAATGCACATGCTTTCTTTATATTATGTATGACAACACACATCATTGTATTTGTTTACTTTATATATGGTTCTTAATAACAAATTAAAAATGCATCAATTCACTTAACTATTATATGTTTTCATAATAAATTAATTGTGCATAAATTTATCATACAAGCTTGATATCGTTAATTATCATATAACAATGAGAATTAATTGTAAGATTGTGAAAATGTGGATGATCATGAAGACAAAGTTCGTAAGCTTTATGCATGATGGCCTAATGCATGATAAAATGATGGAGCTCTAGTACCCTAAAAATATTGATATGGAACTTATAAAACTTATCTATGGTATTCTCATTGTCCTTTTCCATTTGGGCTTCATGGGAGATGGGCTCCAACTCATCTTTATTATACAAACTATAGGAAATACTAGAGGGAATAGTGCTCTAAGAAAAGAAGTATGAGAAAATATCACAAGTAGCAACAAATCGAAAGTCACCTTAATTTATTAAAATTAAAGATGTAGTATGATGGATAAGATGAATTCCAATCCCAAAATGGAAAGATACCTTATTAAACAAGCCCATATTACATGGGACAAATCTCATCTAAAAAATATATTTTAACCTCAAACCAATATAAATATATAACAAGTTTCTTTCATTTTGACAAGAATTTGAAGCATCATTATTCTACCAAATTTCTCCCAAACACTTTCTTTGTTCTCATAGCAAATCTATTTTGCATCATTGAAGCACAAATAATCTTAAAAATAAGAAATTCAAGTACATGCTAATTCCAAGCAAATCTTATATACATAATTGAAATACAAATACATATTGAACTAACAAATTAAAGCACACACTAATTCCATAGTCCATTCTTGTATTTGAAATTTCTAAATGCTATTTCATACCTTAATATGATAATTTAAGTATAATTAATGAAAATATTAATTGACATATACCATAAGATTAAAGCAAAGTTCATACTATACTAGCTTTTAATGTTGGATCAAAAGTTTTTCAATTAGTAATACAAACTTATAAAGAAGCATATTTTATCTACCTTGGCTGAAATTTCGGATATAGATTTTTGGATCAACAAGGTCTTTCATTGCATCACCTCATCAAGAGACGACTCCCCCTCACTATCACAAAAGCGAACCTCTTTCTGGTGGAAGGGTCCTTGTTATATTCGTAAGCACTTTCTTATTTCCTCAACTCTCCTTCTTCTTTTGCTACCTACTCAATCAGTCTTTGTCTCTAATGGGTTCTTAATTCCAATAGTCTTCCTTGGGTATAGATCCCAAGGGTCCTCCACGTTTCTGAGCGAAGCCCATCTATGATGTGGCAAAGTTGTTCCCACTAAGAGTAACCATGACCAGGGCATTGGTGTAATAATGAATAATATCTGTCCATGGCAGCATCCAAGAGTTCATGTGTTTCTTGTTTTCAGCCTTGGATTTGCATTCATAGGTTTGACACTTTGGAGTACATTTGATACTTGTCATTAAACAATTTTAGCATTGTTCTCTATCAACTGATTGATTCTGGTTCCAGAGACTTGTACTAGCTTTTTGCTTCTATGATGAGTGTTCTAAGAGACATCTTGAGCTTTTGTCAATCATTTTCAATATTTTGTAAAACACATGCATCGTGAAAGGTACATGCATCATGTTTGTCCACTACTTCATTGCCTTGTTGTATCACTAGGTACATCAATGCTCATAACAGAACACAAGGTACATTATTTTGTCAAGTGGTTGTCTTTACTCTCCTACCCCTTGGGATGTGGGCTATGATTTATCATATTCTAAATTGAAGATGCACAAAACCTTAAAAATTATGATTCTAAACCATGAAAGTAAAACTATAATTCCAAAAAAATCCTTGCTTATTATGTATTAACCTTAATTTTTAAAAATAAAATTCAGTAGAGAGAACTTTATATCATTAGTACCATTTGTTAAGAATAGATTTACAGAAACACATCCATAGGTATAAAGGTAAGCTGAAGGAAAAATGTGCATAAAAACGTAATTTGAAAGTGGCTGGTTGAATATATGGAGAATCACGATTCCGGTGAAACATAGGTCCACCGTCTCATACCACCTGTAGCACCATTAACTGCAGCGCAATTAGCGATGAGTCAGTCATGATAGGTGGCAAAGCAACATTGAAGCTGTTTTAAAATTGGATCGGATATTTGATCCAACGCATAGTGATATATTTTTATTGATTTTTTAGCTTAATATCTTGTATATTGCTAATTCTGATGCCAGGTAAAAACTAAAATTTCCATATTTGATTTTTCACTCTAACTGAGCTCATAGATGAAAAAAAAATTGGAAAATGCCACTAGAAACATGAGTGAACATAAGTGCTCTCTTTTGTTAATATTGATGATTTTAATCTGATTTTTACACTGATTTCTTTGGGTTTTCCTAATCCTATTTATTAAAAAGAATCCTATCCAATTTTTCAATCTGCTCTGCAAACTAATAATAAGTGACAACAGCTGACTACCTGCTACGTCGTTCATTCAATGCCAATCTGACTGAAAATCAAGGTTGTAATTTTATTTTTTCCGCACGGCGTAGCCATTTGGAAGACGTCCGTTCCAGTTAAAGTACTCATAAAGATTAAGATTTTGTCATGCCCAGTCAGTCAAAGAACTAAAGAGTTTTTCTCGTCCACTGAACATCTAAACCTAAAAGAGCATTGAGGCTCCATGATTTTTGTTTTTTGTTTTTTTAAAAAAATCGTATCACGGAGCCAGTGGCATAAAAATCTTGTCTCTCTTGCATTATCCATTCTCAATCATATTCTCTACTTCATTTTTTAAAATAAAGTCAGCTGCACAATCTAAGTTTGTGGTCCGACATGGTATTACCATGAGCTGCAAATCATCTTAAATCAGCATCGTTGAGTCATCCAATGTAATGCAGGGACGTGTAGAAGCAGTGGCCTTAAGACGCAAGCACAGGTTCATTGAGGCTCTACGATTTTCGCTTTTTATTTTTTGAAAAAATTCGTATCACGTAGCCAGCAGCATAAAAATCTTGTCCCGTGAATCCAGCTGAGTTCCTCTTGCATTCAATTCATGGGAAGATTGATTTCGATCCATTCTCAATCATATTCTCTACTTCGTTTATTAAAATAAAGTCAGCTGTACAATCTAGGTTTGTAGTTCGACATGGTATTACCATGAGGTGCAAATCATCTTATATCAGCATCGTTGAGTCATCCAACGTGACGCACGGACGTGCAGAAGCAGTGGCGTTAAGGTGCAAGCACAGGTTCTGGATGGTGTGGCTCTGCAGACAGAAAATCAACAAGAGTGGGTTTTGGAACAGCGAATGTATTCTATTTTGAGATCCAGGTCGCGGTCATGAGCGTTATGCATGATTAGATTGATTACTCATCCATGACATTGCACTGTTGATATATTGTCTTTGATAATAGTTGTTTAGACTTATGAGTAAATCATTTCATTCTAAAAAAGAATCTGATTAGCGTAGGATCTGAAAGTGCCTTNTAAATTTAATTAATAGAGAAAAAAGAAAATAGTACAAAGGGGATAAAAGAGAGGGTCAAAAAAGATGAAGAGGTCTCAAAGAAGGAGACACTAACAGCCAAAGGGGAAAAGCTCACCTCAAAAGAGGAGAAACTACAAGAAATTAGGAAAAATGGGAGAGAAAAAGTTCAAGAGCTCAACCGTAACATTAGCTGTTGAACAATGTCTCCTTGAATAGACAAGGAGAGAATATTAGTAAGAGAATCACGTTGAAAAACCACATTACAACGAAATTTCCAGATAGCATGGAGAATAAGGGGACGAAGACGACACCAGATATAAATCAAAGTGCCTTGAAGATGCGGAGTGTCACCAAAAAAAACCTCATCCAAGCTTGGTCGAAAACCCTGTAAAAACCTGCCACACCAAATCCAAGAGCTATGAGCAAGGGGACAAGAAAAAAAACAGTGAGTAAATGCATCTTCCCTATGACAAATAGGACATCGCGGGTTAGGAACTCCCAGATGAGAGCGCCGAACACCCACAGGAAGACCTTGGTGAATTAGATACCACAGAAAATGTTGAATCTTTGAAGAAGTAGGAGTAGTCCAAATAGTTTGAATACATTGCTTCCAAACCTGCACATTAAGATTAACTTGCCAAAGATGGTTGAATCTAGGCAAATATTAGTAGTGGAATTAATAAGAGAGTAAACAATCTTAGAATGATAGGGAAAAACTTGATGACCAGAAATCCAAGAAAGATCTAAAAAACCACCAAGGGAGTCTTGAATAACAACACTTTTGTTCAAGCTATCCAAAATCGTACAAAAGGTAGACTTTTGAGCAGCATTAATACCGTAAATAAGGTGACATTCAGTCCAAGTAATTCAATGATTATGAATGCGAAGAGAGGAGAGGGAGGAGATGCCAAGCTTATCCCAAGTGTTACATAGACGAGGATGCTTAATGGCCCAAGGTTTATTGTGAATGGGAATCCACCAAGGAGAAAGCTTATCAAGTGTAGAGGAAGAAATAGTGATAGTGTTAAAGTTCCAAAACTGACTGATATAACACCATGCCTTCCAAATGTGTTTGATGACAACAAAACCAAAAATGGTAATACTAGTGGGAAAAAGAATCCAGTTAAGGAAATGAGTATTATTCCAATAATTACTACCTTTGGGCTTCCCAAGCTGTATGCGTTTAAGGAAAAGAAGCTTCCAAGGTTCAAAGCCAGATAAGCATTTGGCCATCCATTTGGCACATAACACAATGCCCTATTTGTAGTAATTAATGAGGCCCAAACCGCCGTCCTCTTTATGAGAAGTACAGATGTCCCAAGCAACCTGACAAAATCCTTTCTTAGTATGGTTGTTGTTCCAAAGAAAGTGTTTAACTAGTTGATCAATGCGATGATAAGCAGAGATGCTAGAAGCCCAACAAGAAGAGTAATACACATGGGTAGCTTGGAGAATATGCTTGCAAACAATAAATTTACCAGCCATAGATAGCTTCTTTTCCTTCCACTTAATAAGCTTTTGTTCAAGTTTCTTCACAGTGACATCCCATAATGTTTTGGATGATCCGCCAAAAGAAAAGGGAATGCCAAGAAGCTTAAAAACTTGATCCTTTCCTAAAAATTGCCAAGACTTAGACAACGCCCAGGCTTGAACCTCTTTGTTGCAAAAGATAGAAGATTTGAACCAATTAATCTGAGAGCCAGAGAGTCTACAATATTGATCAATGCGATAAAAAAGATGATTAGCAATAAGAGCATCATTTTTTATCATAAAGAATGAGTCGTCAGCAAAATGCATATTCAATAAGGAAGGAACATTATGATCAATGAAAATACCTTGAAGCAAATTTTGTTCCTTATCCTTATGAATAGCATGACACAAAAATTCCGCACCAAGAATGAAGAGGTAAGGAGCAAGAGGACAACCTTGCCTAACAGAGCGCTCAAGCTTGAAGCAATTAGTTAAGCCAGCGTTAGTAGCCATAAGGGCATTGGTGTCGGCAAAAAGAGTCTCCACCATTTTAATAAAATTAATGTAAAAACCATATTTATGAAGGCAAGCAATAACAAATTTCCACTCTAGTTTTTCATACGCTTTAGCATAATCAAGCTTAAGAAAAGCAATGTTTTGATTGGAGTCCTCGGCCCATTGCATACCTGCCCAAGCCGCAACAACATTATCAAGAATATACCTACCCTTAACAAAGCATGTTTGCATTGGGGTAATGATCTGAGGGATAATTAGCTTCAGTCTATTAGCAAGACATTTAGCCAAAATCTTGTAAACAGAGTTAAGGAGAGTGATAGGACGCCAGTTACCAATCAATGAAGGATCACCTGTTTTAGGAATAAGACGGATGACACCTCTATTTAACTCAGGACCGAGAGACTGTTGATTTATGGCTTCTGCAAAAACATAAGAGAGGTCTGAACCCACAATATCCCAATGATTCTTAAAAAACTCAATGGGGATGCCATCAAAACCAGGGGCTTTATCATTGGCCAGGCTAAACACAGCAGCCTTGATTTCAGAAAGAGAGATATCTTGAGCGAGAAGATGATTGTGACTGCTATGGACAATACTAGGTAGGTGATCTGAGTTAGTAGCAAACTCATCCTGATCAAACCCATTGGAGACAAAGAGGCATTGAAAATGTTGTTCAAGAAAACCATTTATAACATGAGGATCGGAGGTAAGTTGGCCATTCACTTCCAAACGTTCTATAGTAGGGAAAGTACCTCTACCCTTTAAAAATTTGAAGAACTCTTTACAGGGTTCTCCCTCAATTTTTAACCAGTTGAGACGACTCTTGATGAGAGCACTTCTAGCAGAGTACATATCCCATTTTTGTTTAACTGAGCGAACATAAGTTAGCCGTTGTTGAAGAGCAACATTAAAAGGGTCATGTTAAAGTGCAGAGTTAAGTTGTTGCAATTCAGAACTAACATTTGCCTCAATAGACCTACATTTCTTAGCATATTGCTTGCCCAACCAGTGAGCAAAGTTGCGAATACGAGAAGTGGCATGCAACCACCAGTCAATCCAACCTAAATTGCTTGATGACCTTCTCTCTGCATTCCAAAGAGATGTCAAAAGACCTTTACCAGAAGAAGTAAGAAATAAAGAGGCATTCATGCGAAAAAGTTGGCGATGTTGAGCTAAAGATTTAGAACCAAAGGTCAAAGTGAGAGAAATTGGAAAGTGGTCTGAGAGGGTAGCATCAAGGTGGACCTTAACATGACCATCACAAAACCATGAGGAATAACTAAAGAAATAAAATCGATCAAGTCGCTCACAAATGCGATCAGCACCAATCCTAAGGTTGGACCAAGTAAACCAACCTTCACGATTCACGTTAGAGCTAGCAGCATCAGAGAGATAAAAGTGCTCCTTAACATCACTCCAACTAGAAAGCTCAAGGCTGGTAAGTTGAGAAGAGGCTCCACCAACTTTATCATAAGGATGTTCGATCATATTAAAATCACCTCCAAAGAGCCAAGGAATGTTAGGCAGACTGTGAAGGAGAGATTGCCAGACATTGGAGCATAAATATTACAAATGCCGAAAGGACCAGAAGTGCCTTGAAGAGTAGCCCAAACAAAAGAGATGTGACTACCATGAGAGAGAATTTTGTTAGAATAGAATTTATTGATAATAAGGGCTGCACCACCTTGACCAGTAATATGATTTGTGGAAAAGACAATAGAGTCAGGTAGGATGCTATTGCCTGCAATAATTGCATTGAGTAGAAATTTTAACCTCTTGCAGGAGAAGGAAGTCAGGAAGCAAAGGTCGAGAGTGAATAAAAGCACCGACCACCCATGTTCGGAGGTGATTGGAGAGCCCTCGAACATTTCAAGAATAGACTAACATCCAGAGAAGGGGGAGGAGGCCCCCGCCCTAGTTGCAGAGTTAAAAATGTCTAAAGAAATCATTTCCTGGTTTTGATCAATGGTAGTAAAGGGATTGTGGGTGAGTAAGAGAGTTTGAGTGGATTGGTTCGACTGAAGTGTAACGTCGTTGGTAAAAGGCATACCCCGACATTTCCTACTGAGGGGAACTGTTTGAAATCTGTCATCATCAATAGGAGGGTTGTTAGAAATCGTAAAAACGTATGGGTGTTTTCCCTTAGCTAATGAAGAAGCATGAGGAGGTGGCTTTTTGGTAACCTTACTTTGAGACCTAGGTGTGGGAGGAGCCTTGTTGCTAATAGAGGAAACCTTAGGATCAGTAGGGGAGGATTGTTGTGATTGTGCTTGCGTTGCCTTCTTTTGTAACATAAAGGGTCATGAGACAAACATATGACCCTCTTGGTGGCAGTAGTGACAAGAGTTGGGAAGGTTGTAATAGATCACCTTTTGCATATAGTTAATACCACCTGCACGCAAAATAAGTTCTCGTTTAAGAAAGTCTAAGTCCACTTCAATCATATATCGAGTCCTGCGAAGGCCACTAGGTGTACCTAAGGATTCAGTGTGTTTGATTAATCCAAGGCGAGACAAAATATCCCTTTCAACTCTTTCGAAAATCAAGGGGAGATTCGGTAACTCTACAAAACAAGGGATTTTCCAAAATTTAGGAGAAGTTGGGTTGAGAGAAGGAGTCCACTTGCGAATAATCAATAAAGCATGACGATGGTGAAAGACACTAATGCTAAGAGCTTCAGAGACCATCTCTGAGTTAATAAACTCAACAAGTAGAAAAGAATTAGATAAATATTGAACATGTGAAGCTATCAAACCACGATCTTTTCAAATAGAGTTGACATGATGCAAAAAGCTAGAAGAGCGGGTAGGTAGCCTAAAATTTGCACAAAGACATACCTGCTAGAAATGTCGTGGGTGATAGATTCAAACAAATCATCAGGAAGCTCGTAGAATGGCTCGGAAGAAGTGGAGCCACCATCTAGCGACATGGCAACCGAAGGAGCTGATCTAAAACAAGTCAGAGAGCCTTCTCTTCCACGATCACAAAACATAACAGGCAGCAAGATCTGCGTGAGATCTGCAAAGGTGCCTTGATTCGATCTGACTCACATGCAGCGAGATCTGCCCGAGATCTGCTAGGGCGCCCTAATCCGATCCGATCCAATCTCTGTTCCTTGCTCTGCCTTCGTCCAATCCTCAGCCCTTTTTGTCACCGAATTACAATTGCCTATCTTTTTTTTTTTGTCTATTGGTTAAAAACCTTGATCGTTGTCGTGATCGTCAAACAGGGACGAATTTTTTTCAAACAATGGCAACCTTTGCTCCGTATTTGAAAGCAACGTTTGCGGAGTGAATACAGGCGCACTNATTATATATTAAATATTATTTGAATAAAAAACTTAAAATAAAATAAAAATGAGTATGGCTGCATATGAAATACATGATTAAGGGTAAACATTATATAATAAGTGGAACAAAAATAATATTATTATTTAGTAAAATTTTAAAAATGAAAATGCTTTATTAAGGGCATCTTTATAGGATAACAAAAACGATAATAATAATAATAATAATTTTAAAGATGTTTTAATACTTGATGAGTATTGAAAACTAAATCAAGAAAGTGATCTAAAATTGATAATTTTAGGTAAGGAACTAGTCAATGAATTATAAACAGACATGTGAGAAATATACAATTTTTTATCATATCATCTACTATTACCAGCATATAAAATCTATATGTGAGTTGTTCTCTTAGAAGATTAATCCATTATAGTTGCTCAATCAAAGGAAGTGAGATCTTCTATGCAAATAAGAGATGGTAACTTTAATTCGCATTGTGATTGGAGAAAACATAAAATATGTAGCGTTTTACACTAAGGATCCTCTTAGAAGCTGATGTAAAGATTTTCTCTAAATTCATTCTTCTAAGTTTTATGGGTTTCAAAGTATGCATCAAATGAATCTAATCCTTGAAAGTGAGGAAGTGAGGATTTGTGATTCTAAAGGTGTTTAATTACCTGGGCATTTGCAAAGGTTGGGGATAGGTTCTAGATAAGGACATGG
>MNCI01028811.1:135521-154733 GCA_015680685.1 Gnetum montanum | reverse complement strand
GACTACCACTGGGATTACCAAGCGCAGAACCCTGGAATACGCTACTGGGTTACCAAGCAGCCAATGCTCGTAGATAAGTCGTACTTGTGCGCACTAGGAAAGTAGTAAATAAAAGCAATAAATAAAGCCAGGTGTTGCAAGGTTTATCCAATCAAGTTCGTCTTTATTGCCGTACACAACTTGGGTTCAGGTTACAAGTTGCTCGAATAAAGAGCCGTTCACTCTAGGACTCCTACTGTGGGCACATGGGAAAAATTCTAACTCTGGAGTGATCAATCTGCCAGAGCTTCGCTACTTCTAGCCAGGATTGGGAAATGAAGGGAGTGCCGCCTCTTATTTATAGATATGGCGGCGGACCGCAATATCGCGTACGCGATATCGCACGGAAAGACACGATATCGCGGCACAGTGCATGTCGCGTCTCATCACCTATGTTTTATGCATTAGGCTCTTAGTTGCTAGCAGGGGTTCATTGTCACTAAATAGGTTGTGAATTCGTGAGTTGGGATGATGTTGTTTATGTTCATGTTGGCATTCCTAATTTTGCTCATGGGTTCAATTTCTTTTTCTACACCAACCCCTTAAGGAATGGTCATCCATGTCACAACTCGACGTTGAAAGAGCAGAGGAAGAAAGGGAACTAGAAGACATGTCATGACTTTTGTAAGTCTCCAGCAAAGATCTAGCAAAGAGAAAAGAAATGTCTAACAATTTAAAAACATCTAACTCTTTCAAAAAATGCCAAGATTTGGAAAAAGCCCATTCTTGAAACCCCTTATTGCAAAAAAATAGAAGATTTGAACTAATTAACTTGAGAGGTTGAAAGCTTACAATATTGATCAACTTGGTAAAAAAGATAATATGCAATAGCTTTGTTATTTTTTATCATAAAAAATGAGTCATCTACAAAATGCATAGTTAATAAAGTAAGAAGATTATTTTTAATAAAGAGATCTTATAATAAATTATGATCCTTATTCTTCTGTATAGCATGATAAAGAAAATCTACAACATGATGAAGAGATAAAGAGCAAGAGGGTAACCTTACCTAATTAAGCATTTAAGATTAAAACTATTAGTAATGCCAACATTTATAGCCACAAGTGCATTAGCATTTGTAGAATATTTTTCACCATCCTAAGAAGTTTTTCTTTAAAACCATACTTGCAAAGACAAATAATAATAAACTAGCATTCAATTATATGATATGTTTTAGCATAATCAAGCTTTAAAAATGTAGTGTCTTGATTGGAATGCTTAGCCCACTATATACCCTCCTAAGCTGCAACAACAATGTCTAAAAAAAATATCTACCTTTAACAAAGCCAGTTTACACTAATTGATTAATTGAGAAATAATTGGATTTAATTCTTTATCAAGACATTTAACCAAAATTTTATAAGAAAAATTTAGAAGAGTAATAAGGCACCAATTACCAATGTGAGAAAGATCACATTAGGAATAAGTTTAATAACTTCTCTACTTAACTCTTGACCAAGTAAACATTGATGATTGATTTCTACAAAAATACAATAAAGGTCCATACTAATAATATCCCAATGATTTTTGAAAAATTCAAAACCTAGAGCTTTATTATTAGCCAAGCTAAACGCTACATCTTTAATTTTAGTAAAAGAGATATCTTGTTTAAGAATATGGTTGTAACTGCTATGAATAATATTAGGTAAATGATTGTAATTAGAATAAAAATCCTTATGATCAAAACCCTCTAAAACAAATATACGTTGAAAATGTCTTCCAAGAAAACGATTGATAATAGAAGGATCAAAACTAATTTGACTATCAACTTTCATGGATTCAATAATAGGTAAACTACCTTGATCTTTTAAGAATTTAAAAAATATCTTACATGGTGCTCCCTCTACTTTTAACCAATTAAGATGACTCTTGATGAGAGCACTCTTAGCATTATGCATATCCCATTTTTATTTAACTAAGAAAACATAGGCAAGTCATTGTTGAAAAATAAAATTAAAGGGATCATTTTGTAGTACAATGTTAATCTATTCAATTTCATTGCAGAATTGTTTCTTAGTCTCCCTTTGTCTCTTTACAAATTGGTTACCCAACCAATGAGTAAAATGTCAAACATGATATATAGCACATAATCACCAATTAATCCAACTTGATTCACCAAGGAGTTTTGTTTATGCATTCCATAAAGATGTCAAAATACCTTTTCTAGAACGATCAAGAAATAAATATGTATTCATATGAAAAGCTCATAATGGTAAATTGGAAATTTAAAACCAAATTCCAAACTAAGATAAATTGAAAAATGATATAAAAGAGTTACATATTTATGAACTGTAATCTTTCCATCATAGAAAAAGAATAAAATTAATCAAGTCTTTCAAAAATCTAGTTATTACCTTCATAGAGATTAGACCAAGTAAACCAATAATCATGATGAATATTTGATTTAGCAATATCAAATAAACAAAATTATCCCTTAAGATCACATCAAATAGATAGCTCATGGCTTGGAAGAATAGAATAAGCTTCACTAGTTTTATCATAAAAAGTTTCAATCATATTAAAATCACTCTAAAAAAATCCAAGGAATGTTAGGTAAACTTTGGAGAAGAAATTGCCTTAGAATAATTCCATTTGTAGAACTAGTAGTATCATAAATATTATAAATATCAAAAGGACCTAAAGCACCTTAAAGAATTACCTTGACTATGGATTTATCTTTGTCATGAGAGGGAATTTTTTTTTGATAAAAAATGATCAATAATGGAAGTTACACCACCTTGATCAATATTATGATTATTAAATGCTACTTTGAAGAATACTATTACTGACCACAAATATATATGAATTGGAAATTTTAACGTCTTGAGAAAGAATGAAATTAGAAGCTAAATGTTGTGTACAAAGAAAAGCACTGACAACTTTTATCCAAATTATATTAGTAAGATCTCATACATTCCATGAAAAATTAACTTTGGGTGAAGGGGGAGGAGGCCTTGCCTTGTTAGTAGAATCAACATTATCAATAGAAATTATCTCCATATCTTGAATATTAGCAAGAAGTAAATTATTAGTAATTAAAATATCTTAAACATTTTTGTTCTAAAGATTTGAGATATATTCATCAATTGATAGACTTTCGTAACCTTTTTTTATTTTAAAGAATCATTTGAAAATTATCTAAATCAAAGATAAGTTTCTATGAGACCTTAGGAATATGTTTTTATTTCCTCTTATTCATTAACGAATTCTTTGAAACTAATTTGATTGGAACCATCCTCAAAGATATATTTTATTGAATACTAGTAAAATAAAATGGTAAGCTGACTATTAAAATGTTAGCAAAAGAAATTGTCATAGGATTTGGAATATATATAGAGAAAATCTTAGCAGAATCTATAACATTTGTAGAAGAAATCTTAGTAGCATTTGCAATAGCTTGTTGGTGATGTGCTTGCACATCTTTTTTTCATAACATAAAAGGAAATGAATCAAACATATTACCCTCTTGATGATAATAGAAAAATGACTTTGGAAGATTCTAATAAACATCCTTCTACACATATCAATTCCACCAGCATGCAGAAGAATTTCTTGCCTATGAGAATCAAGATTGATGTCAATTATATATTGAATTTTATGAAAACCACTAACAACATCTAAGGTTTCAGAATGATTGGTTGGCCTAACTTGAAAGGCAATATCCCTTTTAGCTTTTCCAGCATTCAATGGAAGATTTGTCAATTTAACAAAATAAGGGATCCTTCAAAATTTAGAAGATGTTGTATTAAAAGAGAAATTCCACTTTCAAATAATTAATAAAACATAATGATGATTATAAACGTTGATATCAAGGGCCTTAGAAACCATCATCAAATTAAAAAATTTACCAGCAAAAATAAGTTTAACAAATAACAAGCATGAATTATTTGTCAATGGGCATGCATTAATGTAGCCTCATTGACGTATCCCCGTCAATGTGTCTTTGGATATATTGAGGCATATGCATTGATAATAATACACTTGAAGCCTATATAAATGCATGCGTCATCTACATTTATTACATATTTGATCATTTTTGTAGTGAAGCTCTTGTAGTTTGTTTTCGTAGAACTTAGCCAAATTTCCTTTGAGTGCTTGCAATGTGGATTGAGTTAATTATACAAAGTTTTATTCATATGCATGGTGTACCTCGATGCTTCTACATGATGACAATAAAATCAAGATTAATTTCTTCCATTGTAGCACTTGAATTTGCACTTATTTTATTTTCAAACATTTTCATTTAAATGCATTTTACTTTCTTGCACTTAAAAAATTAATATTTTATTTCAAAATAATTTGAGTACAACCACTTCAAGCATGATATATTAATGCTTGGTTATCCCAGCAGTGAGTACTCAGTACACCTATTAGTAGACACGAGTAACCTAGCAGCGTTACGATAAGTTTACGATGGGGTACAAAGAGTGGGAATGTATGCTTTATGCATAGGATAGATTAATCTACTCTTACTCTCATAAATAGATTAGAAATTAATATATTCCTCTCTTTGTCATTTTATTATTTTAATAAAAAAATAAAAAAATTGGAATTATCTATGCCTTAATCATACTTAACCATACCAATCGAGCTAACACAAGTGATGATTGAGAAAATAATGATAAAGACATAATGCTTAGTTGTTTAAAATATTGTTAGTTCCAAGATCCACAGAATTCAATTGAATCACACATACACACTTGTGATTCATATGGTTGGGTTTAGGAAACATTCGTTGCTTATTAGCATCCAAACCTTAGTCTTTCCAAACCAGATTTAAATGGCTCAAAAAACTTAAGGAACAAGGTAAATAAACTAGAATTTTCATGAAAACATACATTCTAAAAATTTCTCGAGCAACAGATTCATATAAATCATCAAGAAATTTGTAGAATGACAGAGAAGTGGTGGTTCAACTTGAAAGATCACCTATTGAATCTAATAGCATTGTACACAATATCAATAGAATTGTAGAAGATTGACAAAACTTCAAACAATTGGCCTGTATAAGCAAAGTTTGCTACCTTCATCACTTCCCACCTCCACTAAAAGATCAATGTTTGCCTTACCTAGTAATGCTCATTTTGATCACAACATGACACTGAGAATCACAAGGCCAAGACGAAGTCAATTTATTTTGGATTTCAACATCTAAATATTTGAAATTGATAATAAAATAATGTATTGGTTATTATGTTTGTTCACGTGTAGTTCTTGAATTTTAAGGATATTAAATTTTTTTTAATTATGATTATTACATAACCTAAGTAACTTTCTAAACTTAATATAAGAATTTTGTTATTTTGCAAACCCAACCAGCTTTCTAACATGAATAAAAGAATTTTGTTATTTTCATAATGTAGATGAAATTAAAGTTTTAATTTGATACAAAAATAAATGTTTAAAAGAATACATAATTGAGTCAAATTTTTATTTTTTAGTAAAACCAAGCTTGATTTCAATTTTCATCCATATTTGCAACCCCTAAGTTGAAATCTAAAATCTAGAATACTTTATTATCTTTAAAAGTCATTTTGGAAGGGAAAATTTTCATAACTCTTTTTGTATCTTGTGGTTTAGAATTTTGTAGTTTGTATAATTTTGTATCCTTAGTTTGAGAAATTGAGGACACTTTCCTCTTGTTTTCCATGGCATGGCACTTTAATAAGAAAGGAAGAGGAAGATCACACATGACCTTCATTGATTCCATGATCCATTAATCCATCCATTAATCATGGATGCATATGCAGATGCAATGCATTAAAATGAAATCAAGTGTTAACTACTTGTAAGATGTTGATCAAATGATGCTGCCTATTGTTCTAGTTTCATTTGATTTAAAAGAAAATAAAAGAAAAATATGTTTGGATATGATTCTTTTGAATAAATCTTCATCCTAATTTCAATCACTTAGCAGTAAGATGTTTTTTTTAACCTCAATAGGTTCAATTATAAACTTCTCTTCTCCTAAAAGGATCTCACTCATGAGCAAGTACATTTGTAGTAAAGTCTTAATAGCTCAACCTATGTATGGGCAAATAAATTTTTCACTTATTAAACCATTTTCCATTTGGTCAAGGAAATTTCAAGCCCATTTATACGAGTAAACAAATTATTTTCAAACCTTTCTTTTAAGATTTTTTTCAAACTTATTTTTCTTGAATTTTTAATTTTAATTTTTTTCATCCAAAATGTTGCCTAAGTAACATTTGCTGAAACATTGCCAATATAAGATGTGTTTTAGATGAATCCTTACCTAATAATACCTAACCCCCTACTTTCTGTGGATTCCTTTGTTTGTGTAAGCCTATAATACATAATAACCTACACACTGGGGATTCATGAATCTTAGAAAATTTTCATGTACATTACGTATACTACACAAGAGCACAAACAAAAGTGTATCATCATCAACTAGGTTAGGACTTATTATAATATGATCAATACAGTTTCTTATATTTTATATTGTTTAGAATATGATCAATATAATATCAATGATCATATGCCCCAGCTAGCCTTTCCTATACAAAATAAAGTGTCACTATGGGTTTATTTGGGAAGACAATAGCTTGTGATCACCTAAGAAGTTAAATACTTAACACTAGTCCATCAACAAATTAGAACATAATCTATCACATCGCTTATAGATCATATAGTTGAGCATTGGGCATACTTGTGGCTCATTATCCTACTAGCCTTGGATAGGATATGAGGTGTTACATTATTAATACATAAACTTGTGAGAAATATACTATTAAAAGGTAAGTAGACATGCTTTTATGTCTTGCACACCTAGCTATACATTGATTCTATGTTATCATAAGAATAAAGACTCTCATTTCTAGGTCTATATGTGACTCTTAGTTGTAACACATGGACATGCTTGAGTTAGAGCCTTATATACTTTTACAATCAAATAAGAATTTGTGCCATTTTATACATGTTCTCTTTCTCTACTAACAGTGATATGTTATCTTCCTAGTAAGAGTCTTGGCATAGAAAACCCAAATTAGAAATTTAATTCTAGTGAATGTTATTGAGTCATGGATAAAAAAAATTCCATAACAGGGATTTTGAAACTAATGTTGTTTGATAGATCCAAGAGGATCTTATTATACATACATAAAATTTTAATTTTAATTCAAATATTAATTTGCATATGGAGTCCTTAATATCCAAGTTACAAATCATATCTTTAACATGTTTAAAGGAAAAAGATTTCCTTAAAATTTTATCTTAAATGTATTATTGATTTTTAAAATTGATTTTAATCTTGTGTTGAATTGACAAACTTCCATTATGACATGCAATGCTCTTATTTACTATAACAATTTTGAATGTTATTGATTGTTAGCTTTTAGTTTAATTTTGGAATTTTCAAGATCGCTTAAACCATGCTTCCATGGAGATTTCTAGTTAAGATGAAAACTATGCTTTCATGGAGTTTTTTAGGATAAAGGAACATGAGATATGAGATAAAAGTATAAGGGACATTGCAAATTGAAAAATAATTATGTGTACAGGACCCCACAAATAATTAATAATAAGTAACAACCCAAAAAAATTTCAAATTATATCAAAGGCTTAGCATTGAGTAGAGAGCACTGAAAATAACATAGAAAGAAAACTTTCTACTTGTAGTGATATCTCCTTACGTGTATAACCATATAATTGTTATTTTTGAAAAATCAAAGAGAGAAAAATTAATTATTATTTGGGAGTATGATCTACCCTCATAGCATTTACATCACTTTTAATATCTATGCTTGAACGTAAAATAGAAAAAGGATTTGAGGTAGTAATACAAAGTTGTAACAACATATTAGCATATGAAAGAATATGAGAAATTGGTGGCACATAATATTACTTTACTCCTTAATATTAATCTTGCATCAATAACCATCAACTCTATCTAACTTCTCAACTTTAGTTTCCATATTTAAGTTAACAATGGTTTTATCAAATAAGGTCAAATTTTCTTTATGAGTTATTTATTTGAACTAATCAATGCTTGCTATAGTACCAATAAAAATATTCATAGAAGCTTCTATCATATCCAATTTCTATATTATCATTTTGATCATTCTTATCATTGACATTAACTCAATTTTTTATATCTTCAACTTCATGTTGTTTTTTGCATCATCAACATCAACATGTTATTTCATTTTCTCAACATCTTTTTTTTTGTTGAGGAAAAAAGGATAAGCATTAAATAAATGTCCTTCACAACGATAACAGTTGCAAGAATTAGTAATATTATAATATGTAATTGGTTGAATATAAGTCTTCATCTCTGCTTATTATACCAATTCCTTTTTACAGTTAAAAAGATTAATTTTAATAAAAAATGTTTATAAAAACCAAATGCTAATTTTTTTTTTTTTGCTCATCTTTTTGAAAAATCAACAAAAGATTAAATAGCTTACAAAACATAGAAATTTAGAATATGCTTTAGATTAAACATCAAAATCTAAAGTCTCTTTACTAATGATCAACATTGCATGCTTATATATAAATGTTGGTATATCTAGGGCATGTTGCATCATTGAAGCATTACCTAACTCAACCAGGAAAAAAATAAGAATAATACCAAGCATGAAGGATTTGAATGTTATGTTTTTTGTATCACATCATTTAAGTGTAAAACAAAAATTTGATTACAAGATAGATAATACAAAATTTCAATTAATACATATCTTAATATAAGATCAACAACCAATGACTCATATACATCATTAGGAAGAACAAAATCAAGTGTCTTAGTTACATCAACCTCATTACTAGAAGAAGGCATCACAAATTTTTGCTCACCAACTTCTAAATCTATATTTTGAGGATTAATAAGAATATTTGTATTGATAGAAGAAGTAGAAGTGTCAACATAAATTGAAGAAGTTGGGAGTAATTTATAGTCCTACATAGGGAAATTCTTAATGAACTAGATTTAGTGGATGTAGATGTAGATTTAAATGTTATACAATGAAATGAAATCATGTGTTTACTCACTTGTTATTAGCAACCTCTTCACCTTAACCTTGGTTACTATTGCATACATTTAAACCATGGCTTTATATGTGTGACTTTTTATGTCAATGCTATTGGAAGACACTTAGCAAAGGATAATGTTTGTTTCCTATGCTTCATTAAAAATACAAAAAAGAAAAATATCATTTTATATAATTGTTTTAAATAAAATTTCATCATAATTTGAATAGCTTAATGGTAAGATATTTATTTTTAACCTTAATAGGTTAAGGGTTTACTTCTAAGCTTTTCTATTTTAATAGCTTTTATTAAAAAACATTTGTAGCATCCGGCCTATATATTTTCCTTAAGAGATATCTTTTATTAAAAACATTTATAGCAGTCAATACTCAAGTTATGTATATTTTCCTTAAGAGATATCTTTTATTAAAAGCATTTATAGCAGTCAACACTCAAGTTATGTATCTAGGAATTTTTTTCCCTGCAAACAAATTTTTCTTAAAGCAAATTTCCTTTAGCCAAAATATTTTCCTTTAACAAAATTACCTTACCCTTACCTTGAACAAGCACATGAAAAAAAAATTACATGTTCCTTCTTTGAATGTTCCCTCTCCAACTTCTGAATCGAATTGTCAATTAATTTGGCATCTTACGATACAATACACAACGGTCCATTCCATTTCAGTCTTTCATTTTTGATTTGAATCCATTTCATTTCAATTACGATACAATACACAACGGTCGCATATTTCTTCTTGTTCTTGTTTCTGTTTGTTGTGTCAATTGTTTTGTTTTTGCAAAAATTCATCGTTGCAAGGCACTTCTGTCTTAAGGCGTGAGTATGTGTGTAATTGCTAGGGTTTCTGTTACAGGCTTTAGCAGCGATTTTCAAGATGTTAAATTTTGTTTCTTTATTTCTGTTTTTGCCCTGGTTTATGGAGAAGAAATATGTCTTCTGCACCTCATTTTGGTGTTTGTCTCTGCCTTGCTTGCCGGACATCTTTCCTACATTATAAAAAAAGACAACCATTGTGTTGTGATGGAGATGATGTCGATTCTGGTGGCGGCTATCTTCGACATCATCTTCATCACCATTACAATGGTTGTCTTTTGCTTCACATGTGTTTGTCTGTTTGTAATTCATTGAATATTAAGTTCATACATCTATATCGATCATTGTACAAGCACCAAAATGAGTTGCAGAAGACACATATTTCTTCTAGAAAATTTAAGATCTTGAAATTGCTGCTGTAACAGAAACCCTAACAATTACACACACCCTCCTTGGCCTTTGGTTTGTTTTCTCCTGTTTTGTGTTGAAATTTGATTTGAAATGTTTCATGTAAGATGTTTAGTCATATCAACTGTGTTGTTGAGATTATAATCTGCAGGTTGTTGTAGCAATTGTATCAGCCCTTTAGACCTTTGTTGACATGGGCAGTTGCAAATTTCTCTGGCAGAATTTGACATCCTCTTATGCTACTGGCCATGTTGACGAAAGTCCAAAATGCTGATACAATTGTTTAAATTTACTTTGTTTCATCTTCTTGTTATTGTTTTTTGTTTAAATTGTTTTGTCTTTGCCAGAATTCATCATTGCAAGGGATTTTTGTCTTCAGGCCTGAGTGAGTGAATGTGTAACCGTGCCAGAATTCATCATTGCAAGGGATTTTTGTCTTCAGGCCTGAGTGAGTGAATGTGTAACCGTGCCAGAATTCATCATTGCAAGGGATTTTTGTCTTCAGGCCTGAGTGAGTGAATGTGTGTCCGTGCCAGAATTCATCATTGCAAGGGATTTTTGTCTTCAGGCCTGAGTGAGTGAATGTGTAACCGTGCCAGAATTCATCATTGCAAGGGATTTTTGTCTTCAGGCCTGAGTGAGTGAATGTGTAACCGTGCCAGAATTCATCATTGCAAGGGATTTTTGTCTTCAGGCCTGAGTGAGTGAATGTGTAACCGTGCCAGAATTCATCATTGCAAGGGATTTTTGTCTTCAGGCCTGAGTGAGTGAATGTGTAACCGTGCCAGAATTCATCATTGCAAGGGATTTTTGTCTTCAGGCCTGAGTGAGTGAATGTGTAACCGTGCCAGAATTCATCATTGCAAGGGATTTTTGTCTTCAGGCCTGAGTGAGTGAATGTGTAACCGTGCCAGAATTCATCATTGCAAGGGATTTTTGTCTTCAGGCCTGAGTGAGTGAATGTGTAACCGTGCCAGAATTCATCATTGCAAGGGATTTTTGTCTTCAGGCCTGAGTGAGTGAATGTGTAACCGTTAGGGATTTTGTTACAGGCATGAATTTTCTCTCTATTTTTTACCCTGTTAGTGAAGAAGAAATGTCTCCTCTGCACCTTGTTTCTGGCTTGCTTCTTGGACATCTTGGCTGGAAATCTGTACATTCTGAGCATTCTTCTCCTTCAAAAAAGACAATCATTATGTTGCCTATAGAGATGACTTTGATTCTAGTCACCACTGAAATTGATGTCATTACTATCACCATGACAATGGTTGTCTTTTGTCTCACATGTGTTTGTCTTCCTTGGCCTTTCATTTGGTTTCTCCTGTATTGGGTTGAAATTTGACTTGGAATGTTTTATGTAAGATGTTTCATCATATTGACTGAGTTGTTGGGATTATAATCTGCAGGTTGTTGCAGCAATTGTATCAGCATTTGGGACTTTTGTTGACATGGCCAGTGGTAAATTTCTCTGGCGGAATTTGACATCCTCTTTTATGCCCACAAGTGCAAGAAAGTTTAAGTTTTACTTTGTTCTTTTGCTGAAATTGGAATGCAAGGGCCTCATAATTTGTCTAAATAAGCTTTAGAATCATACATTTGTGTGACGCTTACAAGGTATTTGTGCCATTTTCTTTGTTTTAGCATTGAAATGAATGTGATATTCATCAAAAACATGTTTCTGCCAAGTCATAAGCATCTAGACTCTTGTCCTAATGCAATTTTGGTACCATGATATTTAATGTTTTGCTTTTGAATTTATGCATATGCTCTTTATGAATGGAAGCCAACTAGTGTTTACCTGCATGATGCTGTCAATGTATTGCAGGAGAATTGCATACATATATGTTTTAGGAAAGAATGCTTCTAATACAGTGTTTGTACCTTCATCATTCAAAATGTCTTATATTTCTACCTGTAAGATTTAAGTAAAAGATAGATTTGCGTCCAAAAGAGCAGAAAATTTAAGTTGGCTGAGCATCCTTTTAACACAGGTAGACATGTCTTGAAAATTCTAGATGGTTGTTGTGGCTTGAGAAGTTACGTCATGATTCAGAGAAAAAATAATCGGAGAATTAGATGTATATGGAACCAAGGCAATTGGAAGGGAAGTACATGCCTACCTTTTTCATTGAAACAGTGGGCAGAATTGTCACAGACGCTATAGTGTTTTTTGGATTTTAAGTTTCTAAATAGATATCAATCATTGGATCTTGCTTCCTGAAAAGAATTACTTTCTGAATCGCACATGTGTTTGTCTCTTTGTAATTCCTTGAATCGTTTATTGTTATGAATTGAATCCAGTCCCAGTTGTGCAAATCTGCAATTAAATCTATACCTGATTGCCCGCTAGAACTACAGCACAGTGGTATCAGGGTTAGCAACTGTAACATGTGAGATGAAGAGGGTGTGAATGAGCCTAATGCTTAGTTTTCAGGCATTTAAACAGAGGATGAAGCTCGTTGGGAAGCACCGATGGGATGAGAAGGATGATACATGGCTTGGTAACACGTGAAAAGGCAACAATAAACATGGATGGGATTCTCAGTTTGCTAAGGCAGATGTCTACCAGAGCATACCTGGACAGGGAATCTCCTGAATAGGTTGGACAATACTACCATTATAAGAATTTAGTATCAGTGTAAAGTGACATTTAAAAAAATAGAAGCTTAATCGATACAATTTTGTTGGACATTCTGTTATAAATCAAGAACCTCTAAGCAGGAAAATTTGAGGTTGTATTTTTGGATGATAGATTGTATTTTTGAATGATATATAACCTCTTAAATTGGCATTGAAAAATTAGCTACAGACAAGCTATAGATTAATTCAAGAAAACACTTGTACAAGAAGAATTGTTTCATTTGAGATTTGTTGGTTTTGCATGTTTTTAATTAAAAGTTTCTTAAAAACTTCAGTTTATCGTAAATCCAATGATAGCAACAGTGAAAGGACTCCATTGAAAAAATTTCTGGTGGATCAGTAATGGAATGTATTGTAGAAGCATCAATCTTAACTTTATTAGATTTTTGTAAGACGCTTCAAGTTTTCAGGTAAAATTTGACACAAGTAGAGAAGGAATCTGGGGATTGAGTCAAAAGGATAGATAATTGGCTCTCTTCAGTGAGAAGCTAAATGATCCAAAAAGGAATTATAGCATTTACGGAAACAAAATTATGCTATACAGTAATGTTTTTTGATCTCTGGAATTCATATTATGCATAAATCTTAAGATACTGCAATATATTCAAATGCAATCAAAATTGAGTTCTAAGCAACAAAGTGGAAGAGTTGCAAGGTTATGGTTTTGTTAAAAACCTGAAAAAGAAGACTGAAACTCTAGTTAGTTTTTTTTCTTAACATCAATAGTGCGAGAGTTTGAGCTTTTAACCTTCTTACTTACTTTATTCCATGAAGCCTGATATGAACAATATCTAACAAATGCAACCTCACATTTGTTCTTTCTAGCATACTAAATTTCTTCCTTAGATTTTGATAAAGAGCAGTAACAACATTGATTATCAATGTTTTTTGTGAGAGTGCATGATCCCTTTCATGATAAAACTTATTTGAACAATTTTGTTTTATCTGCCTTTTATAAGGTTTTATTTTGAAATTGTTAATGAGGCATGACTTAGAGCATGTGGCTTGTGGCCTACAAGTTACAAGTTCGATTCCAAGAGGCATGTTGAGATATGTGATGATGAGATATGTGACACCTATAGCATGGTAAAAATATATGTTTAGGGACTCTAGTGTTAGGTGCATAGTTGGCCATAATATGTTATTGCCAAATCCTTTGTTTACCTTAATGGTTGGCCCATCATCTATAGAATAAAGGTACCAAGATGAATTTTGATCTAAAAATTTCAATCTACTTGACTTTCTTCAAAATAATTGTTGAAATCCATGGTTGTTTTTGTAATACATTTTTTTTCTTCCTTTTGGATACCCTAATGATTGATGATGATTACTGTAAAAAATTTGATGATGGTTTTTCTTCTAGTTGATATGCAACTATTTGTAAATTTTACTGTGCCATACACAAACAAAAGTGAGTGTTAATGATCTTTACCTAAAAAAGAACCCTGGCTTAGCAAGAACCTTAACGTGGATTCTAGATTCAACCTATTAGCTAATTATTGTAGAAGCTTTATCACTTTATACTCAAGGCATAGGTGTGTTTAAACAGATTCAACCAAAACACTGTTATTCATTTGAGACTTCCCATATACTAAGTTGAGCTTCATGAACTTAGAGATTGTTCTCGTTAATGTGTTGACTCACTTTCAGATACGTATCATTCTAAGCATACATTTTAACAATTTCACTTTATCCAAAAACATGTCATATAAGCAACTAAAACACACAAATTACTTTACTACTATGGGAGCTAAATAGCTTGATTTTTGTATTTTACAGTAGCATGTGATAACGTAGTGCCTAGTAGATTTTGAACAAAACATAACAAATATTGCAAAATACTAAAGTATGGTGTTTTTTATGTTAATTTAGTTAGTTATGATATAAATGTTATTGTTGTTTTTTACAATGTGAAACTACACTAGTCTTGAATTGTATCTGCATTCATCTTCATTGATGGGAAATGAGATAACTAGGAAGATATAATACATTGTTGTGGACTTGTCAACTTTCAAATTTAACTTTTATAAAGTTCTTTGTTTACTAAAGATCCTAAAAGGGTTCAACTTCTATTTATACATTTCTTGGAATTACTCTTTTAGAAACATAGAGCTTTCGATACCTTTTATAAGAAGTTAGAAACAAACAAAGGTAAGAAATTGATTTATAGACTAAGACTTGAAACAAGATATGTAAAGACATTGACCATATTAGGTGCATCAAGTTAGACAATGAAAGAATTTTGTTTCTATACAAAAAAAATTTAGAGCAAAGGAGTGTCTATTTTCAAATTCTTCTTAACAAAGAATTTCCTAGAAATGAAGTTGGTAGCATTGAACCAATTGTGGGAATGACTAAGTAAATAGATGCCTTTGAAGTAAAGAAAGCCCTTAAGAAGATGACGTATAGTAAAAAAAAGACCAAATGGTATTCCTATTAGGGTATAGAAGTCTATCGGAAATGTGGGAATCACTGGGTTGATAATTTTATTCTACAAGATTTGGGACAAGGGGAGAATGCGAAATGATTGGAGAAGAAGTGCCATAGTACCCATATATAATTACAAGGGAGACATTCAAAATTATGGGAACTATAGAGGCAACAAGCTTATGAGTCACTCAATGAAGATATTGAAAGGAGTTATAGAACATTATTTAATGAAAGAATCAAGTTTTTTTTAAAATCATTGCAGTTTATGTCTAGAAGATGTCTAGAAGATCAACTATAGAAGTTATTTTCTTGTTAAGATAATCGATAGAGAAATTAAGGTGCAAGAAGAGGAATTTGCATATGATTTTCATTGATTTAGATAAAGTTTATGATGGGGTCCTTTTAGGGATTATTTATTGGGTATTAAAGAATTAAGATATTTCTATTGGGTACATAAAAGCTATTCAAGATATAGATAGTAGAGCCACAACTCAAGTTCACATTGTTTGTGGAGAGCATACAAACTTTTCCATGAAGGTAGGGATGCACCAAGGATCTACTCAAAGCCCTTTTTTGTTTACTATTATTATGGATGAGTTAACTAAAGATATTCATAATGATATCTCTTGGTGTATACTCTTTCTAAATGATACTCTTCTAGTGGATAAATCCAAGGAAATTTTGGCTATGAAACTAGAAACTTAAAGAAGTACTCTAGAATCAAAGCGGTTGAGTATTAATAGAAATAAAGAGGAATCAAAGGGGTTGAGCATTAATAGAAATAAAGAGGAATCAAAGGGCTTTGGTTATGTGTTGAGACCATAAGAGAATTCACTCGTTATAAGAGGTTGCATTATTAAAGTGAAGAGGATTCAACAATGAGGTAGATCTAAACATACTTGGTTTGCAAACATAAAGAAAAAATATTTAAGATTTTAGTGTTAATGCTTATCTCAATTTTACTTTATACAGCAACACTCATTTTATAAAAATATCATCTCAATTTAACTCTTTTAACTTGAAATAATATAAAGCACATCAGTGAAATTTAATTAGCTATCTAATTTTCCAACAATAGAGAACAAAAAAAAAGATTAACGGTTATTTACAAGTTGGCAGCCTTAAATTAACATCTTAGATTTCCCCTACTCTATTGAACTCATACAAAGATAAGAGAATTAAACTTGAGAAGGTATATAGATAAGAATCAAGATTCAAATCTAAGGATTGAGCATTCAAAGGGCTCATCAAACCAATTTCAACAAGAAATAAAGAATTCAACAATTCTTTAGATTTTGGATATCTTCAAAATAGATATGGGCCGAACTGTATTCTCATTTTCTACTAGTGGGAACAACCCTTATGCAAGGATCCATTGCCCCTAATGGCATAACTATCAATGCCAAAATTCTTGGAGTCATTATGGGTGTTTCTAAAGGGCTACAAAAACAACCTTGTTTAAGTTATTTAGGCACAAAAGTGTGAGGGTGGGTGGAGAAGTTCAATAACAAAAGCAAGAGAAGGATCATCTTACCTTGTTGCTCAAATTTATTAGTTATCAAGAACAATTTACTAGTATGCTAATTGCCACTCATCTATGATTCTTTTTTCATTTTGTTGTTTTTGTAGACATTATAGTTATCTTTTATTATTATTGGCATCCTTCCTTCTGGTTGTTCTCTTCTTCTTCTCAACAACATTTTTTCCATTATTGCTTCTCATATTGTAATTGCTAGTGGAATTCAAAAGATAATGGAGCGTTTCTAGTAACTGATTCTTTCTTAGAAACTATTAGTTTTTTTCAAACATTTTTCCATACCGCTAAGTCATGTGTTCAATTCTTTCCATGATCATTGTTTAAGATTAATAGTAATGTATTTTAACATGTGCAACATCAATAATTTAGAATTTTGAGTTTGCTAGATCGAACGTTCAATTGCTCCTGATCTAACATAACAAAAAAATAACAATTATAAAAAATTCAAACATGACATCTATCTTCGTTCTTTCTTAACAACATATCTTTTCTAGATTTACCAACAATAAATATGTATTTGAGCTTCATGTTACAACAACATTTATTTTTTTGAATTATGTCATAAGATGCAAATAAAGAGGTTTGAAAATGAAAACATGATAAAGGTGCAACTCTCGGACATAAAACAAAGTAAAACACCTTCTCTTTCATACCATCAATGATACAAATTTCTCCATTTTATGTTCATGACTTAATATTGCATCATCCTATGATACCTTTAAAGGTTATCACTTGACCTTTTTACAACCACAGAGGTGATACTTATATTTTATTAAGGGATGGAAACTCTAAAAAAATGTGAACAAAAATGCACACAACATTCGACATACTCATTATTTAAAAATAACACAATAATGATATACATAATGTTTCTTATGTATAGTTCAGGTTCCTTCCTCTTGATTCATTAGTCAAGCTACTCAACAATGTGTATGATGAACTGTGATATCGCATCCATGATATTGGATTGACCATGTGATGTTAGATACCTGATATCGCAGCCTTCTTCCTTGACTATAAATAAGAGGCAGCGCTCATGGTTTCAATAGTTAGAAGTTAGTTCCTTAGCCAAACTCTTGCCAATTCACACCCCTCCCTCCCCCCCCCGCCTTGCCTCCCCCTAGGGTTAGAATTATTTCTATGTGCCCGCAGTAAGAGTCATAGAGTGAATGTATCCTTATTCAAGCATTGTGTACCTAAGCACACTTTGTGTACAGCAATAAAGACAAAATTTATGATAAACCTTGCAGCATACAGAATAGATTAATTAGTGTTAATTATTATTTAATGCTTTCCTAGTTAATTAATGGTCTCCCTCACCTTTACAACTCTCTTAGTTAAATACACTCAGTACGATCGCTTCGAGCATGCGTGTAGCACTTAGTAACTCAGTAACGATTAGCGTTTGGTAATCCCAGCAGCATTGCACCGGTTCAAGATGTGTATGGCGAGTGGGAACAGATACTGGTGTTAGGAATAATTAGAACTTAGCTAATAAATAGTTAAATTGGATTAGTTAGTTATCTCTCTCTCCTCCTTACTAGCATAGGATATAAAACACATAAAAGTCATAAATATCATATGCCTCAAGCTTACTTAATCATACAACCATGACATACAAGCAAGTTTGGGAAGACAATGATTAATCAACCCGTTATTGTTCTACAAAGGTGCATAGGCACTTAGTTTTTGGAATTCGATCGAATTGTGCGTGAAATGCTTGTCTTCGTATGGTTGAGCATAGTGGTACCTCGCCGCTCATTAGTGTACATTTTAAAAGAATTATTCATGCCAAGCATATTGGGTTCAAAGACTCATACTGGTACAATATGTGCATTAGCCTGGAGGCATTGTTTGAGGCACATCACCTTAACCTCAAAACTTAGAGATAATGGATCCAAAACTTGTCTAAACATATAACAAAGCATGTATATGAGATACTCACATTGATATAGACAACTCATAAAGAAGCATTATAATTAGTTTAAGAAATCATTCAAATGCACATAGGTTATACAACACATTAATAATCAAATCAACAATACAACATGTCAGCTTCATCTCTACTCAAGGTTCATTTCATTCATTCTATTAATTAAAGTGAAATCAGTGGATAGTGCATACTTGGTACATGCATCCACATTGGTAGAACTCAAATTAATCACAAAGAAGAGTTATAGATCATTTAATGAATCATCAACCCATCATTCAACTAATGTATACAAGAGGTGCTATTCATGGTACAGGTAATGAGCACATCAATAATACCTCAAATTCATCACAATTATGAAATGATAGATAAATTTATAAGTGATGAGACGCGGTTTTCACTAGGCCG
>MNCI01028811.1:63235-98803 GCA_015680685.1 Gnetum montanum | reverse complement strand
AATTTCTCAGGTTACATATCAACAGATTATTCTCACATGTGGTTACCTTGGAAAGGAGAACCAAATCAAATCTACATCTATAGTGAACCATTGATGATAGATAATATTACTTCAAACGAAAGAAGTAAAATGGCTGAAAAAGGAGGTGTTGAAAAAAAATTTGTACACTCCAAGAAAATGAGAATTCATTTGAGAAAGAAGATAAGAGGATTGCTGAAGACAAATCTCAAGAGAATCAAGTTGAAAACTCCAACAAGCTAAAAAGTAATAGAGAGATTGCTTATGAAAAGGTTAGAGATATGAGAGATATGAGGATTCCTACCAAAGTAATCCACAATAGTTAACTAACCACGAAGTTGGAATAGAAATGAAATTCAAGAGGATGTAGTACAATGTTCTTATTGCAGCTACTCATGTTGTTGAATTGAATGTTTTAAAAATCAAGGGATGATGACATTGCAATTAGGAAAGTTAGCATGAGGGTTTATCTAGAGTGAAAAGAAAATGGTGTGTCAATTGCAGATATTTCTCTAGCTTATGGTAGGGTAGCCTTAGTTACTTTATCTATAATAAAGACACGAGAGTTTCTTATTGGAAAGCCATGGACATTTGATACTTTTGAGAATGCTTTCAAAATGCACAATTTTCAAAGACACACGGATCGGCTGGCTTTGTGAAAATTCTGAAGAGAATGGGGAGTCCTAAATTGATGCAAACCCGGGACAATACCCGAAATCCAACCGGACGTCATTTTTCAAGCAGCATTCGGAAGAGATACTGGACACTCCTAGCCATGAAATAGATGATATCAAAGGTTGCTGCTGTACCAGTAACATTTAGTCACATGCCAAAACCTAGAAATAGAAAGAATAATCATTATTCCTAGTGCCAATGAGGTGTTAGCCTAGTGAATTATTTTTTAAAAAAGAAGAAAAGCCATTGGCAGCCGATGAAGAACAGCGGAGGTGTCCCAACGAGAAAAGTAACCTGACACGGGTGAGCCACGCTCTCGCAGGGCCAAAAATGTGGCAAAATCAGGAACACATTAGTCGACAAAACAAATGTGGCTTCCAACAGTTCCAACAAAAACCACACCACGAAACAAAATAACAACAATATAGTCGCTTATCAACCCCACTCCGCTTTTGCCACAACTTCACTACAAAAATGATTCTTGTGCCCATCCCATCTCAAAGGCAACCAATTCGCACCATCATCATCATCGTTGCATTCAAGCACCAAAATCGCCTCTAAAACAAATCTTCTTTTCTTCCCAAGTCTCTCATACATCAAATTTTTCTTCCGTTTACGTCATCTGTAGTCCACAACTTTAGACAGAAGCAAGCAGCTGACAAAGTTCAAGGCCAACACAGTGGCAAAAACAAATATGATGGGCGTCAGTGGAGAGGACGGCGGTGGCATTGGCACGGTGTTGTGGACGTATGCCGACAGAAACGTGTGGCCGTGGCGTTCACGAAAATGGCCATGGCGTAGTGAGGCCATCAGGGTTTTTTACAGGTTTTTGCAGAAAGGGTTTGTAGGGTTTTGAGTCAGAATCAAAATTTCCAGCAGAGCAACGACGGAAAGAGTAGCGGCAGTAGAGCAACTGCAGCGAAAAGGAGGACTGCACGCAAGTGAAGAACAAAGGGCGGAGGACAAGGAAGACAGCAGCGGAGCATAAAATGATTTTTAGGAACGAACGCGGCTCAATGGAAAATAATTTTTGGATGAAACGCGATTTACAGAGTCTTCAAATTGTTACGATCCAGAGGAGTTACTCAAGATCCCTTAGGTTCTATAGGCTCTGCAGCTCCTTCAGAGTGCAAGGTTTTCGATTATCTAGTACAATCTGCAGCATGTGAGCAAACACTACAACCATTAATTCTTTTTTTGTAGTTGTATAGTTAAGTTGTGCACTGGCGATACTCTTACTTGCATAGTGGATGTAATAAGGATGTTTTTGTTCATCTAAGTATGTCATTACAGCTCCTAAGGCATAATTGGATTCGTCAATCATTATATGAAACGGTTTGGACCAGTCAAGGGCTTGTAGAATGGGAGTTTCTACAAGCCTTTGTTTCAGAGTTTGGAATGCTCGTTCACATTCCCTGGTCCATTCGAATGGTGCATCCTTCTTCGTTAGTTCTACCAATAGTTTGGAAATCTTAGAGAAGTTCTCAATGAATCTCTTGTAGTAGCCGGTGTGTCCAAGGAATGACCAAATATCTTAAACAGTTTTCGGTTGTCGGGTAATTCCTTGGATGACCCTAACTTTATCTGGGTCTACCTCTATTCCTGAATGTGAAATTTTATGCCCAAGTACAACGCCCTGTTGGACCATCAAATGGCTTTTTTGCCAATTAAGCCTTAAGTTGTTTTCTACACATTGTTTTAACTCTTGCTCTAATCGGTCCAGGGCTTGATCAAAGCTTGTTCCATAAGTGGAGAATTCATCCATAAAGACTTCCACTCTTTTCCCGATTTGCTATTGGAATATGCTTAGAACTAAACATTGAAACGTGGAAGGAGTATTGCACAAGCCAAATGGCATTTGTTTATGTGAATGTTCCCCAAGGACTGGTGAACATTATTTTGGCTTGATCTTCTAGTGCTATTTGTATTTGATTATATCCACTATACCCATCCAGAAAAATATAATAGCGATGCCCTGCTATAGTGTCTAAAAATTGGTCAACGAATGGCAATGGGAAATGATCCTTGAATGTTTCCATGTTCAGTAGCCTAAAATCTATAGACACCCTCCATTTGCCTTCCTTCTTAGGCACGATTACTAGAGGACTAACCCATTCACTATTAGCAATGGGATATATGAACCCAGCCTTAAGAAGCTGTTCTATCTCTTCTTTTACTATTTGTTTCAATTTCAAGTTCAATCGCCTCTATGGTTATTTTCAAGGTTTCAGGGAGGGGTCCATGTAAATCCTATGTTGGCATATCCTAGGATCTATTCCAGTTAACTCAGGATATGACTAGGCAAAGGCTTTTGACCACTTGTTTATCACTTTTAGCAGTCTTTCTTTTTGGTTGGGAACAAGTTTTGTGTTGATGATTACTGGTTTTCCATTTTCAAGGGTCATATACTCCAAACCAGTGGGAAATGGTTTTCCATTTGCGTTGATGATTACTGGTTTTCAAGGGGCTGATCAAGAGCACAGGCTCTTGTTTTTCCAACTTCCCCCAGTTGATGTTTTCAAGGCTAAGATTTGGAAGTTGGCAACAGACTTGCTCAAGTGTGTCTGTGCTTCCAATGTAAGCACTAGTTATTCCCTCAGTTAATTCCATGCATGTTATCGAGTTACTCTCTTGATCAGCCATTAGCCATAGGGTGTCCTCTTGTCGTGTGGCTGCTGCATACAGGCACCTTTGTATATTAATTTCTTGTGCACATCGATCGCATGCAGGCAATGCTAAACTTTGCATAATCCATGATTTCTTCACGCAATGGCACCCTGTGTCACTGTATGCGATGCATGGAATTTTCTTCTTCTTGATCTTTCCAAAAGGGTTCTTCTTGGATATTTCTAGGGAAAGATTGCAGATCCCTAGGCATGCATCTATAGTGCTCAGCCATGCTCTTCCCTTTATTATTGGGAAGCCCCCCTTACCATTGTTTACTTGTATCACTAGGAAATCATCTGGATATGACCAACCACTCATAGTGGTAACGATGTCCTCCACCAGTCCCAAAGGGATAGTGATGAATTGGTTAGCCAGCTCCAGTCGAATATTACTCTTCTTTAGTGGAGGCAAGTTCCAGGCTTTGTACATCTTCTGTGACATTAAGTTGACTCCGGAACCTGAGTCCAGGAGAGCTTTACATGGTTCATTCCCAACGACTTGGAGGTAGATTAGAGGACTTTCAGGATCATAGAATTTCCTAGGAAGGTGGCCCACCTTGATCTAGTCAGTGACGGTATGTATTAACATAACCGTGTGTGTTGGGCTCTATTTTTGGTTTGAAGGAGATCCTAAAACTTTATTTGGTACGGAGGTGTTTAGATGCTCAACTGCTTCTGATAGTGAGGGCTTAGTTGGATTGTTGGTTTTGAAGAAATGTATTTTTGGCATAAGATTATTATAACCAACTACGGCTTAAGGATTCAAAGCCCTCATGACATTAGGTTGTTGCGGTTGAGTGGGGAATACCCCTTACATTGTTGGAGCAGGTGGTAGTGGAGCTATCGGTGTAAGAGTTGTAGGTGGATTTGGATGATGGTATGCATGTGGTGTGTCTCTCCCAGGAGAAGGAGTCTTATAGTACTCCCGAGCTTAGTAGTGACATTGTGGGGTCATGTGACCAACAAATTCACTTAGAGAGATTGGCTGCTGCACGTAGTAGCCATATGGATTCGGTTGCCAGTAAGGGTATTGTTGTCTCGGTGGTGGCATCCTCCATGACTGTGGGTATTACCACTACTAATGTTGCTCCATAGGTTGCGGCGGAGTTCCACTTAGATAATATGTTAACAGTTGGTGGAACTACCTTGGGTTACCTTGGGGATAAGGTAATCGTTAGGGTTCTTGCCGTTTGTTAAGTCTTGGGTTAAGTGCATACACCCCAGACTCTTGCAGATGTGAGATTATCAGGCAACATCCCTTAGGATGGTCATATTGGCATATTTCACATCCACCATCATTGTTTGTATTTGAATCCACAACCTCCTCAGTGATAGCTAATTTACCCTTACCTTTGTTACGTGCATGGTCCAAATCCCTCTTCTTTTTCTTATCATGGTCACTACTTCGCTCCTTAGACTCCTCTATGATTTTTAAAATAGTTTCAAATCTACTATCTAAGGAGTCCCACATTTGATCTACCTTAGCTGACACTTTTGTTGTTAATTTCTGAAGTAGCATGGTTTTCCTACTCACCAACTCTTCGAGTGGTGACTCATCCTCCCCCTCACAGAATCTTACTCCCCTCTTTCGGAGGGAAGGATCACGGTTATACTCTTCTGCGCTTTATGTAGCTCTCCTTCTTCCTTAGCTACTTACTCCAACAATATATGAACCTCATGGGACCTAAGTTCAGATAATCTCCCTTGGGCATATGTCCCAAGGGTACTCCTGGTTTCATGTCTTATGTAGCTCTCCTTCTTCCTTAGCTACTTACTCCAACAATAAATGAACCTCATGGGACCTAAGTTCAGATAATCTCCCTTGGGCATATGTCCCAAGGGTACTCCTGGTTTCATGTCTTAGCCCATCTACAAGATGGCATAGTTGATCTTTTTGTGTGTAACCATGGCCTAGGCAACGATGTAGCAATGCATAATATCAGCCCATGATAGCATCCAAGGGTTTGTGATTACCTTGCTTCCATCCTTGGATTTGCTTTCACAAGTTGGAAACTCGAGAGTACATTTGATATTTATCTTTAAACAAATCTAGCATCGTACTCCACCTACGAATGGATTCCGGTTCTATGGACCGGTACCAGCTTTCCACTTCTTTTATGAGTGTCCTTGGGAAAAAATTTAATTTTTGCCACTAATTTTCAATGTTTTGCAAGGCACATGCATCATGAAATGCCTGTAAATGATTCTATGGATCAACGTTGTATCCCCCCTCAAATCGTGGGATATTATTCATGTTTAGTCTCTTGATCCAGCTATGTTTTGGGTGCCTTGTAGGTATTCTAATAGCTTCTGTAATGTCTAACATGCTTCGGGTTGCAAGTAGGGGTTTGTCATGGTCATTTCTTTCATGGCATCTGTGATGTCTACGTGCTTCCCTACTTTCGCTTCTTCCATGTCATGATTCCATACAATGCCCTTGTCCTCGCTCTTGACTCTCTTGTTGAGGTTTCTCATTTTGCTTACCCTTGTCCTCATGGTTAGGTTCCTTATGACTGCATCTCAACGTTGAAGGAGAGGGTGAATGTTGTGATGAAGGGGAAGAGGAAGGAGAACCATCACCATGACGATGTTTCCTACCTTCCCTTCAGTGATCTCGACCCCGATCGTGATGACAATTAGAATGCTCACCCTTATCTTGTGTTTGTGTTCCCTCATTGAACACTTGGTGTTCATGGGAATTAGAACTAGGGTTGTGTATCATGGAGTGAAGGTTTTGATACATCACCTCCTCACTATCGTTAGGAGGGGGAACATCATTTTGTGGAGAACCTATTAAAATAGGTTCACCACCCTTAATTTCTCTTATGACGGGCAAAGCATTATGGGGTTCTTTGTCCTTTAATGATGTGTGGTAACTCTCCTGCCGCGAGTCCCGTTGACGTTGTGCTTCTATGGGATGGTAGTCTCTTACATTGTAATTGCATGCAATGTACTTAGCATATAATTGCGACATGCCAATTCATGCAAGGGCACGAAGGAGCATGTTGGGGGTGGCTCTATTTTGAGGCAACACTATGTTACCCTCCAAGTCTCTCCAACGCAGTTGTTCATCTTGATGGAAGAAAAAGGTAAATTCAGGTATATAATCATCGTGATGAGTATATACCACACTAAATTGTTGAGGAACTGGTGGTTCTTGGTTATGTATGTTGTGCCGCCAACTGTCTCTAGTGTTGGTCCTAGGTAGTGAAGTGCTTTTGTGTGGAGAAGAAGACATTTTAGTCTTGTTCGATGTGTTGTTTGTCGTTATGTTATTTTTTCTCTTGATTAACCCTAATGGTTCGTTTTAACTCCCAATGATGTAAATGATTTCCTATGTTCTACGTAGCACACAAACAACTAAGTCCCCGGCAACGATGCCAATGATGAGTGGTGACATACCCCTACACTCAACCATACGAATATGAGCATTACACATGTGATCTGGTTGAACTCCAAGGACTAAGTGCTTACGCGCCTTCATAGAACAAGGATGGGTTAGGCAATCGTTGTCTTCCCAAGCTTACTCGNATTTAACATTAATTAAATCCTAATTAGCTTAGTCCATGCACTACAAGGTTTATTAGAAAGTTCATCTTTATTTCCATAAACAAATGTGTGCTCAGGTACAATTTGCTTGAAAAAAGATCCGTTCACTTTGAGACTCCTACTGTGGGCACATGGAAATTATTTTATCTCTAGAATGGTAAAACTGCCAAAGTTTAGCTAAGGGTCTAGATTTAGATGGAGAAACAAGGGAAAGCCACCTCTTATTTATAGACAAGGTGACAGGCTGCGATATCGCGTACGTGATATTGCAGGGGCTGATGCGATATCGCGGCCCATGCGATATCGCATCACATCACACACCCAGGCCTTTGAAAATTATTTATAGATTTTGGTATGAGCTTTGATCTTCCTAGCATTCAAAATAAAAATTTTATGTCCATTGGTTCACCAAAGAAAATGTCCTAGATGAAGAGAAGATATCTTTCCTGAGCTAGGACTACTGCGAGATGTCTTGGTCAAGAGCCTATCAAATACAAAATATGTCTTTTCAACTTGGAAGATAGCTTTCTAGGTCTATCTTCAAATAATTTGTCATCTAAGTTGAAGTCTTGAATGCCTCCAACACGCTTCCAAAAGTCTCGAAACATCCCAAATGCATCTTAAACTCCTCAAGACATACAAGTAATACATACAAGAAGACACATAAAACAACGCATTGAGGCTTACATGAAGGGTTAAGTGATGTTCTAATCATTTCTTCCACCCTTAAAATGTCATGGTTAATGACATTTCATAAGCTAAAAGGCACCATGCTCCTATGACTCAAGGTCATTATACTTAATGCAGAAATCATGACTCAATGCATCAAAAACATGAGAATGAGTACTAGCACTCATAGTTATAAGATCAAGGTTTTGGTTTTGAGATTCTCTTCCTCATGGAGGCTTGTCCTCATGCCCCACTATGCTTCCTTCATTTGAGCATCTTCTTGGAATGCCTTCATTGCATCTCCATGATGACTCAAACCTACACAAAAGTGGCATAAAACTTATTTATAGCTTTTGGTGTGACCTTTCATCTTCCTAGCATTCAAAATACAAATTTGATGTTCATTGGTTCATCGAAGAAGATGCCCTAGATGAAGAGAATACATCTTTTCCAAGATGGGACTACTATAGAGAAGATGTCTTGGTAAAGAGCCTGTCAAATAAAAAATACATCTTTTCAACTTGGTAGACATATTTCATTTGGAGAAGATGTCTTCGAAGCCTAGAAGATGTCTTTCTAGGTCCATCCACAAATAATCTGTCATCCAAGTTGAAGTCTTAAATGCTTCCAATAGGCTCCAAAAGACCTAAAATGTCTTGAGTTTATCTTGAACTCCTAAAGACATAAAGGTAATACATACAAGAAGACACACACAAAACAATGCATTGAGGATTACATGAAGGGTTGGGTGATGTTCTAATCATCTCTTCCACCCTTAAAAATATCATGCTTAATGACATTTCATAAGCTAAAAGGCACCATGCTCCCATGACTCAAGGCCATTATACTTAGCACAAAAATCATGACTTAATGCATCAAAAACATGAGAATGAGTACCACCACTCATAGTCACAATGCTTGAGGTTTTGCTTTTGAGCTTCTCATGATTATGGAGGCTTGTCTTCATGTCCCACAATTCTTTTTTCATTTGAGCATTTCTTGGAATGCTTCCATTGTATCTACATGATGACCTAAACTTGCACAAAAGTGGCACAAAAATTTGTAAAAAAAAATTGTTAACATCAACCCATGGAGGAGGCCTCATTACCCAATGTCTAAATACCAATGGCATTTCTTCACTTGTTGCTAATTAAACTTTCTTATTCTTCCAACATCTCCTTGCCAAAAAAAATTTCAACCTAGTAGTAATACAAGTGCTAAAAAGCATCAACCAACATACCAGTGCCATTAGAAACCAAGATTGGACAAAAGGAAAAATAACCTTCATCTCATTCATATGAGGCCCAACACAATCATGCATAGCATCTATCTTCAATGCATTCTCTTTAGCATCAAATAAAATTTTATCACAAGTAACATTCACCCTTACAATTTCCTTACAAATGTAGATTTTTTAGATATAAGAAGATTTGAAAGAATGTTTTATTCTTCAGGTTTTTGGTAGCCCAATATATTAGATGATGTGGACAGCCTAACTAAGAAAAACTAAATTTTTTCTAATTTTGTAGTTGTGATAAATTTGCAATCTAGATGGGTTTTGGGCTAATCTTAGGCTTGTTGGAAAGCTTTTTCTATAATCTATAGCTTTGTAAAATTTTAGATCAATTGGAATATATTTGATAATTTAAATTTGTATCAAAATAGGGGTCTTGAATAAAACTATGTAGCATCCAAAATAGAAATTAGTGATTTGCATAATAAATATCTCTATAATCTAATAAAGTTATGGAGTGAGTGAATACTTGATACAAAGCTCTTTTAACAATCTACTTGCCTGAAAATTTTTAAATGGATTTGAGTCGATGTGATAGTTGAAATCTATTATACAAGAGTGGCCCCAAATCTGATTGTTTAACTTGGATTAATGAATTGGTGAATATGTTGAATTGATGATTTAATGGAGTGGAAAAGTTTGTAACATAAATTATATTATTGTTGTACCATCAAATTGTCTCAATGGCATCAATTTCCTCAATTACAAACTGATTTGTCCATATACTTACAGCTAAATGATAGGGTCATAATAGAATATGATGGAATAAGTCTATTTTATGAAAAGGTAGTCTAGGAATTCAAGAGATAGGGGAGATTAGAATCATTATTTAATTACATATTCCTATTAATATTTAAATAAAATAAAAATCAATTTACCTTTTTTGTTAATGTGATAAAAAAGTGTAAATTTAACTTTTTTTTTCTCTTGTTTATCTTGTTGGACACATGGGTCACGACGCACTATCTCTAACAACAATTAGGAAGGATCAATGAAGAATTTAAGGTACCAACCTCACTCTCAATAATAGTGGCCACTAACCTAAACTTATGATTATTTTCTTCAACGTCCAACTATTATTCTCCATAAAGAAAATAGCCTTATAATCATAATTCATTCGCCTACCAAATATGAGATCTAAAAAATGAATAGATAATACAGTCTAATTATAAAAATATCTAATGGAATAATTAATAAGACAATGTTCTTTAACTTGCTCATAATAATTCTTCATTAACTAATGTACTTTATATGGATTAGGGTAAGGAATTGTAGCTAAATGCAATGACTTCATAGCCTTGGTAGAAATCACATTCTCTTATGTATCACCAGCAATGAGCACACTCAAGGAATGACCTTTAACATTACACTCTGTTATAAAAAAAATCTTCCTCATAAAATCCTCATTAGCACTAACATGTCCAATAGAAGTACAACTATTTAACTTACTTTGATTAGCAATGTAAAAAGGTTTAGTTTCACGTACATTTTTTGAGGATTTAGGCTCATCTTCTTACATGGTTTTAATCTGGTTATCCTTAGACACATACTTCTTTGGCTTAGTGCACTCCATTGGCTATGACCTTGTTGACCANTATTGTGCTTTGAAAAAATTTGAATTTAATAGAGTAGCTAGTTGTAAAATGGCCAAAAAAATTTGGCTAACTTTAGAGGCTACTTATGAGGGAACTTCAATAGTTAAGCAATCTAAATTCTTAGTTTTGCAAAGTGAGTACGATAAGATCAAAATGAGAGAAGGTGAGATAATAAAAGATTATTTTTCTAGAGCAAATGATCTTGTTGTGGCTATTAAAGTTAATAGTAAAGATTTACCCGAAAGTAATGTCATATCCTCCAATTGAAATTTAGACTGAAGGTCACAACCATGGAGGAAACTAGAGACTTTTTTATTTTGAAATGTGAAGAACTTCAAAGTGCCCTTATTACTTATGAAATGAGCCTCATAAGTGAAGGGGCTATTTAAGAAAAACCCATAGCTCTAAAATCAGCCTCTAAAGAAAAGGAACCTACTGAACAAGATACATGTAATGAAGAGGAGATAGCTCTTCTCTTAAGAAGAATGCAAAGACTTATGGCAAGAGGAAGTAACAATTTAAATCAACAAGGACCCAATCAATTTAGAGGTAAGAAAAAAGGTAAAGAAAGAAATAGAACTTTTTCACATTCTAACTTTGATTTCTCTTCAATAGAATGTTAGATATGTGATGGAAGAGGCCATGTGTCCTTCAAATGTCCTAGTCATGGCAGGTTATAGCAAAGAGACAGAAATGATGAGGAGATGAAGAAGATCAACTTCTATACAAGTTAGGATGATGGAAAGTAAAATGGGGAAGAGGTGGATGATGATGCACAAAATTCATAGCTCCTCTCTATGGACCTTACAAATGATGATGCTAGCATCTCAGATGATGAGTTTAATACTAAAGAAAAAAGGTATGAACTTTTATCAGTGAAAATCCTTTGTACTAAGTTAAGAAGATAAGTAAAAATTAAGAATGAAGAAATTTCTTCCTTAAATTCAAAGATTTAAGATCTCACTAAAGAAACCTCAAATCTTAGAGTTGAGAATAAAGAGCTAATAAAGTCTTGTGAGTAGATGAAGGAAGAGCTTGCAGATGTAAAACTTGTGAATGAAAGGCTGGTTAATGGGAAAGAGTCCCTTTGGATTTTCTTAGGACAAGGAATATGTTCACATGATAAGAGTGGACTAGGATGTTGTACACAAGATGAATGATCTAAACAAATTCCATCTCAACCTAAGGCTACTTCAAAGAGTGAAGAATCAACAAGCACTACATCTCAAACAAGAGTAGCTCAATGGTATGATTACTTTAACCACTATAGGAAGGTGAGATGTTATTATTGTCACAAATTTGGACATAAGAAATGGGAGTTGAATTTAAGGTTTTATCATATGAATATCTAGTCACACCATAAGACTCATTGATCTTACCAAAATGCACTAAGAAAGGAGACTATGTAGGAACATAGGAAGAATTGGACTACTCAAATGGACATGGGAGTTCGAAAAGAATGGAGAATTAAAAGGAATGAACATGAGAATGAGAGGACACTCTCCAACAATTTTGTAAAAGGGAGCCAAGCCTTGGCAATCAACAAATTTTGTGTGAAAAGACAAACCTCAAAAGAGGGATCTCATTCTCAAGATTACTAGGCACCTTCATTTTCTTCAGTAAGAAAAGTAAGTAATGGTAAGTGTAGTTATTAAACTCGATTACCTTACTTTATAGTCAAATGGGAGTTTGTGATACTTTTAAACATTTTTATTGAAAATTCATCTTTTGGGTTCTTAACTAGAATGTATTGGTTTCAAGGTATTTAAAATCCTTTGATGTCGTTCATGGACCAAAAGCCTTTTGTCATCCAATTTCTTTTGATGTAGGATAATTAAAGCATTTAAAATTGGTACCTTTAATGTAATTCATGTATCCTCTAAGAAAAGCTAATTTGCAAAAGGAATTCCTTAAGCATATGAAAGATTTGCTATCTTTATCAGAGCCCTTTCTCTCAACCTTGATCTTGGTATGGCACTCTAGATTTATGGAGACATCACCTAGTCCCTTGTGTAATTCTCAATGTATGTGTGATGTTTATTTCTATTTTCTTATGATTATTTCAATTATTTTGCCATGTTTGGGAGTATTTTAGACTTTTTTTACATAACTAATGGGAGACCTTAGTATCCACTCTTGTTCTTAGTTTTTCTATGTAGCATGATGATCCTAAAAGGCTTAAGAGGAGTATACCGATCTCTCTCCAATAGATGCATTATGACCAAAGAAACTAGAAAGAATTACAATAGATGTTTCAAAAGATGGATCATATATGTAGGGGAAGCATAAGTGTAGGGGGAGTCTTGAGTGATTCTCTCAAAGATATGATATCATATTTGCAAACTTTCAATCTCTAGCACCTATATTAGAAAATAGCAAGGAAAAGCATATTAAGTACCTAAGGCCCCTATTGCAAGTATGAGTTGAGAAGTACTCACAATGGTAGATTGGAACTAGAAAAAGTGTTTATGATCTCTTTTGGTAAGAAATGAAGTATATATATGTGTGTGTATGATATTTTTGCTCTCAAAATGATTATCATATATTAGTTTATGATTTTTTTGGGTAAAAAGATGATTGGTTGTGTTTGATCTTTTGATATATTTTGCATGATAAGATGTGTTGCTTTGTCTTAATAGTTAAATATGCATGTTTTTCCTCACTTGCCATGAAATTTTGATTCCTTATCTTTTTGTTGATGTTTCAAAAGGAGGAAAATATTGGATGATTATAGAATCATGAGATATTAGTTATTTGCTACTAATGACTTATTTGTCTAGAGACATGTTCCTTACTCTTCAAGGGTCAAACTTTGGACTTTAGCCTTTGGTATTAAATACTCTTGACTTGGCTTTGTTGTATTTGAATCGGTTGTGATTCATTAATTTTAAAGTTTTGGATAGATAGGAGAACCTCTTGATGGAAATTGGTTTGAGATCATTAGCCCTATGAAACTAATGCTAAGAGATGTGTATTTATTAAGTGAACTATATCTCTATGGGATTGTCACACAATGTTTATCTCATGGAACAATCTTGTAGCTATTTGGATAGATCCTTTTCATGATCCCATCCTTTTGGATTCTATCCAAAAAGGGGTAGTGTTTTTATGAAATTTCTGTTATAAAGATAGGTTCTTCTATTTATATTCTCATTTTTAGATTTCATGTTCTCTCTACAATATACCTTGAACCTTAGAGCCATTATCTTAGTGATCACCATGAATATTATTAGAATTTATCTATCTTGATTATTTCATTTTTTGTATCCTTTTTGTTCATGTCCAAAAAGGGAGAGATGGTTGACCTTTTGGTATGTCAAAACCTTAAGGAAAATGGAGAACAAAGGATGTTTGTCTGGTTGTTATGTTTACAGGACAATAACATGGATAGGGACTTAAGGAAGCATAGATATCATGGACAAGGACTTCATAAGTAAATTGGAAGCAAGGACAAGAACAAAGACTAAATCTAAATGTACCTATTTTTGTTGATTTTTTTGAAGATGATTCTTGAATGTTTTAACATGTTTTAGAGTGTTTTTGGCTCATTTTGATGAGTCTAGTAGGTTATAGGATCTATGGGGATTTTTTGGAGGAATCTAAAGGTTCCCACCATCAAAATGAGTAGTTTTATTTTTGGGTCCTATAGAAGAGACATCTTCCCAGAGATGTCTCGTTAGAGATATCTTCCTAGAGACATCTCCCCTAAAGAGTAAACGTCTTCAAAAAATAGGAGATGTCTCCTTTTTAAAGAAGACGTCTCATTTTCAGAAGAGTTGTCCTCCTAGAATTGAGGCTAGTTTTAGAGAGATGTCCGAAACTTGAAGGAGACGTCTACATTAGCTGTTAGAGAGCCATTGCATGAATTCTGAGATATTTTCAAAAACTTGAAGGGTATAAGAAGATTTTATTCTCTTGGGAATTATGAAAGTATTGTGCTTGAATTGTCACTATTAGATTAATCATTATATATTGTACTTGTGTACTTGATTATAACATCATTTGTACTATAGGTTTGATTAATTATAAAGTTGTGCTTCAAAGTACAAGAACCTATAAATTAGTTACATTATTTCCTTGTAATTTTGTTTCTCTCTTGTTGCCCCATTGGGGTTGATGTTCTTCTTATAAGAAGGCATCATTATTGAGCTTGTTGGGATCCTATGGGATTGAGTGTTTGTGTGGTGCCAAAACACTCCAAAGTGGAGCTCAAGTTGTAAAGGTTGTGGGATCCTTGAAACCACATTTTAAGCTTGTCAAGACCTTGCAGGGTTGAGTGGTTTCACAACGATGAAAAACTCTAGAGTAGAGCTTAGAGCTTGTATAGGGTGTGATAAAATTTAAACCACATTTTGAGAGAAACAAAGTCCAAAGGTATGCAAGCAATCTACCCTTCGAGTGTGGAGTACCCAAGTTGGGCAACCACATAAATTTTAGATGTGTTTTTGGGGATTGGTAATTTTTTTGGGGAACTTATTCATCCCCATCCTCCCTTTCTAAGTTCATCGATCCTCAAATTAGCCTAAAAATGAAATTGAAGAAAAGTTTGAAAGTTCAAAAAAGGAACTGAAAGAAGAGGAGGAGCCAAAAGAAGATACCAATTTTAAAAAGCCTAGAGAAAACTAGGATGGAGACAAAGAAGCACAAGCTATGATACCCTTTCAAGATACTATTAAAATGGAGTATGATGGAGCCTTTGAGCATAAATTTTTAAGGAAAGTAATGATTTTTGTACAATGTCATCAAGTTCACTAGCTTAGCTTCAATGTGCTTTGTTTTTAAAGTTTTAGGACTAGGGTGTTTTCATCCCTACTTGCCTTAAGCTACAAGGGTTTTTTTTCCAAAAAAAATATATTTTGATTTGTATTCAGGTCTTTGTGAATGTACATAAACATTGCATTAAGGAGTTTGCTATTTGGGGAAAAATTAGTGTTGCAATGATTAACCATAGGAATGGAACATAAAGATTATAATTATAGGCTATATTCTTCTAGTGACACCATTAAAGAAAAGCAAGTTCTAAGATAAAAATGGAAAAGATAGTTGGAGAGATTGTTTAATGGAAGATTAAGTCAAACTCAAACCCTCTTTCTAAATCGTAATCCATGGTAGCATCTTTAAGCAAGGGATAAGTATTGCTTCTAGGATATTATCTCACAATTAGAATGAGCTAGGTTTGAGTTATCAAGTAATTGTTAAAATAAGCTTTGATTTAAAAATTTCTTGAAAAAGGCTCTAAGATGTTGTGGATTTTATAGAACAAGAGTCTCAAAGCTAAGTCTACCTTCTCAGGGATTTTTAATCTATTATTAATGAAATTGGAAAGCTAGGCCTTTCAGGTCAAGTGGGGCATCATGTAAATTAATTCAGTTAAGCATCAGGAACATAGCCTATAGATTAGTTAAATATCAAATTCATATTTTTATAAGCTATAATGGAATTTCAGGACTTAATAATTAGTTTCATGGTGATAGGCATTGGAGAAAATAGATAAGTGATAACAGAAACCCTCATCCTAAAGAGGAAGAGCTTAGTTATAAATACCAAATTAGCTAGTAGAGCAAGATACCTTGGTTTTCCCACAAATAAGAATAAGAGGTTTAAATTCAATTCTATAAATGTAAAGATGGGTCATAGAATAAAAAGAGACTCTACAAAGAAAAGCTTTGATCAGTTTTTCCACATGAGAGCACATTAATAGATTTGTAGGGTTAAGTTTATGATCCATAAGATGACATAGAACAAGTTTTGCCAAGTAAGGTTTAAGACATTATAATTAGCTTTATGAAGTGATTTAATGGTCATGTCAATGGTTATATGAAGGAGGCTCGTAGAGTCAAATAATGGCTCTACAAGTTAGCTCTTATACATAAGCGTTACTTTATGGTAGCTTGATAAGTGAAGAAGAAATTCTATGAATCATGTCAATTGTCTAGGTCTACCTTACCACATCAATACTTGTGAGGTCAACAAGCTCATAGCCATTGCAAAGAAGGTTCTGGATAAAATTTTTTAAAATGACCTGGCCATGTGAGCACAAGGAAGATCCTTGTAGAATAAAGATTAGCCCTACAAAGTGGTTCTGTCAAGTCAGCTTCATCAATATGACTAAGGCTCATTAAGCTTAAAAGTTTCATATAAATTCTCTTCACCATGTTAGTATGTGAACAGAGGTTCATAGAGCTTTAAAATGGTTTTGCTAAATAGCTCTAACATGTTAACTCTCTAGTTAGCACTTGTACATAGAATCAAAGAATGGATCTATAAAGAAAAGCTAAATTATTTCTATGAGCCACATTAGATGTGTGAAGTAGTCTCTCCACATCGACTTTAGTAGAGGTTCATAGAATTGAAGGATAGGTCTACAAAGAATGCTTTGTTAGATTCTACCATATTAGAAAAAACTCATAGAATCAAAAATTTTCTTTACAAGGAGGTTCTATGGTTGAAACACCTCAAATAAAATCCTTATTATGCATAAGAAGCTTGGTAGCCAAGAATTTAATTGTAATTTTGGTGTGGACTCAAGAGTAGAAACAATTGCCTTATTTTCCCATCAAAAATCCTACATTGTAGCCTTGTTCCGACAATGTTTTGGATAATTTTTGATGTGTAATATGAAATTTATAATCCACATGCTATGAATTTTATTTATGCTAACCTATGAAAACTAAAATGTTAAATACATTGCTAAATTTAACAACAAAACCAAAAATGTTAGTGGCCCACACATTGGAATTCAGGCCATGAAAATAGCCCAAATACACCACTAAATTTGGTAGGAAAAACTTCACATGTTGATGGCTCATATGCTATAGTTTTGGATGGTGAAAAGAGCCAAATACATTGTGATTTCACGTCCAAAAGGTAAAAAACGTTGGCAGACCATTTGCTGCATATTTTGATCATCAAAAGCATAAAAAACATTGAAAGAAATGTTAGAAATTTTCTAGAATTGAACTAGAAAAGAATTAGCAAATTCATGACTTATTTGAACCAAAATTTGCATCATTTTGAGAACTTTTGAATCATTGAAACTCTCCCAAAAACTTAAGATTTTTGGAGTAGAAAGATCAAAAAGTCCAGAGCCATTTTGCAACATAGATCACCAGAATAGTAGACCTTGTAACAACATTCACTACAATGTATATTGTTTAGGAGATTGGTGTAGACCCAATGTGGAATACACCCTACCTCTTGCACCAAACATGGAAGATATTTCCTATTCTTGGATTGTAAAAGCCCTAATCTATACAACTCAAAAATTATTTTCAACTATTGTTTACAACATTATTAGAAAGTCTGCAATTTTCTTTATTTTGGAAGTATTGTTTTGTTCTTTCTCTATCCTAGTATCAGTGTTGGATTTGGTTTTGCATTTACATATTTACGCTCATTTTCTTTTATTTCCATCAATCAATAATATATGTTTAAGTCCTTAAGCGATTAGCAAGACCATTTAAGATGCTCTAGGTCCTTCCAAGACCTATGGATCTTAGAGTTAAACTATTTTGCATGAAAATGTTTAGTTCTTCTAGTGCCAATTTTTTTCATCACTATAGTTTCTAGTTCTAGAACGAGGGCCTTTGTGTAACTTCTTTGCTAAAAATCTATTTGCAATGATATTCCTTGTCTATTTCTAATTTGAAAAAAAAAATAGCTTTAAGTTTTTCAAAACCCAACATATGGGACCATAGCCAGTTTTAGCTATAAAGAATTTTTTCATTGTTGTGTTTACAGTTGCAGTGTGCATCACTACCTCTATTCTTGACATTTGCAATTTTTGTAATTATAATGCATATTGCTTTCCTAGTTTTTTGTAGTCATAGTTTAAAATTTTTCTTTGGTTTGTCACAGATGATAAAGTCCATTTCTGTTTTCCTTAGCATTATTAAATACATTATGAAAAAAATTAAAAATTTTGTTATTACAATTGCAGTGTGATTTTTTTTTCAATTTCTTACTCACATTCATCCTAAATAGCCTCATAAGCTATAACTTCACACATTGGAGCTCTTACACGTTAAAGCCTCACAAGCTATAGCTTCATATGTTAGAACTCTTATATGTTGGAGCCTCATAAGCTATAACTTCATACATTGGAACTATTACACGTTAGAGCTCCCACAAGCTACATCCTTACAAGTTGCACTTTCACATGTTGGAAGTTTCATATGTTGGGAGCTTTAAACTTTGTTTAAAACATTAAAATCTTTAAAAAACTTTCACAACACCTTAGCCTTCAACTATTTATGTCTTTTCATTGCTCAACTATTTTGCCACATAACATTGTCCATATGGCCTTAAACTAGGAAGCTGTTTGCATTTATGGTCCTAAGGATCTGGTTGTAGTAGAGCGTAGATAGTCCCTTAGGTAACTAGGACTAGACCTAGCCTATGAAAACATTAATGAAGAGTACTAAAACTTCATTTGTACAAAGATCCAAGCTAGCCTACTGATCCCATGTGTGAAATTAGAATCCAAACATCAGTTTGAGTTTATTCACAAAAATGAAAAAGAGTATATTTCCTCTTCCTATGACCATGTTGAACTGACAAATTTTCATAAGTTAATGTTAGCCCAACTAGTAGATATAGATAAGGAAAGTGAGGAAATTAGTTTATATCAAAACTAAGAGGATCAAGATAAGTTCAGAGCTAAGTACGAACTAGATACATTCTTAGAAGACCTATTGCAATGATATGCTTCAAGGATGATAATCTCTAACTCTACATCCCTAACCTTAGTAATAAACCAAACTTCATCTATGACCTCTACAAACCCAAGCTCCCAGTCTACCTCCTTGTTTACTTCATTGTTCACATCAACAACTTTCATTATGGTGCCCTAGCCTCTACCAATAGTTGCCTTCACACAATCTTTTATAGTTTTGGCTCATCCCTCCACCAAAACACAAATACTACATGTCTTCCATAACCATTTTATGTCCAATATTCCTTTCATTCTACATATGCTAGTACAAACATCTTCTTCCATATTCAATCCTCCCACAATGGTAGTCACACAACCTCTACTATCCATACCAATGCCAATTGGATGGCCTCAAGATACTCAACCTCCTTCTAGCCATTAGTACAAATGTCGCAACCTACAGGAGCATCCTAAGGCCTAGATCAAGCCTTCCAAATGATCCAAGACCTCACCAAATAGCTACATAAGCTTAAAGCTAACATCACACAAATGGTAAAGGTCATGAACTTCTACCAAGATGATCCCATCAATTCTACGATCCTCCAAATCACATTGCCTGCTGGCATGCCTATCACAAACTTCATGAAATACAATGATGAAGGAGATCCTAATGCACATTTGGTTACCTTCTAGTCTAAGTGCCTCCTATTGAAATCTTGGTCTCATACAATTACTATATATTTTTCTTATGTTCCTAAAAGGAAAGGCTTTGGATTTGTATCAAATCTTACTTATAGATTCTATTTCTTCCTTTTAAGACTTGAAAAACCAACTCGTCAACCACTTCAATAAAACTTGAAGCCTTATACGAAATTGGATCAAATCATGAAAGTGAGGTAGGAACCACTTAAACCTATCTAAAGGTTCATTCAAAGATAGAATGCAATGCTCAATAAGATCCTTGAGCTTATCCATGAGATCCACCTCTATGCATCTTCAATCGAGCAATCAATGACTTCATTAAGCTAAAGCTATACTACTTAGAACCTCAATCACTGAGCCAAGCCTTTTTGCAAATTAAGAACATCAAGGAGGCTAATGAGGCTAGCAACAATCCAAATGTGGCCTATAAAAACCAGTACACGAGGAGATATAGGGATAAAATCAAAAAAGTACAAACAACCATGGTTGTAGTAACAAAAGAGCCAAAACAAGCAAAAAGGTAGAGATTACCATCATACAATACATCTTCTAAGTCATCTCAACTATCTACCTCCTATACCTCCAACTAGACAAGACCAAATTTTTAACATAAGGATAGAACTATGTATGCCAAGTTACCTATGAAGCCCTCTAAGCTACTAGAACAATTGCTAAGAAACAACCATATTAAACTTAAGAAATTATCTAAGGAAGCTTGTAAGAGGCATGATCATCTTTGTAAGATAGCTAGGGGTCCAACGATGGCAACCAAAGATGATCCAAAAATACTAAAGTACTTTAGAATTGATAGGTTTTTCCATTATCATCAACTACTTGGTCATGATACTAATTTTTTCCTAGCATTGAAAGATGATCTTTAGAAGATGATGGATTGTGGAGCTAGTGTTACATGTGCCTAACTCTCCAAATGCCAACCATAACTCTTACACCATAGCCTCATTCACAACAACTAAACAGTCTAGTCCTCCTAGAGAACAATTTATCATGAAGGAATAACCTCATTCTTAAAACATAAAGCCCAAAACACCCTTCATCATAAGGATATCACCACCTACAACCCCTAAGAAGCCTTTTGTTTTATGTGTTCCACCTTCAGTGGTATTACCTTCATAATCTAAACAATGTGTTACCAATCCTTCTAAGGCCAGGGAACCATTCATTATTAGGGTCCCTTCATCATCCACAAGAAAAAATACAAAAACTCGTGACTAATGCTTATTCATTGTGGCTTAAAAACTTAATGATTAACAAGAAATAATCACTAAAAAGGTGATGAAAATAACCTATTTCCAAATCAAAAACTAAGCCCACTGAAGATAGCCAACAACAAAAGGATTGAAAGCAAGCTAGCCAACCAAAATCTACACCTAGGCTAGCGCTACCCATGAACTCCATTGCCCAAATTGTGTCAACCAGTTTACCAAGAGAGAATCATAATTCAAGCATGAGCAAGAGATTCAAGAAACATACACTAAAATGTGAGCCAAATATTCTAGAAAGAATGGAGGAAATTAAGAACACTAAGGTTGAAAAATCACATGCCAAAGAAAAAAATTTCCTGACAACAATGGAATAAGATAAATGATCCCTAAAAAAAAGGATCACATTGTTGAACGTATAAAACCTTTTCATAACTTATCTTGCTTGTAGAGATGCACTAGCTCAAATGTTGAATTTCATTCCTCTAAGTGAAGACATGCCTTCTAATAAAGAATCCATTCACTCTGTCACTGAGCAAAGTTCACTCAGAGAAAATAAATATCAACCCAAGCTCACCTTTGCTGATAGTGAAGTGAAGGTTAATCCATGAAATGGAGAAGTGTTATCTGCTTCTCTCCTCATTACCATACATGTTGGTAAGTATAAGTTCATCATGTTCATGTGAATTATGGGGTAGCAACTAATGTGGTACCATTTATCATCATTGAGAATCTAGGCCTAACTGAAAACATCCAAGAAAAATTTACCTCTACACTCAAGTCATTCAATAGGTCATGGGTAGTGTTACAAGGCTCCATCTCATTAGAATTTGTAGTTGAAAAATAATTTCCCACATTCGCAAACTTCCTAGTAGTCAAAAAAACACCAAGTTTTAACTTAATCCTTGGAAGACCATGGTTGGCTAAGCTTCAAGTAGTCTCATCTTCTATACATTAGAAGATTCACTTATCCTATGAGGATGGTGAAATTGTGATTCCTGGGGATACAATGTGCTCACCATCTATTAACAATGTCAACATTGAAGGTTCAAAGGTGGAGTTTTAAGATAAACTCTCGACATTCAAGCTAGGACCAAAAACAACAAAAACAACAAGGCTAAAATTTCTTATCATACAACATTAAATGATCAATGAAAATACCTCTCAATTACCATATCAAACAAGAAGAATGATGAGCATAAGATCATACAAAAGAAGCTCCTTGATCTATCGAAAATCAGGCAACACATATATCATATACATCTTATCCCTTACTTTGTCAATAGTCATTTATTTACCTTTGTAGCCTTATATCATGTCTCAATGTGTATGTTATTATTATTTTTTCTTTCAAGATTATCTCGTACTTGCTAGAAAAGTATGGCCATGACCTGCCAAGACCTAAAATTGGCAAGATAATTGCGTGCCAGGGCCTAAAACTAATGGCCCATCAAGGCCTAAAACTAGCAAAAAAATGGTCCACCAAGGCCTAAAATTGGCAAGAAATACCAATGCCTAAAACTGATGGTTTTTCAAGGCCTAAAATAGCAACATAATGGTCCACCAAGGCCTAAAATTTGCAACACCATGGCTTTCCAAGGCCTAAAACTGGCAAGAAAATGGCTTGCCAAGGCCTAAAACTGGTAAGATAATGGCCTACCAAAGCCTAAAACTAATGGGCTACCATGGCTTAAAACTGGCGAAACAATGGCCCATCAAGGCTTACAACTAGCAATACCATGGCCCATAAAGGCCTAGAACTAGCAATGCAATGGCCTACCAAGCCTAAAATTGATGGATCCATGGCTTGCTAGGGCCTAAAACTAGCAAATATGTCACCTATCTCCCTTCCCCTTTGCATATACATTATCATTTATTTTTACTTTAACAATTACATCTTGTTTTACATTTTCCATTTTATTATAGCATATTCCCAAATTTTACTTTGTATCCCTATTATAGGAAAATATAAAACATAAAAGAATAAATTTTTTTTAAAACATAAGACCAAAATAATAGCCATAGTAACATTATGTGACAAAAAAAAGACCATAGTTATAGTTGCAATGTGAAATAGAGAACAACAAAAATAATACATGGTCTTTGTGGCCATAATAGCCAAATAAAAATAGCTACAATGATATAACAAAACAATAGAGTATAACTAGTCAATCAGTGATCAAAACTAATCCATAGAAGAAGAAGGAGAATCATCATCATGAACATCATCATTGTCAATACTAGGGACCTGTAGACAAAACAAACATCAAAACTATTATAATATAAAACCACGTTGAAGACTAAAACTACAACATAAGGTAACATCAAAATCAACATAAAACCAAGCTTATACAAAGTAGAAAGGAAAATTAATAGCATTGGAGCTTAATGAATGAAATTTCTCAAAAAATAATGGTCAAACAATCCAAGAAATGCTTATACGCTTAGGATATGGGAAGAAAAATTGAAGAAGCATAAGGTTTCTTGGCTCTCAAAGCCCACATGCTACCATACCTTCTCATAAAAGCCCCAAAGCCCCTCATACGTTGTGGTATCTAGCCCAAAAGGTGTCACATGATGGTCATAAGCCTAGGATAAATCCAAAATTATCAAAACCCAAGCCCAAATACCCAATTCTATCAACACTAGCTTAAAAACCAAAAACTTTGGAACCAAAAACCAAGATTAACTAGTGTAGGATCCCATGATTGAGAAAAACACTAGAATAATTTTTAAAAAATTATTTTTGATCTTGGATGCAAAGAACACAACAAGAACAACCTAAATTTACCATCAACGTTGTAGTTATAATGTAGAAAAATATAGAATTTCATAAAATTTTAACTAAAAAACCTTGGTTTGTAGTGAATCGAATGTAGTAAAAACCCTAGAAATATTTTTTAAAAAAATCCAAAATTGGTTTAGAATCCTTGTACATAGTGTCTATCATCATTAGAAATCTTGGATGCTAACTACATGTGGTCAAAATATCATCAATGCCACCAATTCTTCCATGGAAAAATTGCAAAATTTCCAAAGAGATAAGCTAGAATGCTATACATTGGGTTGAAAAAACCCATAAAAAATTCCAAAAAATTTAGAAAAATATGATTCCACCTCTGATACAACTAAAAAACCTTGAACAACATATCTCTATAGTCAAAACTTGAAAATATACTCATAGATGATATAGAAAAAACCTCAAAATTTTGCTAAAATTGGCAAAAATAGGATGAGAACATTGTGTATTAATGTGTAAAAGAATTCAAATTTTTCCTAATAGATGCTCAAAATCCCAAATTTTACTCCTAACAGAATTGACAAGCCTAGATAATGGAGTCAACATAATCAAAACAAAAATTTTAACCTAGACAAGCTTAGAGGTGGAAAAACGTTTTTACAAATTCATTAAAAATCACAAAAAATGGTAAAAAGTTGGTAGCTAATGGTCCTTGAAAAAGATCATTCACTTGCAGAAGGATCTAAAAGCCTAGAGATGATCTATACTACCTCATTTGCCTCATCCAAAACCAGATTTCGGCTAGTCAATCCCATCTTTTTTACCAAAATAACCAAATTCATGAGTTTTGCTATAGAAAGAAGCCCAAATCACTAACTCTGCTACAACCATGCTAAGGATAGGGATGGGTAAATGCCAAAATTACTACAAAATTTTTAAGTTTTAACCACAAAAATGACTCCTACATGTTGCCCTTAGAAAATTGAGAGAGAAAATGACTTCCAACGCTGGTTTCTTATGCCAAAATCCTCTCAAAAAGCTCTATATGTTGCCCATAATTGCAAGCCAAGATAGAATCCTCCACATGATATTAACTCCAAATGTTGAGATTAGTTTCACACATTGGATTTTCGTAGAAATATCCACTTTTCTAGTTCAAACATGATCACCTAGTCAATTTTTGGTGTTGTATGGACCCCACAAGACTTGGGCAAGAATATCAAAAATCCCACACGTTGGTCTACAAACTACTTAGGAAGAATAGAAGAAGAAAGAGGCCTTATTATAGCTTCCTAGCCTTACACATTGAAAGTTAAGTTAGGGTTGATCATGGATGGATCCCATAGATCACTAGCCAAAGTATCTAGGGTTCTACATGTTGAAGGTGAAATTACACTAAAAAATCAAGTCCTAAATGCTACTAAAATTGGCTTATAGCCTCACACATTGGGAACCCATGTCTCAAACATTGTGGAGTGTGTGGGCCAACCTGTAGAGCTTGGGTTCTTCACCACACATTAATCATATAAGCTCCACACACTATGCCAGTGTGTGAAGAAAGAATGAAAGCTTGACCTTTTCAAACCTAATCATAAGCTACCCAAAGGATCCCACCAAACCTTAAAAACTCAATGAGATTCCCAAGGCCCAAAAAGCCTCCCAACAAAGCCTACACATTGAGGGTTTAGAACCCACACATTGGAAACCCTAGTCCAACATACTGGGCCAATGTGTGGGACATCAAGAACCTCCAAACTTGATCAGCACATATTATAATTTGTATAATATGGTTGAAAAAGTGAAAATATTACCTCATAGCTTGGATGCTACCATGGAAGACTAGAAACACCAACAACCTTATCAAAAATCCCCAAAAATTATCATGTTAAACCCCACACATTGGGAATCAAGTTCCACACATTATGGTAGCATGTGGAATAATGTGTGAAGCCTACACCAAGATTCATCATGCCCATAATTACTCATAAGTTTTCTAGAAGGTCCCACAAGACATAGAATAGAAAATCAACCAAGAAATTAACCTTCACAAGTTGGCAAAACTAGGTTTTGGCTCAACACATTGGAAACCTTAGTTCCACACATTGGGCCAATGTGTGTGCCAATAAGTAGACATCAACAAGCCTCTGACTTGGTTAATGTAGCTCATAGTTTACTTCAAATGGTCCAACAGACTATAGATCTCTCTTCTAAATCCTAGAAGCTACCCTAGAAGCCCAAAGAAGCCAAAAACCTTGTCGAAATTAATACAAAATGATTTATTAAGTTCCACACATTGAAGAACCAAGCCCCACATGTTGTGGTAGCATGTAGGCCAATGTGTGAAGCCTGTATCAACAATTGACAAGTTTAAATATGCTCAAACGTAGTCAAGGTTGAAACATCACTAATAAAATTCATGTTTTAACTTTTTGTCATTAGAACATTTACCATTAAACTTGAGGCTATATTTTCATTATAAAATGTAAGGTTTGTAGCTCATGAGCTACAATATTACATACTTTAACTTATTGAGGATAAAAATGCTTCATAAGGTTTTACTCCCTCACTTCCCAGGTGAAAAACATTATGTCATGTTTGTATTTGGGCTTGTAAAGATTAAAGATACATTGGGAATTGCTAAATTTGGTGTTTTCATGGGTTTTATGTTAGCCATAGCCAAACCTATACTAGAAACACTTGTAGTCAATGTGGAAATTGTTGGGCTTTAATTTTTATAACAAGTCTAGCGTAACTCTAGCATGGTCCCAACAAGGATGAGGCTTCCTTGTTTGCTAGTGTAGTTCCAGCATGGTTCCAGCGAGGATGAGGCTTTCTCATTGGCTAGTGTAGCTCTAGCATGGTCCTAGCAAGGATGAGCCTTCCTTACTAGCCAACATAGCTCCAACGTGATTTGAGCATGGTCCCAACAAGGATGAGGCTTCCTCATTAGCTAGCCTAGGTCCAGCATGGTCCTAGTGAGGATGAGGCTTCCTTGCTAGCCAGCATAGCTCCAGCGTGTTTCTAGCATGGTGCTAGTGAGGATGAGGCTTCCTTGCTAGCTAGTGTAAATCTAGCATAGTCCTAATGAGGATGAGGCTTCCTTACTAGCCAACATAGCTTGAGCGTAGTCCTGGCAAGGATGAGGCTTCATCGCTGGCCAACATAGCTTTAGCGTAGTTTTAGTAAGGATACCACAATTTTAACATGGTTCCACAAAGCCAACATAGTTTCATGAAGCTAGCATAGTTTTGGTGAAGCCAACATAGTTGCCAAAGTCTATTTACTACTTCTAGCACTCAATGTAGTTGTGATGGCCTAGGTCCATCAAAACTTACCAGAAATAGAAAACTACATTGGAAATGATGTCTTGTCACACCTAGAAATCACATCAATCTATTAGCAATCATGGTAGAAATTTGCAGCAAAAAAATCAACAATAGTATGACCTATTAAAGAAAATTTTAAACACCTTAAACAAGTTTTTTCAGGAGGGCAAGTTCTACAACTTTAGAACTTGAGCACTTGAAACCTTTTCTTTGGAAAATTGATAATTGGCTAAGCATTAGAGACTTGTAGTGCATTTCCCAGTAGAAAAAATTCAAGCATTTGCCCACCATTTTTTAACTAGTGCAATAGATCAAACTTGAGAACTAATAAAGAGTTTTGGGAGTGGAACTTTGGAACACTTAGATCATGAAGCTGACTGTAGGATGCACTCTACTGATTTCACAAAAACTACAACCACTTCTTACATAGCTCTTTGTGCATTTTAAGCATAAAAAACTTTTACTTCCTTAAACTTTTTGAATCTACAATTATTATTATTTTCAATAAAATTTGTAGTTCATTTATTTTGTGCAAGTTTATTTTGTTGTTTCTATTGGTTAGATCTACAATTTCTATTCAATTCTTTTACACTTTTCTTATAATTTCTAAGTCCCTAGCTGATTGATATGACCATCTAAGGCCCTTCAAATCCTCTTCTTGAAGGCCCTTGGGATTTGAAGTTAAACTATTTCACCTGGAATTTTTAGTATTCTAGCATCAAAGTTTTTAGACGTTACAATTTTTTGCATTAGAAGGAGGGCCTTTGCCCAAGTTCTTTGCCTAAATCTTATATTATCCTTATTTAATTACTAGTTCCAATTGTTATCTACCTTCGTTGACATCAAAAAACCTTTAAATTTTTCCAAGAAATCTTGCCAAGAAACCAACATTGCCATCCATTCTCCTGCAACTAATACTCAACATGGTTGTTACAGTGAGTTTGGGTGTTATTGTGAAATTCACAGTGGTTGCTAGACTTTTAGAGACTAGTGTTGTTTCTCAGAAAACCCACAACATTTGGCTGTTAAAACTTGACCTTCAATTTTCCAAAGACAAAACACACCTTTCCATCATCCATTTTCTACTATGAATTTGTTCATCAAGTCTATTGGAAAAACCAACACATTTTCCCCCTTTACCAAACTATCCAGCATAGTTTTGGTGAACCAATTACATTTTCCATTACCACATAACCCTAGCATTATTTTTCAAGCTAGCTAGCATATCTTTGAGAAAATTATATTTTTTCTTAGTTGGACAACAATACCTAGCATAGTTTTCCATAAAAGGAGAATATACCAACATCTCTTAAAATGACAAACCAAAAACTTACTTTTTCTATCACTAGCATATTTTTGGAAAAAATACTAGCATATATTTCCAAAACCCAACATATTACCGATAACCATATTTTCCATATTTAAATTTTCACAACAACTATTGGAATTTATAAAGCCCAACTTAATTTTGCAAAGCCTAGCTTAGTTTTTTCTAGCCTAGCATAGTTTTATAAAGCCCAACTTAGTTTTTGCTGGTCCATATTAGTTTTATAAAGCCTAGCCTAGTTTTGCAAATACTAGCTTAGGTTTTTCTAGCTTGGCATAGTTTTTGTTAGTACCAATTAATGAATTTTTGTAAATCAACCATGCTACCACTAGACCTTACATACATGGCCTCCAGCCAAGATGTATTTTGTGTCTATGACTTGAAAGGCCTTACATTCATAGAACAAAGATAATCACTCTAACAACGGTGTAAAAACCTAGATTTTTGGTCATCAATGAGAAGTTCTACAACCTCCTCTATGCCAAGATACAAGTTAGTCTCTTGATACCATGCTCTAATTTTGACACCAAGCATTAATTCAAAATTATACATAGGGATGGAAAAGAATACATATCATCCCCTTATGACAAGATTCTCCTTGTCGACTTTTATGCAAAAATGCTCCTACAACTCATAGAAGTTAATGAGTGGAGTAAGGAGCCTAGTTTGAAAGGTCACAAAGAAGAACATGATGAGTTTTATGCTAATGCCTAACACCTTTATTGAGAACCTTTTCTAATAATCGACTCCTTGAACTACTATTTCCAGTTCAGCCTTCCATGCCTCATATGTGGAATAAGTTTCCCAATCTTCTTCTTTCCTTTTCCATTATGCTTGTGTTTACACTTGTCATCACCACACACTAGGCACAACCCATGCCTCAGTCTACCTCCTTGTTCTCATCCATGTCCTTCATGATACAACCTCATTCCATGCACCTAGCCTCAGTGATGTCTACCTCACCATCTCCCTTTATTATGCCATTGGAACCCTCATTAGGGCCCCAAGCACAAGCTTCTCATACTCCCTTTTCTCCCTTCATACCCTATGTCCCAACTCAAAACTCCTTCTCCTTGTTCAACCCAACAATAGCAGTGGTCACTCAAATCTTTCTAATTGTATCAATACCCATCACATAGACTCAAACCATCCAACTTCCTTCTTAACTATTAACACAAATACCGTAGCCTACAATGATATCCCAAGGCTTCGATCAAGCATTTCAAATTATCCAAGACCTTATTGAAGAGATGTGAAATCTCACGGCTAGTACAACTCAGATGATCAAGGTTCTATACTTTTACCAAGATGATCCTATAACCCCTACTATCCCTCAAATGATCTTACTTGTGGGTATGTCCATACCAAACTTCACCAAATACAATGGTGAATGGAATCTCAATGCATACTTGGTTACCTTCCAGTCTGAGTGCCTCTTTTTGCAAGCTTGGCTTCATACTATACTACGAATTTTCCCCATGTCCCTCAAGGGTAAAGATTTAGATTGGTATCAAACCTTTCCTAGAGGTTCCATCTCTTCCCTTGAAGACCTTATAAACCAATTTGTTAACTACTTTAGATACAACTTGAAGATGGATGCCACATTGGATCAATTGATAAAGGTGAAGCAGGGGCCACTTGAACAAGTCAAAAGATTCATTTAAAGATGGAATTTAACAATTAATGAAATTCTAGAACCTATCTCTAAAATTCACTTCTTGTCCATCTTTATGAAAGAAGTAAATGACTTCATCAAGTTAAAGCACTACTACTTAGAGCCCTAGTCACTAAGTTAATCCTTCTCACAAACTAAGAACATTAAGGAGGTAGCTAAGGCTATCCATGATCCAACCTACATGGCATATAAAAACCAACACACAAGGAAAGATAGAGATAAAACTAGGCAAGAACATACAATAGTGACTATAGTAACAAAGGAGTCAAAACAAGCAGAGAGGTAGGAATCACTGCCATGGAACACATCTTCTGACTCATTGCAACCATCCACTTCCTACATCCCAAATCAACCAAGACCTACACAAGTTTTCATATGAAGCACTCTAAGCTTTTAGAATAGTTGCTTAAAGATGACTGTATATAACATAAGAAACTATCTAAAGAATCTTGTAAGAGACATGATCATCTTTGTGACATAGCTAAATGATAGTGACCAAAGATGATCCAAGGCTACCAAAGTACTTTAAACTAGATAGGTTTTGCCATTATCATCAAATGGCTAGTCATGAAATTTCTTTTTGCCTATCATTAAAGGATGCCATCCAAAAGATGATCAACCATGGAGAGTTGGTATTGAGTGAGCCCAATTCTTCAAGCATCAATAATAACTCTTACATTATATCCTCATTCATAGAAATCAAATGATCTAATCCTCATAGGTATCATTTATTGTTAAAGTACCATCATAGCCCCAAAGAACAAAGCCTAAAGAGACCTTTGTCATCTAAGTACCACCTCCTCTAGCCCCTAAGAAGCCTTTCATCATTGATGAGTCACGATATTGGACCCTTGATATTAGATTCCTAATATCGAACCCTCAATATCAGATATGTGATATCGAAGATGTCGAAGCGATATTGGACATACAATATCAAAACCTGTCTTGTTGCCTATAAATAAGAGATAGGAGGCACTTGGTTTCAAATTAGTTTTTTAGTCCCTTAGCCGAACCCTTGTAGTTTTTTCCTTATAGAGTTAGAATTATTTCAAAGTGCTCATAGTAGGAGTCATAAAGTGAACAGATCTCTATTTGAGCATTATGTACCTGAGCATACCTTGTGTCCGAAAATAAAGATGAACTTTATGTTAAACCTTACAACATTTAGAATAGCTTAATTATTTCATTTAAATGTTATTTACTATTATTTGATACTCTCATTAGTTACTTAATGTTATTTCTATTGAATTGTTAATTATCAATGAATTAGCACACCCAGCATGACCATTTCGAGCATATGTGGGACACTTGGTAACCCAGTAACGACTAGCATTTAGTAATCCCAATAGTATTGCACTGGTTCAAGATGTGTTCAGAAAGTGGGAAAGGATGCTGGTGATAGGACTAATTAGAGAATAGTTGATTAGTTAAATCAAATTAGTTACTAAATTATTTCATTTTCCCATTTTAAGCACCAAGAACATAAAACATAAAAAGCATAAAAATCATATACCTCAAGTTTACTTAACCATACAATTATACCTTACAAGTAGGCTTGGGAAGATAATGATGGCATAAATCATCCTTGTTTTGTGTAAGTGCATAAGCACTTAATCCTTGGAGTTTGACCAAATCATGCATGAACGTTTGTATTTGTATGGTTGAGCATAGGGGTACCTCATCACTCATCATTGGCACCATTGCTGGGGATTTTGTTGTTTATGCGCTCATTAGAACTTGGGAAATCCTTCCCATCATTAGAATGAACCCTTAGAATTAACTATCCTAAAATTACCAAAAAGGGTATTACACACTAAATAATTAATCATGTCTCCTTCTTCTTATGAGAGTGCTTCACTGACTAGGTCCAACACAATGAACAATTGGAGGCAGAGTGCACATGATGATCCGCCAGTGCCCCAACAATTTCACATGGTATACGCTCATCCTGATGAGTATGTACTAGACTTTACCTTTATCCTCCACTAGGATGAACAACTGCATTAGCATGATTTAGAAGGTAACATAGTGTTACCTCCTGATCACTCAATCCCAAGCATGCTTCTTCGTTCTCTCACATAAATTGGTATGCAGTACTTACAGGTAGAGTACGTTGTGCATGAACACGATTCGAGGGAGTATCGACCCATGGAGGCACAACATCAAAGGGACCTACAATAGGAGAGACATTACAAATCTATGAAGGAAAAGTGGTCTCAGGATGTCCCGTATGTCCTAGGTGAAAATGAGGGTGGTGAACCTACCTTAGGAGGTTTTCCACAAAACAATATTCCTCTTGTTGACTTTGATCAAGGAGTTGTGTATCAGAATCTTCACTCAACTATTCATAACCTAGGTTTTGATACCAATGGACACAAAGGATCTGAAAAAGGAACACGAACACGTGATAATGATGGACATTCTGATCGAAACTACGATCGAGGCCGTGACCACCAAAGAGAATGTGACAGGTGCTATCATAGTGCCAAGCCTTCTTCCTCTTCACCTTCATCATCTCCTTCCCACTCTCCTTCAGGTTTTGAATGTAGTTGTAAAGGGAAAGACCATGAGGACAATGGTAGGTGAAATAGAGATCATAGAAAAATAGTCGAGAAAGGGGACGAGGACATTCCAGAGAGACAGAACATGAAAGAAGGGAGAGTAGGAAACAACATAGGCCTCATAGATGCCATAGATAATACGATCACGATGAACCCTCTACTCGCCACCTAAAGTACGTTAGATATAATAGAGGCTGTTAGGATTCCAAAAAGGCATTAGAAGGATAGTAGGATCAAAAGACTAGACATGAACAACATCCCATGATTTGAAGGGGGATATAATGCTGATCCTCAAAACCATCTACAAGTATTTCATGATGCAAGTGCCTTGCAAAATATAGAAAACGAGTGGCAAAAACTAAAGTTGATTCCATGGACATTGATCAAGGAAATGGAAAGCTGGTACTAGTTCTTAGAACCAGAATCCATTCATCAATGGAGTACCATGTTAGAGGTATTCAACGATAAGTATCAAATGTACTCCCGAGTGTCCAACCTGCGTAAGAAAATCCAAGCATGGAAACAAGGAGGACATGAACCCTTAGATGTTGCCATGAACCAATGTTATGCATTATTACATTGTTGCCCTAGCCATGGTTACTTGTAAAGGGAACAGCTATGCCATCTCGTAGATGGGCTTAGGTACAAAATGCAAAGAACCCTTTGGAATTATGCCCAAGGAAGGCTATCTGAGGTTAGAGCCCATCAAATACAAATATTTTTGGAGCAAGTTGCCAAGGAGGAAGGTGAGTTAAGGAAAAGAGAAAATGTAGAGGAATACAATAGAGATCGTTCCCTCCAAAAGAAGGAAGTTAGATTTTGTGAAGATGAAGAAGAGTCACCACTCGAAGAGATGTTGAATAGAAAGAATTTGCCTATTCAAAAATTTGCATCAGAAGTATTGGCAAAGGTAGATCAAATGTGGAACTCCCTAGATGATAAATTTCAAATCATTCTAAAAATAATAGAGGAGTCTAGAGAACAAATTAGTGATTGAGAGAGAAGGAAAAAGAAAGAAGTTGAGTATGCATGTAACAAGGGTAAGGGAAAAGTTTCCGTCATTGAAGAGGTTGTGGATTCGAACGCAAACAATGATGGTGTATGTGAAATTTGCCAATATGACCATCCTAAAGGATGTTGTCTAGTAGTGTCACATCTGCAAGAGTCTGGGTGTATGTACTAAACCCATGATTAAATAGATGACAGACACCCAGAAGGTTACCTTATCCCCAAGGTAATCCAAAGCAGTTCCACCAACCCTCGACATATTTTTTGAGTGGAGCTCCACCACAATCGAATGAACAGTATCAACATGGCAACACCCAAAAGCATGGGGAATGCCACTATGACATTAACAATACCCTTACTATCAACCTGACCCATATGGGTACTACGTTCAATAGCCAATCTCTCCACATGACTCTACTAGTCACATCACTCCTTAGCCTCACTACCAGACCCACAAGTACTATAGAACTCCTTCTCCTAGGAGTGATGTTCCACATACGTACTATCCTTCTCATCTAATTGCACCTTTTGCACCCTTAGCTCTATTGCCACCTGCTCCAACTATGCAAGGTGAGCTTCCTGCCCAGCCACAGCAACGTAACGCTACAAGGGCTGTCAACTCTTTACCTACTGTTGGTTAGGATAACCAATCCAAGAGGAGACCATTTTTTAGAACCAACAGTCCAACCAAGACTCTGATGGAGACCAGGAGATTTGTGTGTGACATACGCCAGAAGGGTTTCCAACAAAATCAGAACCTGCAACTACACCAACGTGGCCACAACTTGCCCTGGAATCTGAGGCAATGCACCAGCAAGGAAGTGCACAAGCGTGTCTACATCTGTCCTGAGCCCAACTGCGTTCACCACGACCTGGTGTGAGCTTTGGGTGACCTCACCGACATCAAGAAATACTTCTGCAGGAAGCATGGTGAAACGCTCCACTGAAATGCCACGGACAACACCTTTCTGGAAACTTCCAAAGAAAGCACTTGAAGATTTGAAGATACTCCCATCACGAACGTTATAGCTGCTTTTGGTGCAGCTGCAAAGATCTAAAAAATCTGCCAAAGCTCCAAAAGCACAAAATATTTATGTATCTCAGATACTGCACTGGATTTCAGTGTCGCATGCAATTAAAAGTTTAGCTGAAGAAATGTTTGAATAGAAAACCTAAAATCGATTTTGTCATAGGCACAATATTTGAGTTAAAGAAGCTAATGTCAGATGTTCTTGTGCTGGGCCTTTTTTTCAATTTTTTGTTAGCTCTAGCATTCGTGGCCACGCTGCTCATATCGATGAGGATGGCATTTTCAGAAACTCAGCTGGGCTTGTCGCGGCTGGCTCATGCGGTGGTGTGGCACTCAAATTCCTGGTCTTCCTGGGCAACCATGATAAACGCCATGGCCCTAGAGGCCCCATAACATGGATAATCGGTTCCAACCCACCATCGAAACCATCGGCTGCGGTAGAGCCTTCTTTCATAGTGGCAGTTCACATATGGTTCTGGTTGAAATCGACACTGGGAATGGGGTAGAGCATCTGTCCATTTCTATGGGTTTCACGCAAAGGCATGGAAGGAAAGAAACAAGCCAGTAGTTGAAGAACGACCGACCAGCTGATTACTCCCGCCATTCTTGCAACTGTTACTTATAATCCATGCAGTGATTTACTAGTATGTGAATTCAAAAACAATAAGGTGTAGGAAAGGGCAAATGAAGATGATTTATTTAAATTGCAAGGATCAGCCTTATTGACTCTAAAGACCATACAACCGCCTCCACCAACGTTACACTAAGGTGTATGCTAAATTACCTTCTTACTATCACCTGTTTATAAAATTACTAGGGCATCAGTGGTTAATAATATTTAACAATTGGAAACTTAAAAA
>MNCI01028811.1:16085-42025 GCA_015680685.1 Gnetum montanum | reverse complement strand
GAAGACGCGATATCGCGTACGCGATATCGCATGGGATGCGATATCGCGTCGGCCGCGATATCGCGTACGCGATATCGCGGCCTAGTGAAAACCGCGTCTCATCAACTATTTTACAAAGTGGGCAGAAGAAACTACTATTACAAACTATACATCATATACCATTGCACAATTTGTCCAAAAAAAAATTGTAAATAGGTTTGGCATGCCTCATGCACTTATTTTTTATAATGATACATACTTTATAGATGTGAATTTTCGAAAATTAATGCAACACTTAAGAGTTGGGCATAAACTAACTACAACATATCATCCTCAAGTGAATGGTCAAGCCAAAGTCACCAATTAGGAGATGACAAAAATACTAGCATGGACCATTAGCAAATATAGGTGAGACTGGAGCACCAAACTAAATGATGCTCTTTGGGCCTATGACTCCATGTGGAAACTCCCTAAAGGCTATTCTCCCTATGAGTTGGTGTATGGTAAACTTCCAATAGTTCCTATCCAAGCTTAGCTCCGTACACTATCTACAACATGTGATCTTAACCTTGAACTTAGTTTAGCATAAAAGGAATGGTTAATGAACCTTAACTTGCGATGTGAAAATCGACTAGCTACCCTATCATCGAATGAATTGCACAAGGCCTTTAACAAACAACATCATGATTGAAGAATTAGAAAAGTCAAATACCAACCAAGAGATAGGGTTCTTTATTGGAATCCCACACATGTGCCACAACGAACTAAATTTCAAACGCTATGGAAATGACCTTATATCATTCATGAAACTTTTCCTTCTGGGATCATGATGATCTATAACCTTGAAAGCCTAGATAAGAAAGTATTGGTCAACATCTAGTAGACTAGAACTTTCCATGAGCCCAAAATGGCCAGTACTAACACTACCTTTTTTGATGGATAGCCCTACTCATTATTTTGGATCTCCTCCTTCCAACTCAGTCATGGGGGAGATGGCCACCAATGCTAATTATTCTAAGCCCTTAATTTCATTTGTCTTTTTTTTAACACATTTTTTATCTTTACTTGTTTTTGTTTTATACCATCGTTAGCATTTTTACTATTTCTTTCTCTATTACATTTTGTTTAATTTATTCTCACTCGTCACATAATAAGTGCTCATGATGGTGGGTTGTACTATAATAGTGATTGATTGCTAATGTTTTGTTTTACCTTTGACTTTCAATGTTGATGCTAAGATATGGTTTCTTTTGATAAAACAAATAATGAGTCCATGTCATCCATTCATCCATTCAACTCTATGGTCTCCTTTATTTTGGAAATGTACTATCCCTTTTTCTAATCAAACCTATTGATAAATTTTTGGTTTGATACTCTTCAAACCATGAAAATATTTAAATGGATTGAAACAAGTGTGACTTCAATGGAATTCAACACATTACTGTTGGCTATTCTCTTGGGGTACTTGGATGTTTTTCATAGGTTTTCTACCATTCCGTTGACAACTAATACGAGGAGGTTAAATAAATCAAATAAGTCTTTGCATGGTGTGGCTCCCACTTAAAAAAACATAAAATGGTGGAAATTCAAAGCACACCCCTTAGACATAATAAAGGAACATGGGCTACAAGAACTGGTTATGGCATTGGAAAGACATGTTACCCATGCTTGAAGGTTCCCTCTAACTAAGGCCCTTTCTTGCTTCCTTCTTATCTATCTTTCTCTTGTTAGAATGGTGGTTGTTTTGTGGAAGCATTGTCATTGCTTTAGGAGGATGGGTTGGTCACGTGTGTTGATGCGAATTCACTGAATGTGGTTAGTTTTAATCCGAATTTGGGCTGCATTTTATTAAGTCACCTTAACCACATAATACACAAGGGACTTTATACAACCTTGATTTTGGGATTCCATTTCATTCTCTCTTCTCTTTCTGTATTTCTTTACATATTCCACCTCATTGCCAGTTTTATGATTAGTCTATATCTTGGTTGACACATTTTTATTCTTTGGTAAATTCTTGTGGGTGAATTCTTAACTATTGCTTCCATATGTCATTCCTAGAGCCTACAGACTCTTTGGTTTTGAAACACCATAAAATTCGGAGCTTAGTACTTGTCCGACACCAAACAGGTTCCTGAGACTCGCAGACGACCCCGACACAATGAGATGTCTTACACGGCACTTTTAGAACTCGAAATGCTTGGTTTTTACTAAGTATATTGTGTCAGCGTATACGCCCAAGTTTATACCCGTAGCGTATACGCCCAAGTTCATAGCGTATACGCCCAACGTGTATGCCCAAGTCCACACCTGCAGCGTATACGCCCGACTCTCCGGTGCACACGCCCAGGCACTGCAGATGCACACGCTCGACAACAAGATCTCCAATGACAGCATCAAGATAACACTGAAGAGCAGGGATTGAAGAAAGTGGGTAGCCTTCAGCATATATGCCCAGCATATACACCCAGCATTCATCAGCGTATACGCCCAGCATCCGTCAGCGTATACGCCCAGCGTATACGCCCATCCGTCAGCGTATATGCCCAGCACTCAGCATCTCCACCCAGTTCACATGCCCAGCACATTCAGCGTATACGCCGACCTGATACAGCGTATATGCCCAGCGTATACACCCAACAGATGTAATATTTTGTACATTTGTAAATTGTATACACTCGGTCAACGTGCCACGTGTCTCCCATCCCGAGTCTAGCATAATAAACGGTATAAAACCCCCATTTTTCCACTTCACCCAGGAGGTTGGCAAAAAATTACCAGAGCACACCAGAAACATTTACGCTGCGCACCAGAGCTCCAAACCCTTGTACGCTAGAAAACCTGTACACCGTGCACAGTCTTTACGCCGCATCTACAGCGTAATCTGGCCAGTTGCCCTTCCATCCACCAGGGCTTTTCGTCTGCCTTGTGCTTCGACACAACTGCGTTAGACCGGTGCATTGTACTCTCACTTTTGTAAAATCATTGTTACATTCGCCACACAAGATCTTTTACAGTTTTACGTCAATTTGGCCCACGCATTCTGTTTACGCCCATTTACGTTTACACTCCGCTTGCATCTGCTTCACGTTGTTTATGCTTCGTTTATGTTTTCGATACTGTTTACGCATAACCCGGCGTATTGCACTTCAGTGTACGTTCGGGGAAATCCTTGTCTGATCCGCGTGCGGACCACCCAACGTACTTTGCCTTCGTGCTTTCCAGCTCGCCCTCAGGCGAAGGTAGGGTCTTCTGTGATTGTCCTATGATCCCACGGCCTCTGTTTCCTTCCAGCCGGAGACCGACGATTTCAGGCGGTACAGGTTTGTGGGTGTGTTAGGGCATAAAGGGCATCATCATACTTTGGGAAGGACCCACTAGCATTCCTTTTTGGTGCAATTGTTAAGTTCATTCCCTTAAAATGTTCTTGCACTCAACTATTTCTCATTTCATCCCATCTATGACATCCATTTTCTCTATCCTTCTATGCCTTTTTATTGGCTTCACCGTTGTTATTTCTCTAATCTTCCTTGTTCTTTTGTTTTCCATCTTATTGCTACTGGAGGTTTGCTCTTAGTCATGGGGGCCTGTCACAAATTTTTCCATTTCATTACTTATCTCACCCCTACACCTTGGGTAGTTATCAAGTTACAAACCTCTAACCCAATATTTGCCATACCCACAACCTAGCCAATGTGCTTTATATCAAGGTAAGGTATCAATTAAATTATATCTTATCTATCCTTGATGATTCGTGACTATGTTTTGTGTGCAGATGGTGATCACATGAACAATGGACTGGGATAGGACCGAGCACTTAGGATGGACTGGAGCAAGAGTAATTACACAAGGAACAAGCTTGGTCATATGGCCATGGATGAACAACAATGTGCACATTTTGACATCAGTAATAATGTGCCTCATTTTATTTTCTCTCTCTTTCTCTTCAAGCTATCAAATAAGGGTTTGGATATCATCTATGTACAATGTTTACCATAATGGTTATGAACACCAATGTTGTAATACATTTGTCAATCTATTCACTAGGCCCTTTGAGTCTGTCATTTCATGTCACCATTAGGTATCATTCAGTCAATAATCCCATACATTTCCACTACTTTGTATGGAACTTGAGGACGAGTTTTCATTTAGTTGTGGGGGTATGATGAGTCACAATATCAGACCCCCGATATCGAACCCTCAATATCGGATATGCAATATCAGACATGCAATATCGGAACCTATCTTGTTGCCTATAAATAAGAGATAGGGGGTACTTGGTTTTAAATTAGTCTTTTAGTCCCTTAGTTGAACCCTTATAGTTTTTTCCTTCTAGAGTTAGAATTATTTCTAAGTGCCCGCAGTAGGGGTCATAAAGTGAACGGATCGCTATTCGAGCATTGTGTACCTGAGCACACCTTGTGTCAAGAAATAAAGATGAACTTTGTGATAAACCTTGCAACATTTAGAATAGCTTAATTATTTCATTTAAATGTTATTTACTATTATTTGCTACTCTCATTAGTTACTTAATGTCATTTCTATCGAATTGTTAATTATCAATGAATTAGCACACTCAGTAAAACCACTTCAAGCATACATGGAACACTTGGTAACCCAGTAACAACTAGCATTTGGTAATCCCAGTAGTGTTGCACTAGTTCAGGATGTGTCTGACAAGTGGGAACAGATGTTGGTGATAGGACTAGTTAGAGAATAGTTGATTAGTTAAATAAAATTAGTTACTAAATTATTTCATTTCCGCATTTTAAGCACCAAGAACATAAAAAATAAAAAGCGTAAAAATCATATACTTCAAGTTTACTTAACCATATAATTGTACCTTACAAGTAAGCTTGGGAAGACAATGATCACATAAACCATCCTTGTTCTGTGTAAGTGCATAAGCACTTAATCTTTGGAGTTCGACTGGATCACGTGTGAACACTCGTATTCGTATGGTTGAGTGTAGGGGTACCTCATCGCTCATCAATCATCCATGTTCCATCTTTAGTGGCATCAACTTTACAACCTAGACCACAATATGCTAATCCTCTAAAGCCTAAGGAACCATTTGTTATCTAGGTCTCTCCACTTTCAATAAGCAAAGCAAAAACAACCTGTGATCAAAGCCCACCTATATTGGCCCACAACTTAGAGGTTAGTAGGAAATCATCATCACAACATCGATGAAATCAACTTGTTACCAGACCAAAAACAAAGCCCACTAGAGATGACCAACAATAAAAGGATTTGAAATAAGTTAACCCATCTAGACCTACACCAAGACCAACTACACCCATGGACCAGGGCCACAAGGCACCCATGTTGAAACCTAAGCCACAAACTCTAGAAAGGATGGAGGCATTTAAGATCACTAAGGCTAAAACATACACATTAAGGGAAAGAGTTTCCTCACAATGATGGAAGAAGCCAAACAATCCTTAAAATTAAATAACACATCACCAAACTTGTATGACCTAGTTATAAATTATCCTACTCATAGAGATACACTAGATCAAGTGTTGATTTCTATCCCTGTGAGCATAAACATGCCTGTCAATAGAGAGTCTATCCACTCTATCATTGAGCAAAATCCACTTAGGGAAAATGGGCATCAACCCATGCTCAAGTTTCATGAAAATGAGGCAAATATTAACTCTCAAAGTGTAGAAGTGCTATCTGTAGCTCTCTTTATTATTATACATATTAGTAGGTACAAGGTTCATCATGTTCATGTGGATGATGGGGTGGAAACTAATGTGATACCATTTTGAATTGTTAACAAACGAGAATTATTTAAGAACTCTAATAAACCACTACCTTTGCACTCAAGTTATTTAATGGATCATGAGTAGTATTGGAAGGTTTCATCTCCTTGGATTTTGTAGCAAGTGAGCAATTCCATACATTTGTCAACTTCCTAATGATTGAAGAGACACCCAGCTTCAACTTGATCTTATGAAGGCCATGGTTGGCTAAGCTTCACATGATCTCATCTCCTATACATTAGGAGATTCACTTACCATACAAGGGTGGTGAAATTATTATTTTTGGGAACATGTCACTACCTTTGGTTAACTATGTTAACATCAATTGAGCTTTAGAGGTGGAGTTTCAAGAGAAGGCTCTTAATACTCAAATTGGGGCCAACAATAAGAAAAACAACAATGCTAGCAATATCAACTCTATGACATGGAGTGTTCAACAAAAATGCATGTAGCTTGCCATGCTAAACAAGGAGGATGGTTAGCATAAGATCATGCAAAAGGGATTTAGTGATCTATTGATGATCAAGCATAAGTTTGTAGTAAATGTTGTATCTCTTCTTTGGTTAATGGTCTCTTGTTTACCTTTACAACATTATATCATGTTTCATTGTTGATTTTATCCTTATACATTCTTTTGAGAGCATCTCATACTTGTTAGGAAACTATGAATCATAGCCCACTAAGGTCTAAAACTGGCAATACCATCACCCACTAAGGCCTAAAATTGGAAGCATCATGGCTTGTTAAGGCCTAAAATTGGCAGCATCATGGCGTGATAAGGCCTAAAAATGGCAAAAAGGTGACCTAATAAGGCCTAAAAATGGAAACAAAATGGCCCTATAAGGCCTAAAATTGGCACATCATGGCTTATCTAGGCCTAAAACTGGTGGCATCATGGCTTGATAAGGCCTAAAACTAGCAACATTGTGACCTACTAAGGTTTAAAATTGGAAACACAGTGGCCCTCTAAGGCCTAAAACTAGTGCATCATGGCCTACTAAGGCCTAAAACTGGTAGCATCATGGCCTATTAAGGCCTAAAACTAGCAACACTGTGGCCCACTAAGGCTTAAAAATGTCAAAATTATGGCCCACTAAGGCCTAAAACTAGCAACATCATGGCTTGCTAAGGCCTAAAATTAACAATACTATTACCCACTAAGGCCTAAGATTGGAAAAATATCATCATTTTTTTACATCATTTGGCCTCATTTGACCACTCTTTTCCATCACTTTAATGGACCTTTTGTTATGTCAAAACCTTTAGAAAAATGGAGAACATAGAATGTTTTTACAATGGGATGATTTTGTAGGGCATGAATGAGAACTCAAGAAATGAGATCTACAAAGAGATGTCAAAGTGAAGATAATAAGGACTCAAGGAAGCATGGACAAGTACAAAGAATACAAGCTAAATGAAGATTCTTAAATGATTGAGAGGAAGCTAAATTAGCAAGAATAAGCCTCAAGAACCTAAGTTTAAAAGTTGAGAACACATCTCTAAGAAGCAAAAGACGTCTTGGCTAAAGTGAAGTGCATCATAGAAGATGTCTTTCAAAAATAGGAGACATCTTCTTTTAGAAGAAGATGTCTCCATAGAGATGTTCCATTTTTCAAGGAGACATATCCCCAAAATTGAAGTCAATTTCAAAGAGACGTCCCAATCTTGAAGGAGACGTCTACACTAGCCATTAGATAGCCCTTGCATGAATTCTAAGGTGATTTTGGAGACTCCAAGGCTATAATAAGATTTCAATTTCTTGGGTATTGTGCAAGTGTTGTGCATGAATTATCACTATTAAAACAATCATTGTATATTATACTTGTGTACTTCATTTGAAAAATCATTTTCTTGATTGATTATAGAATTGTGCTTCAAACTACAAGGACCTATAATTTAAGTTACAATCTTTCCTTATGATTTTGTTTCTCTCTTGTAATATTGTGGGGTTTATGTGCTCCTTTCAAGAAGGCACCATCATTGATCTTGTTAGGATCCTATGAGATTGAGTGTTTGTGCAGTGTCAAAACACTTCAGAGCATACCTCAATTTTATAAAGGTTGTGAGATCCTTAAAACAATATTCTAAGCTTGTTGGGACCTTACAAGGTTGAGTGGATTCGCAGCAACAAAATACTCTAGAGAGGAGCTAAAAACTTGTATAGGGTGTGGTGCCCTTCAAACCACATTTTGAGCTTGTTGGAATTTTGCAAGGTTAAGAGTTTTTTCAACTACGAAACTCTTTGTAGAAGAGCTTAAATCTTGTAAAAGTTATGGAATCTTCTAAATCACATTTTTCAAGAAATAAAGTTTGGAGTTATGCATGGATTCTACCCTTTAAGTGTGAAAATACCCAAGTTAGGAAACCATGTAAAGTTTGGTATGCTTGTGTGGCTAATGCAATTTTATTTTAGCAAACTTATTCAACCCCCCTTCTAAGTTCTCGATCCTCAAGTGGTATTGAAGCTTGGTACTCCTAGTTTTGAGTGTAATAACTCAGTAGTGAACAATAAAATGAGGATCATACATCAAGTCTCTAATGTTCAATGGGATCACTTTTACATGCTAGAAAACTCAAATGCAAAAAAATTTTAAGTACGTGAGGTTCATAGTTTTGGTATTCATCTTCAATGGATGCATTCACTTATCAGCAACATTTTGGGTAGCAAAGGTAAGAGTAGAGGTAAGAAATCTAAACTTTCAAATTTGGATAACTTTTCTATGGAATGCTAGATATCTTTGGAAGAGGCCATATGGCCTCTGAATTTCCCAATGCATACAGGTTTTAAAAACAAAGTATAGTGAAGAAAGGAGAAGAAGAAATAGCATCTATACAAGTTGGGATGATGAGAGGAAATAAATCAAGAAGATAAGAAGGAAAAAATTATCTACACTAGCTAGGATGATGGAGGAAAAAGTGAGGGAGGGGTAGATAACACTACAAAGGACTCACATCTCATTTGCATGGCTCTCACAAATGATGATGATGATCAAATTGAAATTGATGAAGATAATTATGAACTCTTATGTTGTCTTCAAAATCTTTGTATAAAGTTGAATAAGAAATTGAAGAATAAGGATCAAAATCTCTCATTATTAAAAATGAAAATTTTAGACCTCCCAAAAGAAAAATCAAACCTAAAGGTTGAGAATAAAAAACTAACCTTGTCTTATGAGTAGATTAAGGAAGAACTTGCAAATGCTAAACTTGTAAATGAGAGGCGGTCAAAATAAAGAAATCTCTTTGGATAGTTCTTGGACAAGGAAGAAGTTCACATGATAAAAGTGGACTAGGATGTTGTTCACAAGAAGAAGCATCTACACAAACTTCATCCCAACAAAAGGCTTCTCCAAAGATTGAAGTGTCAATAAGTACTACATTCCAATCAACAAAAACTCCAAGGTTTGATGACTTTAACCACAATAGAAAGGTTAGATGTTATTACTGTAATAGGTTTGTGCATAAGTAATGGAATTTCAATTTACATCATTATCACATGAACACTTGGTCGTATCATAAGACTCCTTGGTCTTATCCAAATGCACCTAGAAAGGAAATCTTGTAGGGTAAAAAGGAATTGAGGACAAATCAAAAGGATAAAAAGAATAGAAATATGTGGAGAATCAAGAGAAAATAAGGAAGTGAAACAACTCTCAACAAGTTTCTGAAAGGATGTAAGACATTAGAAATAAACAAAATTGGCTTAAAAGGAGGAACTTCGAAAGAAGAGCCTTAGTTCCAATCTACTTAGACATCTTGATTTCCATCAGCAAGCAAGGTAAGTAATAGTAAGTATAGTTATAATCATTATATCTTGACTTGATGAGATTAGACTAGATTAGTTTATTTTTATGGTTTAATGGAAGCTTGTGCTACTTTAAAATTTTTTATTGATAAATCATCTTTTGGATTCGTAACTAGAATGTATTGGTTTCAAGTGGTTTAAAACCCTTGACTATAATTCATGGACCAAAATTTTGTTTACATCCATTGCTATTTAAATACATATATCTTGTGTTCTATATGATATGGCATCATTGCTTTCTTGTGAAATCATAAAGTCAAATTATTATTAGAAGATTTTTTGATGTATCATAGTTGAAGCATTTGAATTGGTACTTTTAATGTAATTCATGTATCTTCTGAGAAAAGAAACATTTCAAAAGGAATTCCTTGAGCATATGAATTATCTACTATCTTTATCATAAAGTACTAATAATAGGAGGCCTTTCTTTCAAAAGTTTTCAAACTTGATCTTAATATGCTTCTCCAGATTTATGAAAACATCATCTAGCCCTTGTGTAATTCTTAATGAATGTATGATGTTTATGTATGTTTTATTTTGTTGATTTTATTTTGATTATTTCAAGGTGTTTTACCATGTTTGGGGGTGTTTTAGACTTATTTTGATCTATGGGAACTTGTTGGCATGCATTTGAAGGCTCTTGGGGATCAAAATGAGCATTTTTATTTTTGGCACCTACAAGATAGATGTCTTCCTAGAAAGATAGACATCTCCCTAGAAGTGTAGACATCTCAAGACCAAAGAAGATGTCTACCAAAAATAGGAGACATCTCTCTCAAAAGTAGAGCTTTCACAGTAGACATCTACATGAAACCAGAGATGTTTATGTCAAGAGAAAGAACAAAAAAAGAAAAAAAGAAAAAAAAGAAAAAAAAGGAAATGCTCTAATATGACATTTTGATTGTGAAGCATCTAGAGATAAATTGCTTATGCATTAAAAATATTTACATCTTCATTGTTGAATGATTTAGTAATGGGAGACCTTAGTCTACACACTTGATCCTATAATTTCTATGCAACATGAAGATCCTAAAAGGCTTAAGGGGAGAATACCCATATCTCTATAGCAAAGGCATTATGACCAAAGAGTATAGGAAGAAATATAAGCATGTGTGTAGGGGAAGCATGTACCTTATCAACAATTATCATCTTATAGGCCACCAGTGTAGGGGGAGTCTTTTGAGACTTTTACCAAAAGACAATCTAGTAGCTAGACTTCCCACTCCAACACCCATAGCTAAAAATGAGCAAGAATATGACTATTCATTTGGAGTTTGATAAAGTATCAAAGATAACAGTATGAGTTAATTTTGGTTAAGATATATTTTGGATATTTTTCCTTGTGATGTATTTCTTAGTGCTTATATTTAAAATTGACATGGCTATATATAAATTACTTTATGGACATCTTGTTAAGGATATGTTTAGGTTTTTATACATGTACATGTATTTACTTTCCTTGTCATAGATTTACTATGCTTTATCTTATCTTTTTTTTGTTGATATTTCAAAAGGAGGAGAATATTGGATGATTATATTTGTTACTGATGGCTTATTGACTCATAGATAGGTTACACGATTCTAAGTGCTCAAACTTTGAACTTCAGCCTCTTGGTTTATATTTCTCCTAAACTTTAATTATAAGGCTTGGCTTAATCATGTTTGGATTAGTTGTGCCTCATTAATTTTAACTTTTGTGGATAGATTAGGGATAGCTCTTACTTGGTTTGTTATCATCAAACCTATGCAATCAATGATAATTAATATGTACTTTTTAATTGATTATTCTTCCCTAGTAAGATGTGTATATATATATTGTTAGAGTACACAATTCCTCATGTGTTCATTATGAAAGTTTGAAAATTAATTGTGCATTATCTCGATCTATATCTTATTGCCCTACTCCACTCCTTTTTGATGATGTCCAAAAAGAGGGAGAGTTTAATATGATGTAATGATATGGCTATGCTAACCATCAGATATATATATATATATATATAAAATTTTTGAATGCTATTATGGACATCATGTATGCTTATAGTGATTATGATGTGACATGAGTATGGTGATTGTGATTGATGGAATATAATGTTATGTGTGGATGTCAAATAACTTAAAGAATGTGACTTATGGAATATAATGCTAACTAAACTAGTGTTATAAGAAATATTGAAAATATATGACTTGATGAATTTTGGAAACTACTAACCCTTTTTCGTAAGTTTTGGACATCACCAAAAAGGAGGAGATTGTTGACCTTTGTTATGTTAAAACCCTAAGAAAAATGGAGAACATAGAATGTTTGTGGAATGGGATGATTTTATAGGGCATGAATGAGAACTCAAGAAATGAGATCTACAAAGAGATGTCAACGTGAAGATTACAAGGACTCAAGGAAGCATGGACAAGTACAAAGACTACAAGCTAAATTAAGATGCTTTAGTGATTGATAGGAAGCTAAATCAACAATAAGAAGCCTCAGGAACCTAAGTTCAAAATTTGAGAAGACATCTCTAGGAAGCAAAAGACATCTTGGCTGAAGTGGAGTGCATCACAGAAGATGTCTCCCAAAAACATGAGATGTGTCCTTTCAGAAGAAGACGTCTCCATAAGGACATTTCACTTTCCAAGGAGGTGTCTTCCAAGAATTAAAGTTAATTTTAGAGAGATATCCCAATCTTGAAGAAGACATCTACACTAGTTGTTAGGTAGCCATTGCATGAATTCCAAGGTGATTTCAAAAACTTTGAGGCTATAAGAAGACTTCAAGTTCTTGGGTAATGTGCAAGTGTTATGCATGGATTATCACTATCAAAGCAATCATTGTATATTATACTTATGTACTTAATTTGTAAAATCATTTGATTGATTGATTGTAGAATTGTGCTTCAAAGTACAAGGACATGTAATTTAACTTACATTCTTTCCTTATGATTTTATTTCTCTCTTGTAGCCCTATTGTGAGAAGGCATTTTCATTGAACTTGTTAGGATCCTATAGGATTGAGTGTTTGTGCAATGTCAAAATACTCAAGAGAGAACCTTAATTTTGTAAAGATTTTGGGATCCTTAAAAATACATTCTAAGCTTGTTGGAACATTTTGGAGTTGAGTGGTTTCGTAGTGATGAGACACTTCGAAGTAAAGCTTAAAGCTTTTATAGGGTGTGGTGCCCTTCAAACCACATTTTGAGATTGTTGGGACCTTGCGGGGTTGAGAGATTTTGTAGTGATGAAACTCTTCATAGCAGAGCTTAAATCTTATAAAGGTTGTGATATCCTCTAAACCACATTTTTGAAGAAAAAAAGTCCAAAGGTATGCACATATTTTACCCTACAAGTGTGAACATACCCAAGCTGAGGAACCACATAAAATTTAGTGTGTTCATGTGGTTGGTGCAATTTTATTTTGGTGAACTTATTCAACCCCCCTTCTAAGTTCTTAATCCTCAACTTTCCATTGTTTGGATCTTAGTTGACTTGATTTGACATCATTTGATGTCATTTGATATTGTTAAGGCCTTATTTGATCTCATTTGATACCATTTCATGGGGTTTTGACCTTCATTTGACCCTATCCTACATTATTTTGGCCTTTGTTACACCCTATTTACCTTAATCTACCTTTTGAGATCTCAGTTAACCATGTTTTGACCTTGTTTGGCATTTATTTAATTTTTTTGACCCACATTTTCTTTATTATTAAAGTATTTTATACCGTTTTTAGATTATTTAATAATTTTATTACATAGGTGATACTTGATGTGCTTATGTTGACATGCAAGATTGAGCTAGGAGGATAAGGGAGCAAATTCGACTAGCCTTAATGCCTATATGGGTCCCCCTCATGATGTTGTTAGACCATGTTGACCTTACATAGCCAAACCTCAAAAATGTTCTACAGCACAACCTCAAAATCTCAAAGTAGCTTGATTACCATTGACCTTGAAGCCAAAAACATCACAGAGGGTTCCTTAGTCAAAATTCTCACCTAAATCATGATGGTGAGGGAGAAAACACATGAAATCTAGTTTCTCACTAGAACTTAAACCTGGTAAAAACATCATTGAACCCTTGTAGTGCAACATGAAAGCCATCACATAGCCTTGATTGCATCTAACACTACATTCTTTCTTATAGTTTTGTCCTATCACATAGCCTTGATTGCATCACAAAGGTGCAACTCATCACGATAGAAAGTTATCACATGACCTTAATGCATGAGATTTGGTAAGCTTGTCCTATCATACTAAGAGTACTTATTTCATATCACCTCCATCACCCCTCCTTGAGCCACAACCCCATAACCCAATTATAACATCCATCATCCTATACAAAAATGATGACTAATGTGTGACATTCATGCATTGTGACCATATGACCTATCCTTCATCATGCTCCACCATTAAGTTCATTGGATATAACACATCCTATTCAATGAGAAAAAAAAATTAAATCTAGCCTTGGCAATGAAACCTAAGGAAGGCTTTATCCCACAAAAAATAGGAAGCAAAAAAATAAATTACCAAGAAGCTAAAAGGCCAATAAAGTCCAAAAGAAAAATCAATGACTCCAAACAAGAAAAGGGAGAAGCCTAACGGCCAAAGAAGCCTTGAAGTGAAGTGTTGGCTCCTCTAAAACATTATTGAGTGACCAACACTTTGAAGCATAAAGCACAAAACTACATCAATTAGCTAAAATTTCATTGCCATATTATAACCATGATGTCAACATTTGGAATTCATTATTAACCCTTGTGACCATTTTTTTATGACCAAATATAGCCTTTAACCTATATCATCTTATCATAACACTTATTCCATCATCACAAGCACTCTTTGGCATGGTTCGATACTATCGAATCAAGTGCAGAGATCAAGTGGTGGTGATGGAGCTGTGATGGTGTTTTGCATTCTTTGTCACTATCTCTGGGGTCAATCCTCAAGGCATCAACAAAGAGGGGTCAATGAAACACCACCAAGAAAATGCATGTTGTAAATTTTTCACATCAGGACCTTCACCATTAAACTTGAGGTTAGATTTTCATTGTAAAATTTAAGGTTTTTAGTCCGTGAGTTGCAATTGTATATACTTTAACTTATTGTGGCTAATAAAATGCTTCATAAGTTATTATTGCCTGACTTCCCAAGTGAAAAACATTATTTCATGTTTATACTTGGTCTTGGGAAGGCTAAAAATGCCTTGGGAACTGGAAAATTTTGTGTTTTCATGGGTTTTATATTAGCCATAACCAAAACTACACTTGAAACACTTACAGTCAACGTGGGAATTGTTGGGCTTTAATATTTACAACAAGTCCAACATAGCTCTAGCATTGTCCCAACAAGGATGAGGCTTCCTTGTTGGGCAGCATAGCTCCAGTGTGGTCCCAACAAGAATGAGGCTTCCTCATTATCTAGTGTAGCTCTAGTGTGGTCCCAGTGAGGATGGGGCCTCCTCGCTAACCAATGTAACTTTAGCATAGCTCCAACATGGGCCCAATGAGGATAAGGCTTCCTCACTGGCCAGTGTATCTCCAACATAGTTCTAGCATGGTCCCAGTAATGATGAGGCTTCCTTACTTGCCAACATAGCTTGAGCATGATCCTAATGAGGATGAGGCTTCCTCATTGGCCAATGTAACTCCAGTGTAGTCCCAGTGAGGATGAGGCTTCCTCACTAGCCAATGTAGCTGTTGTAGAGTCCCAGCAAGGATGAGGCACTAGCCAGCATAACTCTAACATAGTTCTAGCGAGGATGCCACAATTCCAGCATGGTTGCATAAGGCTAGTGTAGTTTTGTAAAGCCAACATAGTTCTAGAAAGGCTAGCATAGTGTTGGTAAAGCCAACATAGTTGTCAAATTCTGTTTACTACTTATAGTGCTCAACATAGTTCTGATGGCCTAGGTGCATAAAAACTTACAAAAAATAGAAAAATAGACTAGAAATGATGGCCTGTCACACCTACAAATCACATCAATTTGTTAGAAATCATGGCAAAATTTTGTAGTAAAAAATTAGCAACCGTATGACCTATTAAAGAAAATTTTAAACACATCAAAAAAGTTTTTTCATGGGGGCAAGTTCTACAACTTTGGCAACCTTGAGAACTTAAAACCTTTTGGGCATTTTTGTAAGAAATTTTTGGCAAATTGACAATTGGATGAGCATTGGAGACTCTCAATGCATTGCCCAATAGAAAAAAGTCAAGAATTTATCCACCATTTTTTAACCAGTGTAGCAAAACCAGCCTAAGAACTAGTAAAGAGTTTTCGGGAGTGGAACTTTGGAGTGCCTAGATCATGGAGCTAACTACAGGATGTACTCTACCAATTTCACCAAGACTACAACCACTTCTTACATAGCTCTTTGTGCATTTTAAGCATAAAAAAAACTTATACTCCCTTGAAATTTCTGTGTCTGCAACTATTATTGTTTTCAATAGAATTTGTAGTTCATCTATTTTATGCAAGTTTAGTTTTGTGCTAGGTTTTACCTTACTTGAACCATAAAATCACCTAAAAATAAATATTATTACTTAACATTATTTTTGATCATATTTGATCTTGCTTGACCTTATTCAACATCATTTGATGTCATTTTGACATCGTTTGGTATCATTTGGTGTCATCTTGCATTGTTTTGACATCATTTAGCCTAGTTCAACCTTGTTCAATCTCATTCGACATTATTTGATGTCATTTTGTCATAATTTGATATCATTTGATACCATTCAATAACATTTTACAACATTTTAACATCATTTGATCTTATTTAGCCTCATGTTACCATCATTTGACATCATTTGGTGTCATTTGGCATCACTTAGGCATCATTTAACCTCATTTTACATCATTTCATATTTATTTTAACCTCATTTTATCTTCATTTAACCTTACTTTGCATCATTTAGCATCATTTGGCCCTTTTTCCACCTCGTTTCACCTTGATCTACCTTTTATGATCCTAGTTTACCTTATTATAACATTACTTTGCCTCATTGTATGTCAATTTACTTTGTTTTCATCCAATTTTTCTTTATTATGCTCCATTACTATAGTAATTTGCATTATTTTTAACATGGTTTGGTAGTTATATCATGTAGATGCCACTTGATGTGCATATGTTGACATGTAGGATTGAACTAGGAAGATGAGAAAGCAATTTGACTAGCCTTGGAGCCTAAGTAAACCCTTATTGTGATGTTGATTCAACCAAGTTGACATCAAACCCTTGAACCTAAAGCTTGTAAGCCTTTAAACCACATAGCCTTAACACATTGGAATGGCCCAATTACATTTAACCTTGAAGCCAGAAACTTCACAGAAGATTCCTTAGTTAAATTCGCCATTTCAATTCATAATGGTGAGGAGAAAACCCTAAGGCCATGTGGCCAACTAGAATATCAGTTTACTTGAAAAAAACATCAAAGCCCTTACATGATCCTTATTACTTCTAACATTGATGTATTTCCTTTTAGTATTGTTTGCCCTTGTTTATAGGTTTGAACAAACGATGAAGGTTGAAAACTCTACTAGCCTTTGACAAATGAGCCTACATGACCTCATAACACTCTTTGGCACCTTAAATAAATGCAAAATTTTTATGAATATGTAAAAAACAAGTACAAATTTCTCATGTTCTACTAGTTGTAACCAATGATGATCTATATTTTCTTGTTACCTCATGTGGCCTTATGCAATCTCTTGTAATCACATGTATTCTTTGACTTGTTTTCTTGTCCTCTAAGAGTTGTACTTATAGGATGAGCTTGAAGTCACCACAAAGGTAAGACTCATCATATCAGTGAGTTATGACGTGACCTTAATACATGAGATTTGACTAGCATGTTTAACCTTACTAACAGTGCTTGCCTCACATCACTTCCACTACCCATTCTGAGCCATAACTCCATAGCCAAACTTCAGCCTTCCTTACCTTCTCAATGATGAAAACATACATTTTACTTTCATGCATCATGGCCATGTAACATTCTCAACATGCTCTACCAATCAATTTCACTAAATGCAACACATCTCATTCAATGAGAAAATGAAGATTCGACCTTAGTAATGAAACCCATTGAAGGTTTCACTCCCATAAAAAATGGGAGAAGAGTGCTAAGAAACCAAAGAGATCAATGTAGCCTAAATCCAATCAAATCAATGGCTCTATAAATAGAGAGAGAGAGAGAGTTGAGTGACAAAGAAGTTCAAAAACAAAGTGCTGATTCCTTCAAACATCATCGAGTAACTAGCAATTCAAGCATAAAGCATTAAGGCTTTCTCATTTACCAAATATTTCATCACCATGCCATAGCCATGATGTCAATGCATTTGGAATTCTTTGTTAGCCAATGTGGCTATCCTCTAATAACCAACATGTTCATCATCTCATCTCAAACTCTTGAGATTCCATTGTGACCTTATTTAACCATCATAAGTACTACTTGGCATGGTTCAACAGTTATAAAATCAAGTATGGAGAGGGATCATTGGTGATGAACCTATGGTAGTCTTTTGTATTCTTTGTTGATGTATCTCAATTCAATCCTTCAAACATCAATAAATAAGAAACAATGAAACACCTTAAAGAAAATTCATATTGTGCATAAGAAGCTTGGTAGCCAAGACTTTAATTGTAATTTTAGTATGGATTCAAGAGCAGAAATAATTGACTTGTTTTTCCATCAAAAATCCTACCCTATGGCCTTATTCCAACACAGTTTTGGATAATGTTTTATGTCTAAAATTAAATTTACAACCCACATGCTATGAATTCCATTTATGTCAACATGTGGAAGTCAAAATGTTAAATACGTTGCTAAATTTGGTAGCAAAAGTTGAAAACGTAGGCGGTCCACACATTGGAATTTAGGCCATGAAAATAGCCCATATACACCAACAAATTTGGTAGGAAAATCTTCACACATTTGTGGTCCATACATTACAGTTTTGGATTATGAAGTGTGCCAAATATGTTGTAATTTCAAGCTTAAAAGGTCAAAACGTTGGTAGACCACATGCTGCAAATTTTGGCTATCAAAAGCATAAAAAATGTTGCAGCGAATATCAAAAATTTGCTAGAATCAAACCAGCAAATAATCTACAAATTCATGACCTATTTGAACCAAAAATTACATCATTTTGAGGACTTTTGGATCATTGAAACTCTCCCGAAAACTTAATTTTTTTGAAGCAAAGACGTCAAAAAGTCCATAGCCATTTTGCAACATAGATTATTGAAGCAACAGACCCTGTGGCAAAATTCATTGCAATGTAAATTGATTAGAAGATTGGTGCAAACCTAGTGTGAAACACACCTTGCCTCCTATACCAAATGTTGAAGATATTTTCTTTTCTTGGGCTAAAGCCCTGATATGTACAACTTAAAATCTATTTTTAACTATTGTTTACAACATTTATTATAAAGTTGACAGTTTTCTTTATTTTGGCAGTATTATTTTGCTCTTTATTTATCCTAGTATTAATGTTGGATTTGGTTTTGCATTTACATATTTTCACTCTTTTGTTTATTTCCATATTTTGGTAACAAATGTTTAAGTCATTAAGTGATTAGCAAGACCATTTTAGGTGCTCTAGTTTCTTCTAAGACTCATGAATCATGGAGATAAACTATTTTGTAATGAAATTTTTGGTTCTTCTAGGTTCAATTTTTTTGGTCACTATAATGACCATGCTAGTTGTTAAACCATGATTCATGGAGCCAAATATGGGTCAATAGGATTGTTCTCATCTACCATGTTAGCTATGGGAACAGAATATTCAAATTTACAAACAAAGCATAAAATCAGCTTTGACGTGTCAACTTTTGTGGAGCTCAAAAGTGATTCTATTAAGACACTCTACCACGTAAGCTCTAGAATTATCTTATGTTCATAGAGAAAAAAATATAGTTCTACAAAGAAGCTCTACAAGCCACATCATCACCTTCCCACATCAGCTCATAAAAGAAGCTTATAGAGCCAAAAAATGGTTCTACAAACAAGCTTTGCCACATAAGCTTTAGAATTATCTTATGTCCATAGAGGAAAAATTTTGTTCTACAAAGAAGCTCTACATGACATCACATTACCTTATCATGTCAACTCATAAAGAAAGCTTCTAGAATGAAAAAATGACTTTACAAAATGGTTTTGCCATATCAACACTTACTATGTTAGCATCTAGATGAAGCATATATTTCCATCTATAGTAAACATGCTTTATCTACAACATCAACATATACAATGTTAACACTTACCAGATTAGCAACTAGATGAAGTGCATGTTTCCATCTATAGCAAATACACTTCATCTACCACATCAGCATTTGCAACATTAGTAAATTCCATGTCAAGCTCTTCCATGTCAACATGGCTCTACAAAGTGGTTCTACTACATTAGTTTTCATGAAGCTCAAAAATCATTTTACAAAGTTTCTCTTCAACATAAGATCATTTGTAGAGTAAATTTGCAAAGCTTGAAAATGGTTCTACAAGGAAGAATGAAAAATGGTTCCACCACATTAGCTGTAGAACCAAGTTATAAAACTAGAACTCCACCCTATGAAAAAGATTACAATGGGCTTTGTCATGTCAACATTCAAGTAGTTGCAAGTTTGTAGAATCAAAAATGGCTCTTCAACATGGTTCTATGAGCCACATCATCATTAGACCACGTCAGCTCATAGAAAAAGCTTGTAGAACTGAAAAATGATTCTATGAACAAGCTCTTAAGTGCTTCTATGAGCCACAACAGATTTGCAAAATCAGGTCATAAGATAAGTTCTTTTACTACTCACACAGCTGCAGGTTTGTAGAATCGAAAAATGACTCTACAAAGTAGTTTTGCCATGTAAGTTCTAAAGTTAGCTTATGTTCGTAGAAATAAAATTTGATTCTATGAAGAAACTCTACAAGCCACGTCATTGCTCTACGATGTCAACTTGTAGAAGAAGCTTTTAGAGTCAAAAAATGATTCTATGAACAAGCTCTACCAAATCAAATTTAAATTTTACTTATGTTCATAGAGGGAAAATCCAATTCTATGAAGTATGCTGTATAAGCCATGTCAGAGCTCATCCTAGGCCTACGAAGGATTACATTTCATGCATATGCACATTTCATTTTTAATAATCCAGCTTAATAAGGATGGGATGCAACACATAGAATGGAATATTAGCTCTATAAATAAATCCTACAATCACTCTACCATGTTAGGTCTTCTATATAATGAACCAAAAAAGCTCTATGAAAAAACTTAAAAATGGGGCTTTATAGCTGATGATGATGCAAAGGCTAAGCAAAAATAGAGGATACATCCATAAACAAAGCTAGACAGCGAAACAGAGAGTGGCACAAAGCTATCGTTAAAGTGTTGAATAGTCATTAAAGCTTGAAATAGAGAATTTAGAAAAACAAGCCTTACCCATGAAGATGTATAGAAAGGAGCAAGAATGGCTAGTTCAACTAGGTTATTTGAATGACAGTTACTGGTAATTACTGAAGAAAAAGCCTAGATTGAAACTAGCACAAGGGGCTACTTCAAAAAAATAAATTTCATAACTAAATTGATTATGGGAGAAACATGTGCTCAAAGAATTATTGAAGAAGCTCGATAGTACTAAGCCAAATTCACGAATCAAGCTTTTAAAGTTCTAAATGATCATGAAAGGTTAGCTTGGTAATTATGAGCAAAAGGGCTCTAGATTCAAAGAATGAGAAAAATCTATTAAGAGACTAAGAAATTATTTAACGACATGTGATTATAGGAAGAGGAAAAAATGCTAAAGGAGTCTTAAAGAAGCATAATGATCCTAAATAAAATATAATGAATTAGGTTACTAGGGATCTTTCAAATCGCTACAATTATCATTTGAGGAGTTTTAATTTAAGAAGTAGGAAGATTTATTAACAAAATGTGAGCTCTTAATCTCCATAATGGTTGTAACTACCAAAGGCTATTATATAAAGCCTAGAGCAGATTTGATGGGGGATCATTTTGGGGGATCTTTTTTGGGTGGAGATTTTTGGAGCTAGCATTTTGAAAGAATTAGCTTGTAAAGACTTCTCAAGCAATGGCATTCTAAGTAGGTTTCATCTATCTCTTTCAATTCTCTCTCTTAGATTATTTTTTTTAATTAAGTAGTTTTTCCTATTTTGTCTAGTATTTGTATTATATAGTTACATATGAATGGATTGCTAGTTTTGGAATAGGCTATTCTTCCTATGAAGTGGAGTTTGGTTTATTTTTGCTATTTTGGTTGGATGAGGTAGCTCTAGCAAGTATTAGTCCTTAATCAACTTAGCATAGAAATATTATCAACTTTGTATGATTTTGAGCTTTATGAATAATATTGTTTTCCTTAGTTTCTTACTTTGTTTAGCAAATCTTTTGTGATTGTACTTCAAAAAGTTAGCTAGTAGATAGCTCAAAATTTGAGATGGACTATTTCTATAAAATTGTTCATTTAATATATATGTACATTGCAATATTTAAAGCTATATTTGTAGGAGAGCTATCCAATTCCCTAACTATTGATGAGATGCGACATGCACTGTGCCGCAATATCGCGTACGCGATATCGCGTCTTTCCCTGCAATATCGCGTATGCGATATCGCAATCTGCTGCCATATCTATAAATAAGAGGCGGCACTCCCTTCATTTCCCAATCCTGGCTAGAAGTAGCGAAGCTCTGGCAAATTGATCACTCTAGAGTTAGAATTTTTCCCATGTGCCCGCAGTGGAGTCCTAGAGTGAACAACTCTTTATTCGAGCAACTTGTAACCTGAACCCAAGTTGTGTATGGCAATAAAGACGAACTTGATTGGATAAACCTTGCAGCACGTGGCTTTATTTATTGCTGTTTATTTACTACTTTCCTAGTGTGTACAAGTACGACTTGATTACGAGCATCTACGGATGTGTACGGCTAATCAAGGAATCGGCTGCTTGTCGCAACGCATGAGTACGACTTAACTACGAGCATCGGATTGCTTGGTAACCCAGTAGCGTATTCCAGGGTTCTGCGCTTGGTAATCCCAGCAGTAGTCCAATGTGTACGGCTAGTTGAGGAATCGGCTGCTCATTGCTAGGCTAGACGTGTGATAAGTACGACTTAGTTACGAGCACCCACGGGTGTGTACGGCTAGCTAAGGAATCGGCTGCTTATCACACTTAAGCTAAATAGGTGCCTCAGTACGACCACTTCGAGCACTTGCGTTACGTGTGGTGATCCCAGTAACGATTAGCGTTTGGTAAGCCACAGTTGCATAGTTCAGGGTGTGTCCGGTAAGTGGGAACGGATGCTGACGCTAGTTAATTTAGACTTAGGACATTAGTTAGAGTTAGTTAGTTTCTCAACCCTTTCCCTCATAGCTTAGGAGATAAACTGAAAAATACCAAAAAAATCACATACCTCAGACTTGCTTAACCATACACCGTGACACATACAAGCAAGCCTGGGAAGACAACGAACGATTAACCCCAAGTGTTTCTTGTGGCGTTAAGGCATTTAGTCTGCGGAGTTCGACCGGATCGCGTGTGAACACTCGTATTCGTATGGTTGAGTGTAGGGGTACCTCGCCACTCATCATTGGCACCGTTGCCGAGGACTAAGTGTTTTTTCGCCAATTGAACATAAGGGATATCACTCACATCGTTGTGAGCTCTAACTAACCTTAGGGTTAATCAGTTAATTAAGAAGAAAAATTAAATAACGGTAAAAATTAGCACACCATTAGAAATGGATTCTTCTCATAAAATCAACGTACCTAAGGACAATACAAGAGACAGTCAGCATCATACACATAACCAAGATCAGCCATGTCCTAAACAATCTAAATTCACATATACTCATCCTGATGAGTATGTCCCTGACTTTACTTTTATTCTCCATCAAGATGAGCAACTGCAGTGGAGAGATATGCAAGGTAACATTGTGTTACCCTCAGATCGAGCTGTCCCTAACATGCTTTTCCATGCCTTGGTACAGATTGGCATGCAAGATCATTTCGCTGAATACGTTGCGGAAGACTATGACATGAGGGATTATCATCCCACAAATGCACAATGTATTCGGGACGCACGGCAGGAGAGCCAACATTCGCTGTTGAAGGGCAAGGTTCCCCACGTCATTAGTGAAATAGGAGACGAGGAACCCCTCACAATGGGTTTCTTAGAAAGTGATGTTCCTCCTCCTCACTCTAGTGAAGAGGTTAGGCATCAGGGCCTTAGATCAACAATACATATTCCAGGCTCTGATCCCCGTGAGCACCAACTGTTCACGGTAGGAACAACCACTCACACTAATGACAAACATTTGGATCGTTACAACGATAGGGGCCGAAGCAGCCGAAGGGAAGGTAAGAAACATCGCCACGGTGATGGATCCCCTTCTTCTTCTCCTTCATCTCACCATTCACACTCTCCTTCCACATCTGAGCGTAGCCACCATGGGCATAACGGTGAGAGTAAAAGTAAACAAGAAGATGAAATGCCTCGACAAGAAGGTCGAGAGGAGTTAGGACAAGGGCAAGGACGTAGGGAGAATAGGGAACCACCACGTAGACATCACAGACTTCATGAAAGAGATGATTATGACGAACCCCTATTCGCAACCGGAAGCATGCTAGACATTAGAGAGGCAGTTAGGATTCCCACAAGGCATTTAAAAGACAGTAGGATCAAGCATTTGGACATAAATAATATCCCACGTTTTGAAGGGGGATACAACGCTGATCCTCAACATCATTTACAGGCATTCCACAATGCCTGTGCCTTGCAGAACATAGATAATGAGTAGCAGAAACTCAAGTTGTTCCCAAGGACACTCACTAGAGAAGCAGAAAGTTGGTACCGGTCCTTAGAACCGAAAACCATCAAGAGGTGGAGTACGATGCTTGAATTGTTCAACAAAAAATATCAAACGTACTCCAGAGTGTCCAATTTGCGTAAGTAGATCCAAGGCTGGAAACAAGGTACTCACGAATCCTTGGATGCTGCCATGGCCCATTATTATACACTGCTACATCGTTGCCCGGGCCATGGGTATGCTAAATGGGATCAACTTCACCACATCATGGATGGGCTATGAAATGAAACGAGAAGAACTCTTGGGACTTACGCCCAAGGGAGACTTTCCCAACTAAGAGCCCATGAAGTTGAAGTTTTGTTGGAACAAGTAGCGCAAGAAGAGGGTGATCTACGGAAGAGCGAAAGTGCGGAAGAATATAACCGTGATCCCTCCCTTCGCAAGAAGGGAGTGAAATTCTGTGATGAGGAGGATGAGTCACCACTCGAAGAGTTGGTGAACAGGAAAACCGTGCCGATCCAAAAGTTAACAACGGAGGTATCGGCTAAGGTAGACCAAATGTGGGATTCCTTAGACTCACGAATAGAAACAGTCCTGAAAATCGTAGAGGAGTCTAAGGATGAGCAAAGTAGTGACAAAGGAAAAGTCAAGCGGAGAAACTTTAACCCTGCACATAACAAGGGTAAGGGAAAGATCTTTAACTCCGATGAGGCTGAAAATTCTGATTCAGACAATGATGGTGGATGTGAGGTCTGTTACTATGACCATCCTAAGGGATGTTGTCCAATTATCTCACATCTGCAGGAGTCTGGGGTGTATGCATTAAATCCAAGACTTAATCAACGGCAAACACCCCGAAGGTTACCTTATCCACAAGGTAACCCAAGGCAGTTCCACCAACCCTTGACGTATTATCCAAGTGGAACGCCTCCACAGCCCATTGGACAACATCAGCAGTGGCAATACCCATAGTCATGGGGGATGCCACTGCCAACACATCAATAACCTTACCGGTAGCCTAATCCTTATGGTTATTATGTGCAGTAGCCAGTTTCTCCAGGTGACTCTATGGGTCACACTACCCCCCAACATCACTACCAAGCTCAGGAGTACTTCAGAAGGACTCCTTCTCCCCCAGGAGACATCTCATGTTCCGTCCATCCTCTAACTCCACCCGCACCTCTTCCTCATGTAGTTCCCATAACACCTCCTACTCCAACAATGCAAGGGGAATTGCCTACCCAACCGCAGCAACGTCACGCCGCGAGAGCTGTAAATATTCAGCCTGTAAATATCCAACTGGGTACTAGTTCTGGCGACAATTGTACAAAGAGGAGACCTTTTTTTAGAACTAGGAGCCCAGACAAACTCTCGCAACAACAAGCAGACGGGTACATATTTAGGCCTCTAACCACTAACACTTCGGAGAACCCTTCAGTCCAAGGGAGTGTAACGCATACGGTTATGTTAACACATACCGTAACTGACTGGATCAAGGTAGGCCACCTTCCCAGGAAACTAACTGACCCTGGGAGTCCCTTTATTTATTTGCAGATCGCTGGGAATGCACCA
>MNCI01028811.1:0-15497 GCA_015680685.1 Gnetum montanum | reverse complement strand
TTTGTGTGTGTGTGTGTGTGTGTGTGTGTGTGTGTTTCCACCATGTAATTTCGTCACCCAATAAGTGTTTGGGCTGATGGGATGAACTGTTTTTCATTAATTGCTAATGTTTGGTTTTTACCTTCAAGTTACATTGTTGATACTAAGGTATGTTCTTTTGATATGGCAGGCAATGAGATCACTTCATCCATCCACCCATCAAGTCTATGGTTTCCCTTGGCTTGGAAATGTACAGTCCCCTTCTACTAAGAACTCTAACGAACTGGTGACTGGGCATTTCTCAAACTAAGGAAGGACTCAAGGATTGCAAAGGGTGTGACTTCAAGGGAACTTGATGCTCTTGTGTTGGTCATTCACTTGGGTGCTTGGTTGTTTTCTTCTTGGGTTTTCTCACTATTCCAATGTAACCCACTAATTGGAAGCTGAGGCAATAAAAATAAAGAAGTCTTTGCATGGTGTGGTCCCCACGCATAAAAACACAAAACAAAAAAAAACAAAAAGAAGGCTAAAAAGCTAAAAGTGAGGATTCAAAGCACACCCCTTAGACGAAATAAACATTTGGGCTACAAGCACTGGTTATGGAACCAAAGTGTTCCCTCTAACTAAGGCCCTTCTCGCTTCTCATTCTCTCCTTTGATTTGTCGGAATGGTGGTGACTCTCAAAGGTGCATCCTTGTTATCCAAGTGGATGGTTCCTCCAAATGCATTGATGCGAAGTCACTGGAAGTGGTTGGTTTGAGCCTGGAGTTGGGATGAGATTTGCCAAGTCGCATTAATCATAAAACACACAAGGGGCTGTACACCACCTTGTTCTTGGGATTCCATTCCACTTCTCTTCTTTCCATCCTTCTTTCCATTATTCACCTCATTGTCGGTTGTATCATTAGTATATATTTTGGTTGATGATTTGTTTTCTTTTTGGTAAATTCTTACAGTTAAGACTTTAACTCTTGTTCCAAAGGACAACCCCAGAGCCTACGGACTCTTTTGAATGTGGGATTGTCAGGGCATTAAGGGCATGAGCCTGCTTTGGGGAGGACCTACTAACAATCCTAGTTGGAGCATTAGTTACCTTCTTTTCCTTAACATTTTGCAATTAATTATTCTTTTGTTCATTTCCATCTTGACATCCCTTTCATCGATGCCATAGTTGTCCCTTTTTACCTATCTTTCTTACTCCTTTTCTTTCTCCATTCTACCGCTATCGGAGGTTCGTGATTAGTCATGGGGGTACGGGGCCTGTTTTTTCGATTTTTCTCCTAAGCCCTGGATTTTTTCATTTTTCTCCTTAACCCCTACACCTTCGGTAGTCATCATCTACATCTTCCCAGATCCATATCAGCCATACCACGACCTAGCCAATGAGCCCAAACTGTAGCAAGGTATTAATTACTTAATGATTCAATTACCCTTGCTAATACATGATTGTGTTGTGTGTGCAGATGGCAATCATACAACAATGAATTGGATCTGGATCTGGAGCAAACACTTGGAATGGAGCAGTGTTGAAGCAGCTATGCAAGGAGCAAGATTGATGGCGCACTTACGGCTGGACAGCAGAAGGCACAATCTTGGCGTTGGCAACAGCAACACTTCTTTCTATCTCTCTCTTTCTCTACAGTGATATCGCGTACGTGATATCGCATTCCGCCGTCATATCTATATATAAGAGGCGGCACTCCCTTCATTTCCCAATCTTGGCTAGAAGTAGCGAAGCTCTGGTAGATTGATCACTCCAGAGTTAAAATTTTTCCCATGTGCCCGCAGTAGGAGTCCTAGAGTGAATGGCTCTTTATTCGAGCAACTTGTAACCTGAACCCAAGTTGTGTACGAAAATAAAGACGAACTTGATTGGATAAACCTTGCAGCACGTGGCTTTATTTATTGCTATTTATTTATTGCTTTCCTAGTGCGTACAAGTACAACTTGATTACGAGCATCTACGGCTGTGTACGGCTAATCAAGGAATCGGCTACTTGTCGCAACGCATGAGTACGACTTAACTACGAGCATCGANATCGGTTTCTTATCACACTTAGGCTAAATAGGTGCCTCAGTACAACCACTTCGAGCACTTGCGTTACGTGTGGTGATCCCAATAACGATTAGCGTTTGGTAAGCCACAGTTGCATAGTTTAGGGTGTGTTTGGTAAGTGGGAACGGATGCTGACGCTAGTTAATTTGGACTTAGGAAATTAGTTAGAGTTAGCTTAGTTTCTCCACCCTTCTCTCATAGCATAGGCGATAAAACCGAAAATACCAAAAAAATCACATACCTCATACTTGCTTAACCATACACCGTGACACATACAAGCAAGCCTGGGAAGACAAGGAACGATTAACCCCAAGTGTTTCTTGTGGCGTTAAGGCATTTAGTCTGTGGAGTTCGACCGGATCGCGCGTGAACGCTCGTATTCGTATGGTTGAGTGTAGGGGTACCTCGCCACTCATCAACTATGCTTAGAGATAGCTGAAAGAGATAGATAGTTACATATATACAAAGCAACAATCCTTTAAATTGGTTTTCTTGTCTCATAGATTGACCATCACATTATCAACAATTAACCGCATAAGCTCATTTACCAGTAGAAGCTATTTTGGGGCATCTATGCCTTGGTCATATCTAAGTTTATAAAAGCTATTCATTGTGGAAAAGTTAATTTTGATTCTACTAGAATAGCCTTAGTTGACACTAGAAGGACAGTTGACCTTCATACGATAACATTTTTTTAGCATTAAAAGTAGGCACCAACAATATCCTGCTTTTATCTAATATGATCAAATAAATTGTAAACTATTTAACAACAAGAGGCCCTACTTCTAGCACTAATTAAGTTGTTGTGGAAAAATCAAGAATGACTTTGCCACAAGAAATAGCTTTAATAAACTCATTTTAGGTGGTTGTTGGTCTTTGGTACCACCAAGACACAAATGCCCCTAAATAGGCCCTTCTGGTAAATGAGCTAATGTGACTACTTATAAATAATAGTGAAGGTCTATCTATAAGACATGAAAATTAATTTAGGAAACTATTGCTTGATATATATTTAATTATTTATCTCTTAACATAAATCAAAAAATCAAATAGCTCTCCCAAAAATCTATCCTTGAATATTGCAACATACACATATAGTAAATGGAAAGTTTTATAAAAAAAAGAAGAAGCCAATCTTAAATTATGAGCTATCTGTTAGCCAACTCCCTGAAGTAAGATCACAAAAGCTTTGCTAAAGAGAGTGAGAAACTATTGAAAACAAGATTATTTATAAAGCTTAGAACCATACGAAGATGACTATATTTCTATGTTAAATTGATTAAGGACTAACACTTACTAGAAAAAATAAGCTAAACATCTACTTTATAGAGAAAATAGCCTATTCTAAAGCTAACAATCCATTCATATGTAACTACATAATACCAATACTAGAAAAATTAGGAAAGGCTAATCAACTAAAGATAATAAGCTAAGAGATAAAAATTGAAAGAGATAGATAGAACTTGCTTAAAATGCAATTACAAAAGAGTCTTTACAAGATGATTCTTCAAAATTTCCTAGCCCCAAAAAGTTCCAAAAGATCCCCTTTTACAATTCTGCTTTGGGATTTTATAGTAGCCTCATGCGGTTATAACAATTATAGAATTTAGAGCTACAATATTCTCACATTATCCTCATATAACTTTAATTCATTGGCTAACTATTCTACTTCTTGATAGATTTACTTCATTTTTTGCACTTGAAGCCTTTCCATGGCCAGTTGTTGTGACAATTTTCCATGATTAATGAGAGTCTTGATAGTCTAATTCATTGAATTTATCTCAAGGCTATCAAGCTTCCTAATGATTTCTTTTGTGCTACTCTTCCCAAAGCCTGATTTAGTTATTGGGTTATTTATTTCCACTAAAGTAGCTCCTACACTAGAACAAACCTATTCAAATTCTAGCTTATTTTTCACACATGATACTTGTAATAACCATCATCACTTAATTGAGGAAGCTTTCCTTATACTAGGGTAGTTGCTTCCTCTTATTTGTAGCTAGTTCATATAATCCTTGAATCCTTTCTTCTATTTGTGTAAACATGGCTTATTTCTCTCTCATCTTTGTAATCTTCTCTCCTATCTCTTTCATCCACTCCTTTCCATAATCCATCTAAGTAATTATTTCCTTAAAGCTCAAAAGGGCAAGATGAGAGTAATTTGGAGATTTTCCCTTTTTAGCCTACTCTAATTTAGAGTTTATTATGGCTAGCCTTTCTTCCAATTGAGCTATCACTTGCTCTTTATTTTCTAGTAATGATTCTTTGATAGTTACCATTGCGCTAAGCTGTTCATTCTCCTCTTTTAAGTTCTTCATTTCCCCTCACAACTTAGATATTTTCTACTCATTTTGTAGCAAAAACTCTTGTAATTTAGCTATCTTATTATCTACTATATGTTCCATATCCTTAATTAAAGTAGCTATGGTATTTGACATTGCCCCATGTGACATTGCAAGCTTTTGTTTTCTTGTTTGTGGGTTATATTCCTTGTACTAGAAAATGACTCTAGCCTCTATCTTAGGGTTAGTAGGAAGCTTCTAGCTTAGTATAATTCTACCTTATTTTTCTTTAATTTTAAATGACTAAGTTGCTCTGTTCATTAAATATCCAAAGAAGAAAGTAAGAGTTGAAGATGAGTCTTCCCTTTATTTCTATTGTTGTTTTTGGAGCTCTAGAAGCTATTGGTATTGTTATTGTTTTGTCAGTTTTTGTTGTTCCAATTGTTATTGTTGTTGTTGAAGCTCCTTTAATCTTTGTTTTTGCAATTTTTTTTCTTTTTCTTTTTCTACATGTACTTGATTAATCATTGATTTTCTTAGGGTCTTTACTCTGGCACATTCTTCCCCATTGAGGGAAAACCTTTCATCTAGGATAGCGCTTTCTAGCTCTAGCAACATCCATGAGAAGTAATTCTTCTCAATTATTATCAAGTGATATTTTGAGAAATTTCTAGCCAGAGGATGCTCTCTATCCTCCATCCATCTACAAACTTCTATTACAGGGGTATCACAAGCTAAGGTCAGCACTTCATTGATAAGATTTTCTTTAGTTGTACTAGAGTTTCCTCCTTGGCTTGGTTGACCTCTTTATTAAAAGCTCTAAAATAGACCATGTTAGTATCATTAGGATGATAATCCTTCTTAGTCTTCACTGTTAAATAAATTCTTTTCTTCACTAGAGGTAAATTACATTGCTCCTTATACCTTTTGGTCATAGCCCTTAAATGAGCAATATTGATGAACTCCCAAAAGTTGAATTTGAGAGGGAAAACCTATTTATGACTGTAGTCATGTATAAGTGGGCTTTCCCACTTATGTCACCTTCATTTTAGCATCAATTAAGCTGTTGTGGCAAAATCAAGAATGACTCTAGCATACGAAACAACTTTAATAAACTCATTTTAGGTGGTTGTTGGTCTCTTATGCCACCCAAGCATAGATGCCCCCAAATAGCCCCTTCTGGTAAATGAGCTAATGTGACTAATTGTAAGTAAGCTTTTTCTAGAATTTCTTAATTGAAACTCATTTTAACAAATACTTGGTAGCTCAAACTCTGGTTCATTTTTATAGTAATACTTCATTCAAAAGAAAAAATTATCCTTAGCTCCATAAATGGTGAAAATGTTATCACAAATTACTCTCTTAAAAAGAGGGTTCAAGCTCAAAGAAATATATTGTTAAACATTCCTTCAAACATTTATGCTACCTCTATTAAGAACTTTCTTTTCCTTAATGGTGATGTGAGAAGAATTGAGCCTATACTTATAATTTAAAGTTATTCCATGCTAATGGTAAATTGTTGCACCAACAAGAAAGTTGGGTAAGAGTGTGGTAGAGCACATTGAGTGAGTGTATGTGTGGTTGCAACTCCAGGGTTAATCTATGTGGATTGGTTTATGTATTATTATCTCTTGTTTACTTCTTTGAATTGAATCTCACTCTTGTGTTGTATCTTTCATTGAGAACAACTAGTGTGTGGATGTAGAGCCTCATGCTTTGCAGCTTCTTTTGAGTATTTTTGAGAAGTTTGGATGTTTTGTGAATTTTGGAAACCCTATTGTAATCTTCTATTTGAATAATTGAAGATTACTATTGTTCTTGTTTTCTAGCAAAAAGTAATTATCTTTTCATAATATCTAGATTTAGTGTTGAGGGGTGATTTTAATATAGTGTTGGAAGCTAATTTTAATATTATGTTTAAGAGGGTTTTAGAGGCATAAGAACTTTGTGTTGATTATTGCTTGGAATTTTATAGAGGATTTTTTCAATTTTAGACAACACCTAAGAAGAAATAGGTTCAAGCCCTGAATAGAGACATGGAAAGTGTGAAGTTTACCTTCCAAAAGATGGTTGCTCAATTGGATGAAATTAACATAAAGATAGAAATGCACTTTCATATAAAGAATTTTCATAACCAAGGGGAGATGGAGCAGATGATGAGGAAGGACAATATAGATATGGAAGTGTAGGAATCCATTAGCTAAGGATTCCAATGGGAGAAAATCCTACTCATGTGAGAATTCTAAGGGCTCCAACGATGGTAACTACTTATTCTCTAGGAAATCTTGATGAGGAAGATGAAGCAAGACTCACTAGAGTGTTTAGAAATGTTGCCAAAGTTTTGTACATAGAGTTGAAGACTTTCAATGATGTAGATAGCACCAATGCTTTTTAAGTTGGTTGAAGGTACTTGAGAAGCATTTTGAGTTGGAAGAGGTACCAAATAGCTTGAAGATACCTATTGCTAAATTTAGATTAGAAGATATGACTTCTATTAGTTGGAAAAGGAGCCCCAAGGTTATGAAAGATAAAATAGTAAACCCATTAGAGATTGACCTTTGATGAAATACAAGTTGAAAAGAGAATTTGAATAGTCTTGTTAGAGACAAGAGACTATCATGAAGTTGAAATTCCTAAGGCAAGGTGACAAGGATATCAAATAATTCTACATCAAATTTTGTGATCTATTCCATCAAGCTAAAGTAAATTGGGAGGAGTATGAACAAGCTTTAATCTTTTAGGAGGTCTCAAAATGGCATATTAGGAGGCGTTTTCTTTTTATGAGCCAAGAACTCTAGATGAAGCTTATGATTTGGTACTCAAGGCTAAAAAGAAATTAAGTGGATTTGGAAATAGGAGCAAAAAAACTTCCAAGGGGAAGAAGAAGGAATCTAAATTTGGAAAGGAATCCAAGTTCAAATTTGAAGACAAGGATGAAAACCATGACAAGAAGACTAAAATATGTGATAAGAAGGGTAAGGCCAAGAAGGTCCAAAGCAAGGGAGGTAAGAATCAAAGTAGCAGTTCATCAAAGATTCAATGCTTCAAGTGTGGATAATGGGAACACACGCAATGGAAATGTCCACTTCACAAGACAACCAAGGGCAAAGATGTGAAAACCATAGAGGTGGAGGAGACATCAAGTCAAGCTCTTCAAAGAGGTAATCCTAATGTTCCAAAAATTAAGAAAGTTTCTAACTTAAATTCTTGTGCATTTATGGGGAATGTGAATAGAGGAGATCATTCTAATAGAACACTATTATTTCATATTGGAGCTAGATGTTTGCTTGGTGGGAAATAGATTCATGTTTTGATTGATGGAGGAGCCCAAGAAAACATTATTTCTTTGAGGGAAGTTTTTAGATTGGGTTTAGTAACTAATCCCCATCCTAGATCCTATAAAGTGCATTCGTTATCTAGATAGTTTTCTCAAGTGGTGAGGGAATAATGTACTTTGTTATTTAAAATTTTAGGTTTTCATGATGTTGTGAAGTATGATATGTTTCCAATAGATTGTGCTAATGTAATTCTTAGTAGACCTTGGAATTTTGACAATGGTGCTTAGTTTGATGAAGCAAGAAATGTATGGACTATAGCTAGATCTAATGGAATCCATAAGTTGATTCCCATGACAACTGAACAAATGAGGTAGCAAAGCTTATTAAATGTTTCCTTAATTCTTCTAGGATAGAGAGAATACATTAAGGAACATGATGAAATAGGTTTTTCTTTTATTGTCGTGATAATAGTTATTACCAACCATGATGATGTGTAGGTCAAACTTGCAATAGGTGTGCTAGGAATGAAGGAGAAATTTCACAAGGTATTCAAGGGGGAATTGGATGAATCACCACCAAGAAGAAATTTATAACATCAAATTGATTTTATTCATGATGCTACCATTCCAAATGAGATGGTTTATTGGATGGTACCAGATTAGAGCACTGAATTGCAAAGGCAAGTAAAGGAGTTAGTTGCAAATGGTTTCATAAGTGAATCCATTTTACCTTGTGTAGTTCTAGTGTTGCTAGTGTCAAAGAAGGACACCGATAAATAGAGTTTGTGCATTGATTCCAAGGTAGTAAATTGGGTAATAATGAGGTATAGGTTTCCTATTCCAAGGATGGATGATATCCTTGATGTCCTTACTAATGCTGAAATTTTTAGCAAAATTGGTTTGAAGAGTTGTTAACATCAAATCAAAATCAAGCCTTGTAATGAATGAAAGCCAATGTTCCAGATACTTGATAAATTATTTAAGTGGTTGGTGATGCCATTTAGGCTCATGAATGCATTTGCTACATTCATAAGAATGATGCATAATATACCAAAAGATTTGATTAGTATGTATTGTATTGTCTTTTTTGACGATATTTTAGTATATAGGTCTAATGAGGAAGAGCACTTGTATCACTTAGGGATGGTGTGTCTTAAGTTGGAGAAGGCACAGTTGGTCATCAATGTGAAGAAATGTCATTTCTTCAAGAGGAAAATCACATTTTTGGGACATGTGGCTTCTAAAAAACCAAATTCAAATGAAAGCTACCAAGGTGAAGGTTATTACGAATTAGCTAATTCCTAAGAATGTTGGGGAGGTAAGATCATTCCTTAGTTTAGCAGGTTTTTATAGATAATTCATAAAAAATTTTAGTGGTATTTCATGGTCTATGTTTGCTTTGTTGAAGAAAAATAAAGAATTTAGGTGGAAAAATAAAATCCAAGGAAGCTTTAACTTGTTGAAAGCAAAAATTACTAGTGATCTGGTGCTTGCAATTTTAGATTTTCATAAGCTTTCTAGGTGGATGTGGATGCAAGTGAACTTACCATTGGTGGCGTACTTTCACAGGAGGGTATGCCTTTTACTATCTTTTTAGAGAAGTTGAATGAGTCAAGGAAAAATTATAGTATATATGAAAAAGAGTTGTATGCTATTCTTCAAGCAATCAAGCATTAGAGACATTATTGGTGTTCACTTTGATAGCCAACCACAAAGCACTTCAATTTCTAAACTCACAAAAGAAGTTGAGTGCAAAGCACATGAAGTGGATTACACAGTTATAGGAGTTCAATTTTGTGTTGAAGCACAAAAATAGGAAGGCTAATGTGGTAGCTAAGGCATTGTCCAAGGTACATGGTTAATTTTAGCGTACATCATGTAGAAGGTATGGGTGATTTTGTTGATTTGTATGAACATGATGTTGATTTTGGATAGGTTTGGAGAAGCCTCAGAGAGCCATTATTGAGTAGGATAGACCAACAGAGGAACTATCATATTCCAGATGAAATGTTATTTAAAAATCAAAAGTTATGTGTTTCTAATTGTGATTTTAGGGGGAAAAAATTGTTTTAAAAGCATTGTAGTGGCATGGTAGGTCACATGGGCAAGGATAAAACATTGGAACTTATGGGTAGGTACTATTTTTGGCCTCTTATGGCAACTAAGGTTTCAAAATTTATGGAGTGTTTGACTTATTAAGAATTCAAAGAAGGTAAAGGAGTGGATGGATATTATATGCCTTCAACAATTTTCAAGGGTCCATGGGAAAGTGTGTCTATGGATTTTGTGAGTGGTATTCCAAAAACCAAAAGTGGAAATGATGTAATTTTTGTTGTTGTGGACAAGTTCTCCAAGATGATACACTTCATTCTATGTAAGAAGGTGAGTGGTGCTTCTCTTGTTACAAATGTGTTTTTCCACCATGTTGTGAAGTTGCATGGAATTCCTTTGAATATTGTTAGTGACAGAGACTCCAAATTCCCTGGTCACTTTTGGAGGTTCCTTTGGAAAATTTCAAGGACAAAGTTGAATTTTTCTAATGCATATCATCCATAATCTAATGGCTAAACGAAGGTAGTGAATAAATCCTTATTGAACATATTAAGATGTTTACGTGATGGAAGGTAAGAGGACTTTTATTGATAATAGGCTAATAATCAGCGGTCAAATCTAACGCAATTTTAAACAACGAGCAGGAAATGAAAGCTTAACAGATGACACAAGCATTGGGATTCTCATCGCTGAAATACGTGCAGCTGGGAACGAGGAGAATGAAGTCTTGGCGGGGCGGAAGAGGAGGAGGAGCAGCAGCAGCAGCAGAATCGATCTTTTTATTCGAAGTCGGAGGATCCTGTTTTGGAGCGTCTTGTTTGGGCTTGGCAGCTTCTTTGTCCTTGGCCGGCCCTACGCTCAGCACTTGGGCATATCCATACTTTCTAAGCGCTTGAGCCAGCCTCACCGTGTCTCGATTGCCAATTACAACAAGCTTTGAGTCCTTATCCAAGGCTACCGATATCACGCCTGTCAAATAAGTGTAATTAGACCACACAATAAAATTATAAAGCACAAAATACAACATCCAGCCAAGCCCTTTCAGATCTTTCAGTGCAAAAGGACAATCAATCACAGAACCTTCAATCTCCGCGGCCGTGCTAAGTGCTCGCCGCTTGCATTTTTCGCAGTTCAACTCCACTTTTAAAATGACTTTCTGCAACCACAGGCACGATCATTCGTCCAACCGCGAGCAAAATCTAGACAGAGATCGGATAAGAGCCTTAAAATAATTCTTAAGATAACCAGACACACAGACGCGTTCAAAAGGAAGGTTACATTAAGACCGAAAAGCATCCGATCATCAAGTATCGATGAAAAGATAGCGGATAGAGATACATGGAAAATATGCAGTTCTTCAAGATTAAAGCTCGAACATCAAACAGGCTGAAAGATCAAAAATATAGCGAGAAGAAAGAAACGCAAACGCGTACCTGAGGCTCCGACATTTTGTCATCAAGTGCAGCAGGATGGGATAAGCTTCTTCGGCGGAGTTGTGCTTGTGCAAGCTTTCAAAATGTGGCCAATTCAGCGATGATGCTGAATCAAATAACTAAGAAGAAGATTTACTCTCGTACGCTGAGAATCGTGGATCTGGATGTATGTGCAGGGAAACCGGTAAGAACGAACAATAATTTATTTACGAGGAACAGCTTCTTCATTACGATACATGACTGACGGCAATGGCCATGGCTAGGAATAGCAGCGCCATGGACACGTCGGCGATGACGTTAGCATTCCGTACAGTGCGCTCGTCACGAGAAAATGAATGGTGCACGCCGCTGCATTGTATTACGTGTAATTGAGATTTACAGAGAAGCCGCTTCACTTTTGATTCGGTTTGATGATGGAGTCTGAAAAGTGAGTGTCACAGAGCAAGCAAGAGAAGGAGCAGGCACAAGGAAAGGAAAATGCAGAATGAAACGGAATGAGACGGCCAAGTCAATGTCGGTGATCACAAGCTTCGTTGGGTTTGTCTTTCATTAAGATCGAACCGAGCTTACACTTGTTTTGACGGCTTCAACTTTTAGTGAGGGTGAAGATGTTAGCTTGTAAAGAACTGGGTAAAAGATGTGGCATAAATTCCTTTGTGAGTAGCACAATATGCTGCATCCTATCCTATTCTCTTTTATTAGATGAAATCCAAAAGTATTATTTTTTAAGTTTTCAGAAAAACTTCATTCAAAGTGACAAAAAAGCTAATCACAAAAAAGGAGATTGTCAAAGTGGAGGAAGATACCCAATAAAAATATTCAAAAATGTTGGGGGTGGAGGCAAAAATGGCTAAACAAAACAAGTATTCAAGCCATAACAAACTACCTTGAGAGTTGCAGCTAAAGGGAAAAGGAACAAATAAAAAGCAGATTAAAAAACAAAGATACATCAGGTGTAAGAGATGTCTTAGAGTAGAGGTTTCCCTGGCTCCTCTCTATGCCTTGGGGACCATGGAACACTCTAAGGTATTCATACATGGCACTCAAGTGTTAAAAAGTCCATTCCGACTTAGTAGTTCTAAGCAGCAATAGGACTCCACCCTGTTATCCCCCCACTTTTAGTCTTTATTTTATCCTCATGCTAGTAGAAGTACATGGGGTCTAATTCTGCAGTGATCACATATATGTAGGTAGTCTAGATTAGATAGTCTAGGTGCAATGCTGCATTGAACCTTGTACTAGATCATCAGGGCCTTGAGGGTAATGCATCCCCTATAGATATATCGTCATCCTTCTATCGACGATGTTTACAATGTTGTTTGTGTAATTGTTTGCTAGTCCTTGTTTGGAGTTGTAGATATTCCCCTAGAGGCATATACCTAATATATGTGAAGTTAATGCATTGCATGCTCCCTTTTAAGTTATTGAAGTGGTAGTCATGCTCTCTTAGAAGTGTAATCCCTAGGTCTTCTACCCGAAGTCCATTGGATCTAAGGGAATTCCTTGGTGTGTTGGACAACATTGGGACAACATTTTTACAAATGGTATCAAAGTGTTCTTTGATGCGTTGTAATAAGTGTGACGTTCTCCCTGGATACTATGCCCTTAAGGTTTCTTATCCATGGGCCTTCTAGTTGGATATCATTGTTGATATTGGATCATGTTGGTCTTGTTTCTTGTATTTGCCAATGGGTTGCCCTTATGATAAGGCCCCTATAAGATTTTTGTTTTGGAGCCATTTTTTTTATGCTTGTAACCTTTGCAATTTGGACATTCTTGTAGATAGGTATGGTTGCATTTGTTGTGCTTTCCTCTACTAGGGATTCTTTGATGGTTGTACAAGCTATGGCTTTGTTTCAGTATGGCTAATGGAAGTTCTATTGGTAATACATAAATAGTTGTTCAATGAGCTTTCATCTTGGGTCTTTAGTGATTCATTTGGAATGAATTGGACTTGATCTTTGCTTTGGTCTCTATCTAGATGACATGTCTTAGGATGTCATTATTTGGAATGTGTAGGATGCGATACTTGTGCACTCCCCCTACTTATCTTAGATACAGTAAGTGTGGGATTTACATACTAGGCCATAATTTTGCCTAGGTGCCTCAGGATTGAGGGTCTTTGGACATGTACTTTTGGTGAGCCTTCATTTAGGTGGACAAAGATCATCATCAACAAACTAATGTACATTTGTGTTTACAATTGTATATTTGTCTAGTTGTGTATAAATGTCTTTTTTCTATTACATTTGCTCCATCTTTTTCTTGTTATCGCAAAGTTTTGTGCTTCTCGTGGCTTAGTTGTAGCTTCGTTGAATGCTTGGGTTTGCTGTATGGATGATTGATGAGGGTGCTTCTTGAGGCCTTGGGTGCTCCTTCTAGACTAGTTTTGATGTGGTCCTTGTTTTGATGCCCTCTTATGCTTTGGGTTCAAGTACCATTGTTGCGAATTATTTAGTATTATGTTTCCTTTTTGTGGTTTGATTGTGTTTGCCCTAGGCTTTGTGGCATCACTTGCTCAGATGTTAACATATACCTTAAGACATTTTTATGTGGATTGATGTTTTCAAGACCTCTTGGGGTAGGCTGTTTCTAATTTTATTCTCTTTTGAGACTTCACCTCTCTTGTTGAGTGTCTTCTTTAGAGGTCACATCCTCTTTGATGATGGTTTTGGCAATGTGTATTGAAAGCTCTTGTTGTTAAGACTTATTGTTGGTTAGATCTCAGTCTTCCTCTGTATATGATTGGACGAGGTTATAAATTTTTTTATACCTAGGCTCTCTTGTGGACATGTTGAGACCTTGGTTCTAGTTGGAAACTAGTATCAATAGTTGGGTACCATTGATGATTATGGATCTTTGGAATTTTAAAAATATTCTAGTTCATTCTCATTGGTATGCCTCACACTTGTTTCTTTTGTGTGAGTATATCTAAATTACTAATGTAATTTTTGCATGATTGATCTCTATGTATGTAGCTGAGATCTTACTCTCTGTAGCATTTTAAGATTATTATATCTTAGGTGATTTTGCTCATGCTTAGTAGATGCATTTGATGGCTAATATGCTATACATAACCCCTGCTAACTCTCTTGTTTCTAAGCTACTGTCTCAGCCTAGTAGGTAGCACAGGTATAGAAAAGGTTAAGACAGTGGGGACCTCAGTTAATTCTATAAGCACTATGTTTTTTGGGAAGATAAGTATTCTTAAAACCTCTATGAATTGGTTACTTGATCTTAGATTCCTAACATTCGATTATGGATTTATCAATATAAATGCTATAATGGAACAATTGATGCATCATGATTTTTTTACCTCTTAGTGCTTTGGATGGGAACTTACGAAGGACTATCATCAGTTCTGAATCCCTTCAAATATTTGGATGAGTAGAAGGCATAGAGTAGTATCCTTGACCATGCAAGATACTAATGGCCAAAGAGTGACTAATGCCTTGAGTTCTTACTATGGTAGGTGATGGATCTTGAAATGGTGCTTTTACATTATTTATTTGTTGCATTTGTGTTTTGCTTGGCTAGTTTTGATGACAATTTTCAGTGGATATGGTGTTTTAGAGACAATATATGTGGAGAGATAGGTTTTTAGATTAGAATGTTATAGTTTGGATTTTACTCTTGATGGTCTAAAACCTTAGGCTTAGGATGGGCTCAGATAGTACATCCTTTAGCCTCTTAGGCTTGGGTAGCATTTCCTATTATGATCATTTTATGAGAAGTATTAATTTTTTGATGACCTTGTGGAATCTTGTGTTCACTTGTAGACTTGTACCACACCTTATGATAAGGCCAAGGCCAAGTTTAGTGAATCATGTTTCTTGTACACCTCAATTCTCTCTTAGGTTAGCACATTTGCTATGCATTGTAGTTGATCTCTATCTTCTAATATGAGATCTCCCAAAACTCTATGGCTAATTCTACCTCATGGTTACTATTGTATTCCAAATGCCACAACATGTCCTTGACCATGGTGTTTTCAAAAAATTGAAACTTTATACCCTGGGTGGTCTTGGCATGCCTTAATGGTATGTTCTTTGAGATTATGACATATATTGATGCTAGCATCTATGGAGATTGTGGCTATCTTGGTTGAGTTAATCAAATCTTAGACTCTGCCTTAAGGATGTTATGTTCTACAATGATCTTATGAAATTAAGGTTGTAATGAATGATCAATGTTGATGACTCTGATGGTTTATAACAAGCGAGCCTGCATGCTCTCTCTCTCTCTCTCTCTCTCTTCTTATTTGGCACAATTAATGAACTAAAAAATTTTATAAATCTAACGTACATCACATAGATTTTTGAACATCTACAACTTTCACATTTTTCCAAGTGCAATGCACATCACTTCCACTACAACTTGCATCATACCTGCAATTGTAGTTTAGATCATTTTCCAAC
>MNCI01028806.1:1336-13069 GCA_015680685.1 Gnetum montanum | reverse complement strand
TATGGCGGCGGGACGCGATATCGCAGGAGAAGACGCGATATCATGTACGCGAGATCGCATGGGATGCGATATCACAGCGGCCGCGATATCGCGTACGCGATATCGTGGCCTAGTGCAAGTCGCGTCTCATCAATAGGGGTATCTCACCACTCATCATTGGTGTCATGGCTGGGGATGGTGCTAGTTATTTAGATTAGTTACATCATCCAAGACTGCTGTGACAAAGCCTTGATGATATATCTTTTTGAAAGAAGTAATTGCAAAAAAGAAAAAGAAGTCACACACAAATTCACAACAATGTCTCTCTCACAAGACTGTGATAATGCAACAACTAGTAAGGTAATTCATTGGAGAACTAATGAATTATATGATGATGAAGATGAAGTTGAGAGTACTCAATCTTATGCAAGGGTCTCCTATGTACATAAATGAGGAGGCTATGATTTAGATCCACAACATCATTTACAAGCCTTCCATGATGCTTGTGTATGGAATAATATTGATAATGGATGGCAAAAACTTAAGGTCTTTCCTACAACACTTGTTGGCCAAGCAAAAGTATGGTACAGGTTCTTAAGACTGAAATCAATTTGACGTTGGCCGACAATGATAGAACTCTTCAATGAAAGATATCAAACCTATGCAAGAGTGTCAACCTTGAGGAGAAAAATCCAAGAATGGAAATAAGGGCAACATGAACCCTTGGACATGGCCTTAGAAAGATACTATTCATTGTTAAACAATTGCCCATGCCATGGATTCTCTAAGAAAAGACTAATGTACCATATCATGGATGGGCTTCATAATGAAACAAGGGAGACCCTAGGGATGTATGCCCGAGGTCAACTCTATGAGCTATGAACCCACCAATTCCAAGAGCTTATTAAGTGGGTAGAAAAAGAAGAAGGAGAAATGCCTAAATGGGAGAATGTTAAAAGCTATTAATAGGACCAAAATCTAAAAATAACAAAGGTCCATGATCATGAAGAGGAGAAATCAACTCACCTCAAGGAGGTGGAATCATCTTTGTCAATACTACAATCACTAGATAAAATTGATGCAAAGATCAATAAGATGACGAAATGGATACATGAAAAATATGGAGAATATGCCAACACTATTAGAAATGGAACCATGATAAATCAAGAAATAGGACAAAACACCACTAGACAATCAAAAAGAAGGGTTGAAGAGAATAATGATAAGAACTCAACTACTAATCATATGTATCAATGTAACATTTTCCTAGATGATCATCCCAAAGGTTAATGCCCAATCTTGTCACATTTACACGAGCATTGGGGAAGAATGCTACATCCAGAGTTTGTATAGAAACACTAAGTTCAACCATTGTGGTGAAAGCCTCAATCATGGAGGAGGCCATAGTTAGACTGGTCACACCCTTCATACCATCCAAACCCAAGCACTTATTATGTTCAACATCTTGTTTTCCCAACTGTGTCAACCTCCTCCACTTCACTACGCCATTATCATTCTTCTAAGTACTATCCACCCATGTCCTCTCCAATAAGATCACCACCTCATGTTCCTTATACTTCTCCTTACCCTCAATATTCTCATCCTTCCTCTCCTTCGACATGACCACCAATAGTACCAGAAGGTTTTGCATCATAGCACCAACCCACAAATGTTACTTGTGCTACAATGGAGACTCTCCACAATGTCGAAAGCATCCTTTCTTTAGGCATAACCATAGAAAGAGACAACATAGTTCTGAAACCACTGCATCCACCAACTCAGAAAAGTCCAGCATTGTGATGCATCTCCTCCTTTGAACCCAACCCCTCCTGTTACCTTATTCGAGCAACCAATCAACACTCCAATAACTATGTGGCCTAATGAATCTAGCCACAAAGGAAGACATATCGATCCTTGCATACCATCTTACAGTCACGGGTGCCATAGTGGGTGAACTCCTTATCACATGATCACATCTTATAATCTACCTCACTATGCCTACTACAATCAAGTGTGTGAACCCCAATTTGGGTATATTCCTACCACCACCTCAAAAGACACCTAGTGGTTTGGATATGATCGAACTCCAATGGTTCCAAAATTCTTGGATTCAAATTTTCCATTTATTAATTCTAGCCATAATCAAGGGATTAGTCATGGGGAATATCCTCCATTCTAATAAGAAGAATTAATAAATAATTTTCATTTTCTTTAGTTTTACAATTCTTTATTTTTCAGTTTTTCATCTTTTAATTTGTTGTTTTATCTTTTTGAGGGTAATCTCATCGGTAAATAAAATACTCATGTGACCCATTGGTTGAGGTGTTGTTCTATGCTATCAAGTCTTAAGTAACTAATTATTTGGATAGCGAGCCCATCACATCCACCCACCCATTCTATTAATAAGAGGTTCTACTCTGGGTATGATGATATTCTTTTCATCATAAAAACTTAAAAGTAATTTTGTGCTCATTATGCCCAAAGCAAAAAATGATGCACTAAGAAGGAATGGCTAGGGTGTGACATCAAGGGGGATTGTGGATTCTCTTTGGTGACATTTGTAGGAGTTATCATGCAGCCTAGTTATACTAAGATCCTTGTAGATCTAATGAAAATGGGAGTAAGAGTAATAAAGGTACTCAATAAGAAAATCCAATGCTATTCTAGGGAGTCCCATTGGAAAGACATGCACCCATGCCTGAAGGTAGGTGACTTCTCTAGATTACACATAAAAAAAAGAGAGAGAAGAAGAAGAAAGAGAGTGTGTGCCAAAGTGGCCACACAAAAAGAATAAAAAAGGGAGAGAAAAGAAATCAAGATCAAAGTGCTACAAAATAATCACTCCTCCCTTGAACAGAACACCAAGTGATCGTACACCTTGTTGTCATGGTACTCTTATGAGTGTCCATCATGGGATGAAACAATGCAATGTCGCTGATCAAAGGAATGGACTTGGTCTTGATTTTGGAGTGATGGGTTCATGACACATTAATCATTTCCTACACTTAAGATTCATTGTGCCTTGGGGCAGTTACCTCATGTCTTGATCTCTACAATCCATTCTACAATTCATCCCATCTTGTTGTTCATGTAATTGGGACCCATGACTTGTGTAGCATTGAATTCATACCTCATCCCAATGGTATCTACATGTGTGTGTTTTGTGGAACTGGTTTAGATTACATTTGACCCTTCTAGTACCTACGGACATTTTTAGGATGGTTACGTAAGGGCATCATAGGTAGAAACCTGCTTTGGGGAGGACCCACTTGCATGACTTTTGTAATTTGTAACTTGTTACACACCACCACATTATCTTATACCCTTTGATTACTTCATTGTCAAATATATTCTTTCCTTTGTCATCATTTTATCAAATTTTCCTCAAAACCAAGTCCTTTTATGTGTCACCTAAACAAACCAGGTTTGACATTAAACTTTTAGGGTAACTTCCTTGAAAAATTTCTAACTCTAAAATCACACTAAGCAAAGAATTCAAAATTTATTAAAGGCAATGAGTAAGGTATGAAATAATTGAACTTCTTTCAATAACCTTACTAACAATTGATCTTTGTGTGATTATAGATGGCCCCTAAAAGAGAACAACAAGGAGGACCTTCTCAAGGTGCAACTAAACACCCAGGGGAAGGTAGAGGCCAAGGACCTCATGTAGAACATGCAGAGCAAGAGGCACAATCATTCATCATCCATCAGGGAACTCTTGTCACTACATGATCTAGCCAAGAAAAAGGTGGATAGGTCAAGGCCCGAGCCTATGAAGAAGAACAATGGCTATTTGCAGCATATCATGTCAAGGCTAATCAAGTGTTCCCGTCGCTACCATGTCCATGGAAAGTGCTAACTCTATCAAACATTGGAACATCAGCATGAATAGCTCATAATCCTTGGATACAAGAGGAGAAATGTTAGGTGCTTCTTCAATGGTATCAATCTTAGAAGCCTGGCATGCAAGACAAAGGAAAAGCACCCATGGAGGAACTGCCATCTAGAACCACATGAGTTCCAACAAAGTTTTGTAATTCTGTGTTTGTGTCCCATTTTTTTTTGTTCAATCCCACACTCTGGCTTGAATGCTTCCTGCTTAGTCAAATATCCCATACCTATCCACTATGTAATCAATTGGACTTGTTCTCATTTTATTTAACTCGAGGATGAGTTGTTATTCAATCGTGGGGGTATGATGAATCATGGTTTTTCAAATGCTGATATTGGACCCTTGATATCAGACCCTTGTTAACTAGGTGTTGATATTGAACCCCTATTATCGAACCCCTAATATCTGATGTCTTGATATTGGACCCCTGATATCGTGAGTCCTGTGTGAGCCTATAAATACACCATGGGGTGCATAGGAAAGAAGTTAGTTTTTAGTCAGTTTAGTATTAGAGTAGGATCTTTTTGTCAGCTTTTCCTCTCAACCCTTTCCTCAGTGCATGGCTGTAGTGTGATGATTGTAATTGTATGAGATCTTCATTCAAGTGTGACATACTTGGACACACACATGATCAGAAATAAAGATCGACATTACTTCATCATTGCAGCATTCACTTAGTTTAATTATTTAATTATTATTGTTATTTTTTGCTTTTGTAGTTAATATCTCTTCACCCTAAACTCCTTAAATGCAGAATGAGTATGACTTAATCATGAGCATTTAAGTGTGACTACTTGGTAACCCAGTAGCATACCTAGGATCTTTGCTTGGAAGTCCTAGTAGTAGTCATGCACGAGGTCCAAGATGTGTACATATGATTAAGGGATGGATGTCTATCACACTTAGGCTAGCTTAGACTCTCTTCACCCTTTCCCTCTTAGGTTAATCAAAGTTATTTTCATTGCCTCTAGGAGTAACACTAGCTTAGGACCACATCATACACCTCACTCAAGACTAAACCATACGTGATAAAGCAAATACTAGTCCAGGTGGGAAGACAACGAACTACGATCAACGAGTAACTATCTAGATACCACAACTAGCCCATCTGTGGAGTTTGATTGGATCATGTGTGAAACACTTGTATTCATATGGTTGAGTGTAGGGGTACCTCGCCACTCATCAGTAAGCCTTGGAATTTTGACAATGGTTCTTAGTTTGATGAACCCAAAAATGTGTGGAGTATAGTTAGACCTAATGGAACCCATGATTTGGTTCCCATGATAGTTGAACAAGTGATGTAGCAAAACTCACTTAATGCTTTCGTAATCCTTTAAGGAAAGAGAAAATATATTAAGGAAAGATGGTGGACACTTTGAAGAGATTTGAGGGTGAAGTTCAACTTAGTGCTGATTTTGTGCAAGGGATGAGGCATCTCCATGCACAAGTAAAATCAAATCTTGAGAATAAGGTTGAAGAGAAAGTGCTCAAGAGGAATGATGACAAGAAAAAGCCTAATTGTTTTGTTGGTGACTTGGTTTGGGTGCACTTGAAGAAGTGATTGAGGGGTGTTAACTTCTCCAAATTGAGAGCTAAGAAGATTGGGCCTTTTAAAAAATCAATCCTATGATAAATGATAATGATTTTGTGATTGATTTACCAAATGATGTTGGTAGGTCTTTTGTATTTGATGTTTCAGATCTTCTGCACTATCATGGACCAGTTGATGAGAAGACCATACAAGGTAGCATCGATGAGTTGAAGGAGGCTATTGATAAGTCCAAGCCTTCAATGGAGAGGAAGCCAATTGTACTCAAGTGGATGGAAGATTTTGGCACTCTAGAAGTTAAGAGGCATGAATACCTAATTCATTAGGAGGATCAATCTATTGATGAAACTGGATCAATCTATTGATGATATTGTATGGATCCATGAGACCAAACTTGTCAAGTGGGGGATCACTTCTATTGCTACCTCTTTGTTCACATGAGTTCACTTTTTGAAGGATGGGAGAGCTAATGTAGGAACACCTCTTTTGATTCTTTTATGCTTTGTCCTAAAAGTTATTTTTGCAGGTTTCATGCTTGAAGAAGACTTGGGTGAGTGTGTCTTCTTATGTTGATTTTTGATGATGCTGATTCTTAGATGTTTTGTCATATTTCAAGATGTTTTGGACTCATTTTGATGAGTCTAGGGGGTTTCAAGATCTCTGGGAACTTGTTTAGAGATATCCAAAGGTTCCAAGAATCAAAATGGACATTTTTGCATTTGACACTTGCAGGTGAGATGTCTCACTAGAAAGTGAGATGTCTTAGCTAAGACATATCAGAAAAAATTTAGACATCTTAGGAACATATGAGATGTCTTGAAAAAATAGTAGACATCTCATCCAAGGGCTAGGTTTTTGTAGTAGACATCCCAACAAAGCTAGAGATGTCCTAGACGGTGAGGAAAAAAGCTCCAACATGGTGATTTCGTTGGGAAAACATCCAAAATACTCTAGATCCTTGTGAGAAACATCTAGAAAGGAAAATAAAAAGATTTCTATGATTTTTGATTTCTATAATATGTATGTATCCATCAATGAAGAGAGAGGAAAGTGCATCTATGCATGAAAGTAAGTGAAAACACTTTCAAGAGTGGAGAGCTAAACAAGAGAGAGTGTGTGAGCACATTGGTTGAGTGCAATTGGTGATTGTAGCTCTAAGATCATCTTGTGGTATGTTAATCTATGTGTTCTATTCTCTTGTATGTCACTTGTGAGTTGAGATCTCATTCTTAGGTTTTGGGTGATATTTTTATTGGTTGTGTCTTACATTGAGAACAACCATTGTGTGGTTGTAGAGCCTCATGCTCAGTAATATCAATTGAGTGTGATAGTTTTTGGATGCTTGTGGGTTTTCTTAACCCTGTTGTAATCTTCTAATAAATTAATTAAAGCTAGCTATTTTTATTATTTTCTAGCAAATTATTTTTTCTTTACATAATATCTGGATTTAGAGCATTGAAGGTGATTTAATTATTGAAGTGAACTTGCTCCACTGCTCTCTATTGGAGTAACAACCTAATTGATTTGAATGTCATGAAATATTAACTAAATTATACTTCATTTCATCATCATTATTAATTCATTTATATCTTATTACATGGATGAATATGTGTTATGTGGATGTGAGTGCATATTGTATTTTATGAATATGTTATTGTACTTTTTTCAAATGGAACTCATACCTAGTCTTGGATGGACAATGTTGAGTGTTTTGAGCTTGGAATGCCTCAATGGAAATTATAGTTCTTTATGAAAGTAAGTGAGTTGCAAGTTAGCTTTGTTTAGTAGTAGTTGCAAACTAAAACCCAAGTAAAGATTGTTCTTTTTCTTTTTCAAATAAGCTTTTCAGTAGTGGTTGTTAGTTTAAGCTTGACTTGCTTAAAAATAATAATCATATTTTCTTACAGGTGTCATATTATTATGATTTGGCATGTCAAACTAAAAAGCCTATCTAAAAACTATTTTTTCCAACTTATAAGCCTTTAATCCATTTATTGCTGCAAAATAAGAAGCTCTTATTTTGTCTCTTTTCATGTGGCATAAAAGAGAAGCTCCATTTGAAAAAAGGTTTCATAAGGAGAATCATTTAGCACCAACTTTCCAAACTGTTTTTCTTATTTTTGGGAAAAAAGGCTTACTAACTTAGAACTATACTTTAGTACCAAAAAGCTCTAAAAAACTCATTTAAATGATTGAAAGAGATTGAAAGAAATAAAAAAGAATCATTTTTCATTTTACAAGTAGTAGCTAGTGGGTCAAAATCTTTCTTTATAAATTGTTCAAAAGAAGAGAAGCTTGGCCTTGATACAATAACTCTAGAACCAATATTTAGAACCAAAAAACTTATCTAGAAGGCCTTGCCACATCAACTCTAAAACTAATATTAAGGGGAGAATGGGAAAGGGGGTGGATGTTGGAACCCAAAATAATTAAAACATAAATACACCCCAAGATATATAGTCCACATCCAAAATAATTAAAACATAAATACACCCCAAGATATATAGTCCACATAGATCTTTATGACTCAACATTTCCCCCTAGAATTAAACTCATGACTTGGATTTTCTAAGTCAAGATTCTTATAGCTAGGCTAACACCTCATTTATGCTCTAAAAACAATATTCAAAATCAAAAATGTCACATAGATGTCTACGGATAAAAATAGCTTGCACTTCTTTACTTATTTAAAAAATTTATGGGTCACTTAATATCAAAAGGGCTTTTTTCTTTTGGCCAAAGTCAATCCTATGATAACTATAATCTTGTAGAAAAATAGAAAGCTAGATCATTATTTATTTTAATTCTATGAATATAATGTATCTCTATTTTATAAAAATCCCAAATCATCTAAAAGAGAGAAAACATATATTGCTTACTTTCTATTCTAAAAAAAGATCAAGATTAAGATAAATTTTTTAAAAGGAAAAGCTATTTATGGAGATGATTTTAAGTCTAATCCAATTGATGTCACATGCCATTAAAATATAAATTAAAAGGCGCAATCCTACAATGTCGCATCTAGCTATATATCATAGATGTCACATGTCTAAGTTGTGGTTTGCTTTGATATTAACTATAATATCTATTTCTCAAATGTCATGGAAATTGTCAAATATACATTATATTCAACATTATGCATAGCCAATACAATCAGAAAATTGAAGAAGGAGATTAAAAGAAACTTTATAAATTAGAAAATTGAAAGTAAATAGCTATATCTAGAACATGCTCTAAGTGTTCCTAGAATTATCTTCTTTTGCAATCTATCCTTTAGATAAAAATCGATATTGCCACCATGGTTAGGCTTAGACCCATTGAAAGAGTAATTAAGTCCCTTCTTTTTCCCTTTTACCCTATTCTTTTACTTACTTTTATCAGCTCTTCAACTCCATATTGGCATAACCTCTAAATTACTAGTATAAAAACCTTAGGTCAAACTCTTAAACATTCCCTTAAGAGACATGACTATAATGACAACATATCCTTTCATTAAGGGTTTTTTTTTTTGGCCAAGAGGCTATAACTACTAATCATAGATCAGTAATGGTAAATCATATATCATCCATACTCCTCCAAGAAGAGCCTATTGGTAGCATGAATTATTATTTCATCCATAATAATTTAGGAAGAGCCAATTAGTAATACTAAATAATATTTTATCCACAATGCTAACATATTTTCTCTAAGTATGCATGGACAACACTAATCCACAAGAATTTAGAAAACTTTTTAGCATAATATTTATTACCAAACTTGGAATTAGTTATCTTTCTCATCATGCAATCATAATGATTTGGGTAACATTATGATGGAATACATTGAATATGGTGAAATAGGCACTTGGATAATTTTTTTTATAGTAGATAAACTAAAATTTAACTTGATTTTTGCAAGATTATCTCAAACAAATTATAGATATATATTATAAATATATAACTAAGATATTATAACAATAATTACAACTCCTTGTTATGGAATAAAACCATTTGGAAATAGGGACATGACAATTGCACTATCAAATGTATAGAAGACCTATATAATTTTGAATTAGGAAGTAAAGTATTCATGGGCATGATATATAATGATAAGGATGAACAAAAAATTTATCAAGTACTTGAAAAAAGAAAAAAGAGAAACCATACCCTACTTTGGGTATGCATATTTTACTTCATGTATTATCAAGTTTATTATAATATATGGAGAACCATCAAAACATTAAGTATGTTTTATAGGAGCCTAAAAATATAAAATGAAAAATTCATACTCAAAGATATGAAAGATTAGAAGAAGCCTAAAAATAAAGCCTAGATAGCTATTATTACAAGACTAAATAGGAGAGTATCAATTTTTAAATTAAACATTTTAGATTATGAAAAATAGGATGACCAGCCATTAATCTATAGGAAGAGAAGAAAGAAATACTACAAATAGATGATAGGAGAAATAAAAAAACATGAAGAAAGAAATACTACAAATAGAATTGATATCATTCAAAAAACAATCACTAAAACTCTAAAATTTTCTTGTCTTAAATTTAATACTCGATGGTTATCCAATGGAAATTTACTAGGAACAATAAATTAGAATCATAAGTAATGCTACAAATCTGAAAGATATGATGAAGGCATTATTACATAAAATAGATAATAAAGATAAAGACTTGCTAATTAGGATTCATGGGTACACAAAAATTATATTGTACAATATAATGATGTTGAGCTACTTCTAAGAAATCAAGAATTCATATAAGAAAAAAATAGAAAGAAAATAAACAAGTTTGAAATGATTGAATAAAAAATGAACTCTAGTATGGCACTTCAATTAGTAGTTCAATATTGCAATAGAAGATTAATAACAAATCTCTTACATCATCATGATCCAATGAGGACATTCATTAGTAGTGATATGAAATTAATGTTGCATTATGATAAAATCAAATTATGGAAGAAAAAATAGAAGAATTGATATGAATATGAATTCAACTAATTAATATTTTCATGAATAAAAATAGATTACATTGAAAAGGATAAAAAAAAGATCATCACTTGAAGCCACAATGCTCATCTTGCTAAGGGGGTCTTGAGAGGGTCAGTAGATAAGTGAAATCCTAACCTCTTTAAGTTGCTACACCTGGGTTCAAACCCAATTATTCAACTTGAAAAATGAGCATGTTCGCCTAACTTCAAATGATGGTCCCTATAAGAAGAACTAAGATAGTATCTACAACCTCTTTAACCTCTTTAAGTTGCTACACCCAAGTTCAAACCCAAGTCTTCAACCTAAGAAATGAGCAAATTTGCGTAACTTCAAATGATGGTCCCTATAAGAAGAACTAAGATAGTATCTACAAAATTAGATTTGGCAATCAAATATGAGCACATGATGGTGTTTGACTTTCTAAAAACTAATAGAGTTTAGCTTATGAATGATACAAAAACAATAAAAATGAAAATTCATGAGCTAAAAAATAAAATAAGCAACAAGACAAAAATATAATATGAGCATATTTAGAAATATTTAGAATTGACATAACTAATAAAGGATGAATGTAAAGGAATGATGGGTATTGTCAATACATTTAGAGTAAATATAATAAGAAAATGGCTAGAACTACTAATGTTGTAGCAGTTCTAAATGAAACTTTAGTAAGAGATTTAATCAAGCCAAATAAGGAGATTCAACATTTGGGATAGTAATTGAAGGATCAAGGACTAGTATCTACTTTAGTAAATCCTTAGGCTAAGATTATCATTATTAGAGAATTTTCACCAAAAAAGGAAGAAAGTTAGATAATGGCTACTAAAACTACTAGGAAAATATAGCCTTTTAAATCATCAAATTGCATGTTCCTACTAATTCTATGATTGTAAAACCCACTAGTGAGGGTACTACTCCAAGACTTCATTTTTTTCCAAATGTTTGCTAGAAAAAGAAAAAGTATAAATATATTAGCTATGCTATGGAAAAATGAATAATAAAAGTTTGATGACTATTCTATTTCACTTAATATTTTTATCCCTTGTGAGTGAATGGAAGGAATATGTGATGAACTAAATTTTGTTCATTTCTAGCCAATGTGGATAGGTTCATACCATATTCAAAATAAACAAAGGCTCATGACAAAATAAAAATAATAACTTGCATAATGTCATCCCTATCATTGAAATGGAGTGTTATAAGATAGCTTAGGATATCATAGGATATTAGCCAAACTCATGAAATATAATTTATGTGCAATAAAATAAAAAATTAAAATTTATTAAGAAGAGAGAAAAAATTAAGATGAAAGGATGCAACCCTACACAAA
>MNCI01028802.1:0-10311 GCA_015680685.1 Gnetum montanum | reverse complement strand
ATGAGATCATGGGGGTTATCCATGAGGACAGGAGACAATGTTTTTTTGGGTGTTGCTGCAGGTAGCCTTCTCTCTCAGTGGGAAACAAGTGCATAGCAGGTGATGCTGGGGCATCAGCAAGCACCAAAAATAGTGCAAAAGACCCATGCAGATGACGTGTAAGCAACAACAATCTATTTGCATGCTGTGTGTTAGAGGCTCTCCCTCTTCGACAAGGGAGTGTTGAATGGTCTGTAGCGAATGATGATTAGTAGTGGTGGACGTGTGTATAGTAGACAGTAGTGCGTTAGGTTCTTTTTTCTCCTTTTGAAAGGCGACGATTGTTGTTGCATGTGGGAGACACATCTACAACATGCAGAGATGCCTGTAGCATGCATCAGGCTATTGCCTTCTCTCTGTCTCTCTTTGGCTCATGGTAGGAGCCGCAACCAATGGAGGTTAGGGAATTTGCATTACGTGAACAATAGTAGCTACGGGTGACACATGATAGGCATTGCAAATGTGCATGTGCTTGACTAGTAGGTACTGGAAATAGCACATGGTGTTGGGCAATAAGCACAGCACATGGTGCTACATACTACCATGGAACATGGCACATGGCAGTTGTGGCAGCAGTTGGTTGTAGAGTAGTGGTGCCTACAAAGTTGCAGTGTAGAACATAAGGGTAGAGTGCGTGTTAGTCAATGGACGCTCTCTTCCTCTCTCTCACTCCCTCTCTCTCTCTCCCTCTATGGTGACATGACAACAACGTGCGTGGCAGGCTTTGAAAGACCACAATTGCTCCCCTACGCAAATTGTGGTAGGTAGTCTCTCTCTTCCTCTCTCTCTCTCTCTCTCTCTCTCTCTCTATGGTGGCAGTGTTGTAGGTGGTGTATGTACAAGCAGTAGTCAGCAACGGTAATGACGACAGGCAAGTAGTCAGTACCACCAATAGTGACAAACTAGCTGCACCAGCAGGACTAGGGAAAATTTGTTTAATTTTAGATATTTTATTTTTGAATTCAAGATAATTATTCAATTTAAATTCCTGATTTTTCAATTTGGTTTATTATTTTAAAAACATCACATAGCCCTTTCCAGCTGAGACTATTCTCGGGTTTTCATACCCATATGGGAGGTGCCCTAGGCCATAGTCTCCTCAAATGAGTTTTTTTCCCCAGTTGTTGGTGTGACCAAAATTTACGCATCAATAGTTATGTGTCTTGAGTCATTGCTTCATTGTGAAACAATACTATGTCAAAGTGTTACCATGCTTTCACAACCTAGAATAGTTTGATCCATGTAGAGTCAAGTGTTCATGCAATGAATAAAGCAAAAATTTGATTTTTTAATTTTCTTCTATTGAACCTTCAAGATGATAAGTAATTAATGAAATTATTTATTGTATTTAAAAATTATAATTAAATGGATTCCTTTAGATAGATAAGTGTAGTTGTGTGAAACTTTGCGATAATGTCACCTTACCCAAGAAGGTTATACTTGTACATAATAATATTAGGCTATTGAGGATGTGACTGAGGATATTTTATCACTTTCATATGTTAGTGTCACACTTGTCCTGTAAAGGATTGTGACATGAAGATATGTTTTATTTCTTTTTCATGTGCATACATTGCACTTGTCTCATAAGGGATTGCAATGAGTTTTAATTATTGTTTTGATATTTATATTTATAAAATACATAAAAATTATAAAAATATCATTTCCCTACTGTGGCAACATGGGTTTCTTCACTTGTATTATATGTATTATAATATTTTCATTTACTAAATATAGATATCTACACAAGTAAACTTTACAATTCATATTCTTGTCGTCTTTGGCAATTACAACCAATTTTCTATGCATATCATTAATAGACCTCTTGTGGTCTTGGCTAAGTGGTCTCCTATCAAAAGGGTTGCTTATGATTCAACCTACTAGATGTTTCTGGTGGTCTTGAGGAAGATAAAGAAGGAAGGTTCATCTCAAGTGAATAGGTAGATTGAGAAGATTCTAGGGAGGTATGAGGATTTGATGCTAGTAGAGTTACTAAGAAAGTTGCTAGAAAGACAAATGATGGACCACAACATTGAACTATTGCTAATAGAGGCAACACTCATATAGAAGGATCATCCTTGAATTAGAAGAGGTGAAAAAGTAGTTGGCAAGCTTGGTTTAAAAGGATTACATTCAACCCTTCAAATCTTCATATGGAGCCTTGGTCTTGTTTGCTAAGAAGTAGGATGCGAGATTGAGATTGTGTTGTGATTTTAAGCTTCTAAATAAGTCCACCATAAAGACTAGGTATTCAATAGCCTTGATCTTGAACTTGTTTGACCAACTAGTGGGGGTTCAAGTTTTCTCTTAGCTTGACCTTTGTCAAGATTACTATTACGGCTAAATTGAAGTAGGAGATGAGGAGAAAATAACATGCATCACTCATTACAACTTGTACGAGTCAACAGTCATGTCTTTTAGGTTGTGCAATGCTTTTACCACCTTTTACACACTCATGAATTAGGTGTTCCATATCTATCTTGATAAGTTTGTGTGGTATATCTTTATAACAGCCTTGTATACTCATGCTCCTTGAAGGAACACCTTTAGCACTTACAACCAATTGTTGGTACATTTTGGCCATTTCATGAAACAGACTTTACAATGGTTGTAGCACTAAAAATAAATTATTATCAATAAGAAAGGAGTGATTATGGTGGAAATTAAAGTCAAGGTAGCAAACTTAGATTCAACACATCTTGGTTGTCAATTTTCATAATCATCAGTTCTTTCTCTCTCAGAAGCCTTCACAAGGAAAATCTGGTACAGGGAAAGCATTTGTTAAACAAAACTAGTGGTTGGGAGTGATGATTGCACAATTAAACATTGGAGCACTAAGCAGGAAAGAAGCATTGATACTCTTAAAACAGTTGCAAATGTTTTTTGTGTTCAATTTTCATCTGATTCTGCATATCAGATTATCTTTGGCTCTATATCATTATGATTTATATAAAACAAAATTACCAAGATGCACCCCGCAGGTCATAGAAAGGCAGTGAGTTATGTTAAATTTATTGATAGAAGCACAATAATTTCTACATCTATAGATAGTGCACTAAAGATGTGGGATCTTGCCAGGGATATATCTATACAGGGATCATCTGATGCTTGCAATCTTAGCTTTTTTGGGCATACCAATGAGAAGAATTTTGTTGGACTTACAGTGGCAGACGGAAATATTGCTTGTGGTTCAGTAAATTAAATTATTAGACAAGCAAATATCTTGTCCAGCTTCAGAGCAGCCCAGGGTAGTGTTTGACAGAATGTCTAAAAGAGATTGCGTTGCATGGAATGCCATGGTTTCTGGCTACGTTCACACTGAGAAATACAAAGAATTAGTAAGGCTGTTTGAAGAGATGCAGGCAGAGTGTATCAAACCTGATACCATCACCATGGTAAGCGTTCTTCCTGCATGTGCCGATCTGTGTGCACTTGACAAAGGCAGGGATATCCATAACTACATTCTCAGAAACCCAAACCGGATTCACGGTCATCTGAATCTACTAAATGCCCTGATTGACAAGTATGGCAAGTGCGGAAATGTTGCAGATGCTCGTTCAGTGTTCAATGCCATGCAGCACAGGGACATTGTTCCTTGGACTGCACTGATCTCTGGCTATGGAATGCATGGCCATGTCTAACAGGCAATAGACAAGCTTATAGTGTGGGGATTCAAGGTTGGTGTAAAGAATGGCAAAGTTTATGGAAGTAGAGTGTACACAGCAATGGATCCGAACATCTCAGGGTACAGTGCCACGCAGGGTGTCAAGATGCTGCTGCTATCCCGAACTCTCATCGGGGAGCTTGGCCTTCATTACAGTCATGGTGGATCCAGTAATGTCTTTGTCATCAAAAACCCACAACGCCTGCTTCTCAGCTACATCGTCCACTACTCAGAAAAATAACTCTTCCTTCACAAATGGAGGATTTTGTTGCAACAAATGCTACAAATGATCGCCAACAGGAAATTCAAATGTCTTTCGTAGTAATCGAAGATCCCAAAATTACTGTGAATCAAGAAACAAAAGTACAAAACGCAGCTGAAAGTCAATCCTGGCCTCATCTTGGACTGCTTTTCCCAGAGGTTGGGATCTCATTCCGTAGCCTACACACACAAACAACACAGCAGTTAACAGGATAAGCACTTTAGTATGGAATAGTAACATAAACAAACTGTGTGGAAGATTCAGATTCTATTATATCATACCGTTTTCGTAGATGATAATGGATGGATTATTGTAATGTTTCTTCAAGTACTCCAATAATGCTTGCATGCCCCACGGTACAACAGTAAGGCCGGTATCAGCAATCTGGCGTTAAGGTTTGTAACAAGATGCTAATCAGTACGGAAATCAATCAAAACATGTATGATGAACTGTCACGAATTACAACCAAAAGATGTCTGTACCGCAGTGTCTCACCTTTCCGATTGGAACACCGTTTCTCTCCACTCTGAAAATTAAGAAAATGTAGCTTACTATGATAGTTACAGCTAAAACATCATGAGATTTGTTACCAAGAAGACATTTGCAAACTTTGGCTCAAATTTCTAATAACCTCCTATGGAAATTATTTCTTAGGGTGGTTATGAATTAATCCCCTAAATATTTGTAACTCACCTCTCTTTCTTTCATGTTGATTGTAACTACCCTGAAGTCACTATAAAAGGGCTTCAAGGGTAGAAGTTTAGGGTGGATTTTGGGAGAAGCAACTTTGAAGAAATGTTGGAGATCTCTTGTGAAGCATGGTTTGCTAAAGACATCAATTTAGCTATTTTGTTTTAATCTCTTCATATTTTGTTTTAGTTACTTAGCTAATGGTTTAAATAGTATTGTGCTTGGCATTTAATTTTGGGATTTTTCTAGGTTGCCTTTATAGCTCTATTTTTGCACAATATTAAGAGCTTATGTTGTATTAGAAAAGCATCTTGAGCAATTTAATAGTAATGTCTTATAGAAATTGCCTCTTTGAGTTTAGGAAATCTAGATAATCTTTGATACTTTGAGATGATTGAGATAGCTTTTTTATTTATAAAGTTTATTTCCTTAATATTGCAATCTTGAAATTGTAAAATTTTTCTAGAAATTCTATTATTTGAAATTTTTTACCAATATTTAACTAGCCAAACAGAATTTTGTACTTTGTCATTTACAAAGTGTTTTGGTAGTAAATAAAAGTGTCTTTGATGAAATTGCTTGTTCAGCTCAGAGGGTTTGGACAATTTGTAATAGACTAAATTGGAATAGCTTTATTGCAAAGTGTTTTCTCATGTTAATTTATCTTCCTTAAATGTTTGAGATTCCCACACAAATCTACTTTATTTCTTTTCTCTTTTTAAAACCCATTGAATCTTGCTCTATTTCTAGTTTTCTTGTGGAACTTTCTCTTTGGGAAAAATTAGGAGTAGATTGGTAGAATTGTGCTTAAACGTTTTTGTGAAATTTTATTTGTTACAAGTAATGTACTATAGGGACTATATAGACTAAGTGATTTGACAAAATAGGAATATTTCAATAACTCACAGTATTCGACAGAGTTAGCTAAATTTCTTTTATGATAGTCAATTACAATTTCATACACAACCTAACTATTTTAATATTCACAATAGCGAACACATTGTAATACCCATTCATAGGGAGTAAGAGCTAACACCCAAAGGCCCCCAAAAAGAAAGCTAGTTGAAAGAAGAAAATGCATAGGTGGCTTTCCTTTTCTAACAATGAAACTAACATTAACCTATAAAATTAGAACAAAATTAACAGTGCCTAGATCTAGCTCTAAAAAAGGTTAATCAATATTAATTTTAAGAATTAAGAATCATTTTAAAAAGAAATAGCCATAGTAAAATATTTATGGAAGATTCATCAAATTAAAAAATCAAAAAAAATTTATTCAACCTAAAAGGAAATACTAATTAGGGTCATTTACACATTTGCAAACCAAAGAAATGACCACAAAAGTAGATAAATTAATAATCTCAGATTTGTTCAATCCTATACTAATATTTTATAATTTCCAACAACACACAAAACAAGATCATCTAAATTTAACTTTTGTAACCATTTTACTATTAATCATTTAATCAGGAAATTCATATGTTTAATAGCAGAGAATAGATAGATCACAATCATAAATTAACATCCTAGGTTTTCCCCCACTCCATCAACTTATAGAAAGATATCAAAATCAGACTTGAGAAGGTATAAGAAAAAAAGGTATAATTCAAGATTTAGCTCCAATATTTATGCATTCAAAGGGGGAGGGTTCATTAACCAAATTGCAACCAAAACCCAAGAATCCAACAATTTTAAAACATTCACAATTATCCATGGGACTAAGGATATTCTCACTTTCTACCAGCGATACCAATCCTCATATGAGGGATCCTTGGTCTTTGTTGGCAATATTTTCCCAAAAATGTCCCAAATCATTATGGGTGTTTCTGAATCGTTACAAAAATAGCTGTCACCCAAGTCATTAAGGTGTGATAGTGCATAGGATGGGTGAAGAGATCTAAAATAATAATAATAATAATAATAATAATAATAATAATAAATGTTTCAACAATCTAAGCTTATAACAACAATCTTGATAATTTCATATAAGCATTGTGAAGGTGGTTAGGTAAGCAAGAAGAGAGAAGTTTGAGAAAATTAGCCTTTGCTAGCCATTATCAAATGTAACAAAGATGGATCATTTTACCTCCTTACTTAGATATCTTCCTTACTAAGGGGAATTATCATAATATTGGATTACTATGCAACACTTGTTTTCTTTCTCCTTTTTATCTCCTATAGTAGCTACAACCTTCTCTCCCTTCCTAGCCACACTCCTTGCTACTGTATCCCTTCTTTTTGTCCTACTCAACTACTTTTGCCTTGTGTCTTTTTTTTCTTCTCCTCCTCTCCCTATTTGTAGGTGGAATAAGGGATAATGGATGGTTTCTTGTAGTTGACTTCTTAGGAACTGTTTTCTTTTTTTTTAGTAATAAGTCATGAGTTTAATTCTCTTCATGATCATTATATAAAAAATCAATAAAATATGTATATTCATAGGTTGTAGGTTCAATTCCTAAATCAACAATTTTTGATGTTTTAGAATTCAAATTTTGCTAGATCTTAGGTTGAATTCTTCTTGATAATTATAAAACATTCTAGCATAATATCTATCTCTTTATCATTCAGAATTGCCATAAGATGTAAGGAAAGATTTTTTAAAATAAATTCATTATAAGGGCAGTTTAGGATACATAATCAAATAAGGAACCTTCTTGGTTAGGTCATCAGTGATGTGAATTTTCCCATCATCTTTTGAGCCTTGAAAGGTCATCACATGACCTTTCTATAGCCATGGAGAGGGTACTTATACTCTACTATTTGAAAATAAAAAGAGAAATACATCACATTTAGATAAAATAAAAAATCATAATAAAATATAAAAATATAGTATTTGCACACAATATCCCTAATTCATGGGTTAGTGATGAAGTGCTATATAGTCGATGCGTTGACTAGGCCGCGTATACGGGGCCCCGTATACGCAGCTGCATTGACACGGCCCTGTCGACGTAGCCTTCCTGTGTTGACGTGGCCTCGTTTATGCAGTTGCCTATCCCGACCTATAAATAAGAGGGCCTTCCGCCTCATTTAGGTGGCTTCGAGTAGTTGTAGCGAAGCCCTTGCATTTTTTTCTGTAGGATTTAGATTATTTTCCCAAGTGCATGCTCGCAGTGTGATGCTTGTAATTGTATGGCACCTTTATTCGAGTGTGACGTACTTGGATGCGCAGATGACCGAAAATAAAGATCGAGATTACTTCATCATTGCAACATTCACTTAGTTTTAATTGTTTAATTATTATTTTTAATTGTTATTGTTATTTATTATTTTCTTAGTTAATATTTCTTTATCGTCATTTACTATACCTGTTGTTAAATGTGGAATGAGTACAACTTAATCACGAGCATTTAAGTGTGACTACTTGGTAACCCAGTAGTGTACCTAGGATCTACGCTTGGTAATCCCAGTAGTAGTCATGCACGAGGTCCAAGATGTGTACGGATGATTAAGGAATGGATGCTCATCCCACTTAGGTTAGCTTAGACCTCATTTTCTATTACTCATTAGTTTAACCAAGATTATTTTCCATTGTCTCTAGGAGTAGCATTAGTTTAGGATCACATCATACGCCTCACTCTAGACTAAACCATATGTGACAAAGCAAATACTAGTCCAGGTGGGAAGACAATGAACTACAATCAACATGTAACTATCTAGATACCACAACTAGCCTGTCCACGGAGTTCGACCAGATCGTGCGTGAACGCTCATATTCGTATGGTTGAGTGTAGGGGTACCTCGCCGCTCATTAGTTAGGTTCCTCCAACTTGATTCATAGGTCAAGTTCCTTAATATGGGCATTCTTTTTCATCTTAGCATACATGTTTTAGCTCTTGAGACACACCTTAGAGCATTGTCCTCTGTTTTTCTTTTATTTCTCAACATCTCTATTGAAATAGAATAGAAAATATTTTGTTTTCCCATATATTATTTATTATTATTATTTTAAAACATTTCCTTCATGTATTTTAAATCATATTTCTTATGCATAAAGTATTTAAACATTTAAGCACACACACAAATTGTGAAAAAAACATGCACACAAATGCACAGAAAGACTACTACAATCGTTAATGCTAAAACTCAAGGAGAAGTGGTTTGTTACATACATACTCATGTTTAGATCATTTCATAACCACTGAGTCTATTTGGAGGTATCTGAGCCTAAACCCTGTTGCTAGAGACCTACAAGCACCTAAACCCTGTTTGATGAACACATTTGTTTCTTGTGACCTCAGTCATGAGATTGAAGGCCAAAACATTGGTGGTCCCAAATAGTCACCAACACTAATGTTCTCCAAATTATAATAACATAAGTTGTATACCAAGTGAAAGAAGTATGAATTTAGAAAGACGTAGTTGAAGTTCTTAGACCACATCATTGGTGAAGGCAAGGAGAAGTCAAATCTCAAGAAGTTAGATGTCATTGCTACATGACTTATTCTAAAGAATGTGCATGAATTATGCTAATTTTTAGGATTGGCTAGTTATTATAGAAATTTTGTTCATGGGTTCATGAGGTAATTGAAAAAGTTCTCTTACAAAATAATCATTCAATGGTGTTCAAGTTAAAGAAGTTAAATTTACTAAAATATTTATCATTAGTACATGAAAAGAAGACATTTGTCATTGTGCATTATCTGTGCATATAGTACATTGCCAATTAAGAAGTTGGATGATGCCATAGTGAGGCTAAAGTCTCAAAGATTCCTACACATGCTAGTGTTAGACTACTACTAGACATGAGAAGTGGTTTTTCCAAGATATAGGTGGTCTTCTCTTGAACATAAAAGATCAACTCTACTTTCTCATATCACTACTAGAGGGAGAGGACACTCTCGCATGTTAAGAAAGTAGATTTTGCTTTGGGTAGAAAGCTTGGTATAGCTTGTATGAAAAAGGGCAATCTTTTCTTCCTTAACCTAGGTTATGCTAACATCACTAAGCCTTTGTTGAATGTCAAGTTGAGGTCAACATTCATTCTTTACAATTAAATAACCCTAGTTGTTGAACCTTCTTATCTACAACTATTGAAAGAGCTTTTAGTTATTGATGCTCGATATCCAATATGCTCTTCATGTTTGAAAAATCATAGCATCAAAGACTTAAGCTCTAAGAATGTTGCTTCTTCAAAGCAAGGAAGAATGTTGAAAAAAATTCCTTGTTGGTGGATTAAAAATGATTTTCCTTTGGAGTGGGTGCTAGATGAATGTGGAGATCCTTACGAGTTCCATGCTATCATAACCATCATCAAAGAACTACATAGCCTTGATTCCTTGTGAACCTTAGTGTATGAGAAGCAAAATAACGAATACACTATGAAGTGCAACACGAAAGGTCAAAAACAATGGCAGCCCATATGCTACAATTTTGGGGCATGAAAATGATCTAAAAACACTATTTAATGGCCTAGGAAGCATATGGGAATATAACCAACATCACAATAGTAAATTCAAGGCCTATTTATACCAAACTCAACACCATTTTCAAGAATATTTTGATAGATCTTTTTAACACATAGAGAAGAGCATTTTTTGAAAAAAGAGAGACTTGGTTTTATCAAAGAATGGAGAAATTTTAGCATCTAAGAATGAAGATACCTTGCAAAAAAATTTATTGTAGTGCAAATCAATCAAGAGACTAGCATAGATCC
>MNCI01028800.1:0-28123 GCA_015680685.1 Gnetum montanum | reverse complement strand
GAACTCTTGGGGTTTATGCCCAAGGGAGACTATCCAAACTAAGAACTCATAAGATACAAAGGTTGATGGAGTAGGTAGCAAAAGAAGAAGATGAGTTGCAAAAAAGGAAAATTGTAGATAAATATAATAGGGATCCTTCCATCAGGAAAAGGGGGGTTTGATTCTGTGATGAGGAGGAGTCATCACTTGATGAGGTGGTAAACAAGAAAACCTTGCCCATCCAAAAATATGTTTCTAATATTTTGGCAAAGGTTGATAAATTATGGGACTCTTTGGATGAACAATTCCAAATTTCTATAAAGATTGCTAAAGAATCCAAAGAGTAGAATAGTGAGCGCAACCGTGGGAGGTAGAAAGAAGTTGATGGTGCCTACCAAAGGGGTAAGGAAAAAGCTGCTGTAGTAGAAGAAGTTGTGGAGATAGACTTTGATGATGATGCTGGGTGTGAAATTTGTTAATATGATCATCCTAAAGGATGTTGCCATGTGTTGTCACACTTTCAAGAGTATTGAGTGTAAACGTTGAATCCTCAACTAGTACAAAGGCAAGAACCTAGATGATTACCTTATCCTCAAGGCAATCCAAGGTAGTTCCATCAACAATAACAAGCTTACTACCCAAGTGGAGCTCCACAAAAATTGTATGAGTAATACCAGCAATGGTAGCACCCATAGTTGTGGAAAATGCCACTCCCAAGACAGTAGTATCCTTACAAGCAACTGGATCCATACAGGTACTATGTTTAGCAACCTATTTCTCCACAAAGCTTTGCAAGCCACACCTCATTCCAACATCACTATTATCCTCCAGAGTACCATTGAACTCATTCACCATCTACTTAAGGGGAGCACCCATATCCATACCACACTCTGCATCTTTCTACACACATCCCTCCGTCCTCAACCCAGTTACCTCCTACTCTATCCATGTAGGAAAAAATTTCCCCATAGCCATAGCAACGAAATGCTACGAGGGATATCAATTTACAACTAGCCTTCTAGGTAAGTGGTTTGAATAATCGATCCAGGAATTGACCATTTTTTTGATCCAAAAAACCTCCCAAACCCTCACAACCTAATGCGACTAGTCACCCTATATCTCTAGCACCTTTATCCTCTGCATTAAACACATTTGAGTGCCCTTCAAACCAAACGCTACCTAAGATATGCATTGTGATGCTAACTCATGCTACCTCTGATTAAATCAAGGTTTTCAACCTTCCCATGAAAAGATCTAACCTGGGAATTGCTCTTATTTACTTACATATCATTGGACATGAGCCATGCAAGGCTCTTCTTGATTTTGGTTCCAGTGTCAATCTCATCTCCTATGACATGTACAAGGCCTCAAACCTACTTCCTCTCAAGAAGAGCAATATCCATTTGGAATTGGTAGACCAGTTAATCACTATTCCTTTGGGGTTAGTGGAGGATATTGTGACAACAGTTTGTGGATGGTCATATCCTACCAATTTTTGGTGATCAAGGTATAAAACTGCAAAGGTGACTTCTCCATCATTATGGGACGTGCATGGTTAAACACTATTGATGCATGAATGGGCATCAAGGACCTCTCCTTGAAAATCTCTAAGGAAAATGAATTTGGATGGCTTAAGAAGAAGTGAGTTCCAAGCATCATGTACAATGATAATAGGTGCACTTATGTGCAAAAAATATGGTCCATTAAAAGTAGATTCATCAAAGCATGCAATCAGTATGCACATGAAGTAGACATCCAAAGGTGCTTGTATGTAGCAACCACAAAATAAGAGGCCATCCAATGGTTGACAATTGACTTTGATAATAGCACACTATGCATGGAACCTACTGAGAGCTTGACATGTGCCTATGTTGAGGGCATGGATAAACTTGAGCAAGTTCATTACCAACTCTCTGATGATGAAAATGATGATACCTATTGGGGAGATTTGGAAATCCCTGATAATTTCAAGTAAGAGCCCCTAGAGTTAAAAACTCTACTAGTCGACATGAAGTATGCATTTTTAAAAAATGGTAAGTTGGTTATAATCAATGTAAATCTTGCTCTTGAATAAAAAGACAAGTTGTTGGAGGTGGTTAACAAATGGCCAATAACCATTGTTTGGTCATATTTTGAGCTAATTAGAATTGATCCATGGATATTCTAGCATCATATCCACATTGACCTAGCTATGAAGCTAAGAAGGTAGTTGCAAAGGCAGTTGAACCCTAAGTTGAAGCATATCATTAGAGAGAAAATAGAACAACTCTTCAAGGCAAGGTTCATCTATCTCATCGCAGATAGTGAGTGATTTAGTCCAATTGTAATTATGTCAAAGAAAGATGGTAAGTGATGGGTCTACATCGACTTTAGGCGATTGAATATGGCAACATTTAAAGATCATTTTCCATTGCCATTTGTAGACCAAGTGTTGGGAACCATATCTAGGCATTGTTATTATAGCTTATTGGATGGTTATAGTGGCTATAAAAAAATGTAGATTATGCTCAAAGATTAGGACAAAATAACATTCACAAATCCCTAGGTGAATTTTCCATATTGCAAGATGTTGTTCAGTCTATGCAATGTCATTTGGTCTATTGTAGTAGAAGAAGTTGTGGAGACAGAATTAGATGATGATGGTGGATGTGACATTTGCTAATATGAACATGCTAAAGGATGTTGCCTTGTCATGTCACACTTGTAGGAGTCTAGGAAGATGCAGTAAATCCTAGACTAGCAACAAGGAAAACATCCACAAGATTGCCTTATTGTCAAGGCAGTCTAAGGCAATGCCACAAACAATAACAAGCTTATTATCCAAGTGGAGCTCCACCACAACCGTATGAGTAGTACTAGCAATGGAGACATCCAAAATTGTGGTGGATGCCACCATAAAGGTAGCAGTACCCTTATAGGTAGCTAGATCCATATGGATATGATGTTCAACAACCGGTGTCTTCGCATGACTTTTCTAGTTACACTTCTTTTCAACACCACTAATACCCTCTAGAGTATCACAAAACTCATTCTCCATCTACTAGATGGAAAACCCCATATCCATATCATCCTTCTCATCCTTTAACAGATGCTTCTCCACCCTAAACCCAGTTACCTCTTACTATATCTATGTAGGGCGAAATTTCACCATAGCCGCAATAATGTAATGCTACTAGGGCTATCAACTTACAACTATCATTCTAGCTGAATGGTTTGGATCCTAGAAATTGAAAATGACCATTCTTCCAACCCAATAGTTCTTCAAATTCCTCATAGACTAATGTAGCTAGCCACCCTATCCCTCCATTATCCTTTGCATGAAATCCTTTCGAGAGCCCTTCAAACCAAATGCCTCCTAAGATTCACATTGTCATGTTAACCCCTACTATATTTGACTAGATGAAGGATGGAAACCTTCTTAAGAAAAGATCTAACCTTGGAAGTCCTCTCATCTACTTGAAAATTGTTGGACATGGGCCATGCATGGCTCTTCTTGATTTAGGTTTTGGTGTCAATCTAATTTTCCATGACATGTATAAAGCATGGAGCCTGCTACCTCTCAGGAAGAGAAATTTCCATTTAGAATTGGAAAACTAGCCAATCGCTGTTCCTTTAGGTTTTGTGGAGGACATTATGACCATTGTTTGTTAGTGATACTATCCTACTAATTTTTTAGTGATAAAGGTTGACAAATGTAAGGAAGACTTCCAAATTATTATGGAAAGGACATGGTTGAGCACTGTTGATGCACTAATGGTCATTAGAGATCTCTCCTTGGAAATTTTTAAGGAGAATGAATTTAGAAAGATCGAGAAGAAGAGAGTTCCATAAATCATGTACAAGAATATCGGGTACAAAATTTTACAAAAACTTTGGTATGTCAAGAGAAAATCCATTAAAGCATGCATATAGTGTGCAAATGAATTTGAAATCCAAAGGTGCCTATATGCAACAACCATAAAACAAGAGGACATCTAATGGTTGACAGCTAATCTTGGAAGTAGCACACTTTGCATGAAACTTGTTGAGAGTTTAACATGTGCCTATATTAAAAGCATGAATAAACTAGAGTGAGTTCATTACCAACTATTTGATGATGAAAATGATGATAGAAATTGGAGAGAGTTGTAAATCCATGAAAATTTTAAACAAGAGTCCTTAGATTTGAAAACTCTACCTATCAACATGGAGTATGCATTTTTGACAAACGGCAAGCTAGTAATCATTAATGCTAATCATACTCCTGAATAGAAATAGATGGTATTGAAGGTGGTCAACAAATGGCCAATAGCCTTTGCTTGGTCATATCTTGAACTCATATGGATTAATCCTAGAATATGCTAGGATCATATTTACACTGATCTGGTCATGAAACCAAAGAGGAAACCATAGTGGCAATTGAACCCCAAATTGAAGCAAATCATTAAAGAGAAAATCAAACAACTTCTCAAGGTGGGGTCTATCTATCCCATTGTAGATAGTGAATGGGTTATTTCACTTGTGATTATGTTAAAGAAAGGTGAAAAATTATGGGTTTGCATCAACTTCCAGTTGTTGAATATGGGAACATTCAAAGATCACTTTCCATTTCCATTTGTGGATCAAGTATTAGATACTATATTTGGGAATTGCTATTATAGTTTTCAGGATGGTTATAGTGTCTATAACCAAATCTGGATCATGTTAGAGGATTAGGCCAAAACATCATTCATGAGTCCTTGGGGGACTTTTGCATATTAAAAGATGCCTTTTGGTTTGTGCAATGCTCCTGTAACATTTCAACGCTTGGTTGTAAGCATTTTTTAGTAGCAAATTGGTTATGGGATGGAAGTCTATATGGATGACTTCTCCACCCATGGCACTACATTTGAGCAAGCCTTGAACTACCTTGAGCAAGTGCTTAAAAGGTGTGTGTTGAGATGAATCTTTGGCTTAGTTGGTAGAAGAGATATCTGATGGTCCAGGAGGGCATTATATTGGGGCATAGAATTTCTTAGGAAGGGATTGAGGTGGATCCTAAAAAGATAAAGGTCATCTAAGGAATAACTTGCCAACCAAAAATCATTAAAGTTGTTTAGTCATTACTTGGAAATAATGGCTACTATTAACAATTCATAGAGAATTTCTCTAAGATCACAAAATCATTGGTCGAGCTTACAAAGAAAGATGCTCCATTCATTTGGACCAAGGAATGAAAAAATGCATTCTAAAGCCTCAAGTAGAAGCTCATAGAGACTTTAATTCTATGAGCACCTGACTAGTCTAGACCATTTCACATCATGATTGATGCATCAAATTATGCCTTTGGAGTCGTGCTTACATAGTTGGATGATAAGAAATATCCATATTACATCCACTGTGTAAATCAAAGCATTGTGGATGCATAGTTGAATTACACCATAATGGAGAAAGAACTAATGGTGGTGGTGTATGCTCTAGAAAAGTTTAAGCACTATGTGCTTGGATACAAAGTGTTTGTGCACACTGATCATAGTACCATTCGCTTCCTCATGAATAAGCCAACAGTTAGTCCCTGAGTCATATGGTGATTAGTGATCTTCCAAGAGTTCAATCCTACAATGGTAGATTGAAAAGGAACCGAGAATGTGGTTACTAACCACTTGTCTTGGTTATGATGGGATAACAAAGAGGAGAAGAGCTTGCTTTCTAACCAATTTCCTAATGAACTTCTCTTTGCTATTGTAATAAATGAATAAATGCCCATAGAACCAAAATGATATGATGGTATCCTTACTTATCTTCTCACTCAAGAGATGCCATAAGATCTAGACTATAGGAAGAAACAATAGTTTCTTCATTAGGCTAAATGCTTCATGGAGATCAAAAGACAACTTTATAAGGTGTGCACCAATGACCTAGTTCATTGGTGTGTACCTGATGTTGATCAATTGCACCTTCTCCAAGATGCCCATGAGGGTCCTTGTGGGGGTCACTATGCTAGGAGATGCATGATCATTAAGATTTTGATGGTAGGGTATTATTGGCCAACTATCTCTAGGGATACCCATCAATTTGTTTGCTCTTGTGAACACTATCAATGAGATGGTGGGTTGACCACTTGAATGGAAGGACCTTAATAGTAGATCCAACCATTGGAATCCTTTGACATATAAGGCATTGAATTCATGTGTCCCACCACATCCATGCCAAGTGGAAAGGCATATATAATCTTCATCATTAATTATTGTATAAAATGGGCAGAAGCAATAGCCATCATCAACTGTACATCATCCACTACTGTGTGATTTGTATAACAAAATGTTGTGAACAAGTTTAGGGTGCCATGTGCATTGATTTTTGACAATGAAACCCATTTTACAGGTGTTACTTTTTGCAAACTTATGCAATGCTTGGGAGTTAAATATAAACTAATAGCACCCTATCAATCCCAAGCCAATGATCAAATAGAAGTTATCAATAGGAAGATCATGAAGATCCTAACAAGGCCAAAACATATTTAATTTAAAAGGACTTGGTCTAGACATGCTAAGAAAATGAGATGCTGACTGTAGAAAATCATCGATTGTAGAATGTTGATGTGTAGAAACAATAGATGCAAGAATTCATCCATCAATAGCAAGAGCAACTAGCTAGGATGAACATTGAGCTTAGGAGATTGGCAATAGAGAATAGAAATATCTCCATATTTACAATCAAGATTGTTGCTTGGAAGAATGAGGTTATCAAATTTGAGAGAGTCAAGAACCACTATAGAGACCAAGTTGGCCTATAGAAGGAAGTTAATGAAAAATATATCTAGATGGTTAAGGCAAAAGTCAATGAGATCCTCCAACAAGAAAAATAGGTGTGGTAACCTATCATTGATGTGATAGATGCCTACAACAAAGTGAAGATCTGCATGAAGGAGTTGCAGATTGAAGAGATGATTGAATATATGAAGCTTGCCAATCTTTGATATGCAAACTTAGTAATGCTGACTATCGAACAACAATGGTTAGAGTTAGAAAAATAGGTGGCCAGCTCATACTTGTTGTATGAGTTAGAGTTCAAGAACCAAAAGAAGACCAAGTAAATTCTTGGGATTACAAATGCTAAACTTGAAGTCCTTAGGGCAAGCTTCATTGATTAAAGATCAACTACTGAGAACCTAGAAAGAAGAATAAATGACTACTAGGAATTGTAGAATGCAATCAGAGTGTTCAACATCAAATGTAAACAATTTTTTGCTTGGTTTGTTAATGTGAAAGATTTGTTTTCCATCTTCCACTAAAAGTTGCAGTAGCAACAGGATAGCCACAACAACCGCAACCACTATGTGCACCTGAAGTAGGAGAAGGTTCCCTAGAACCTTAGGAACCTCCACCACTTAGGATCATTTAATCTTACTTCTTGTCTTCATGCCATCATAGGAATTGTGTCTATAATGTTGTCTTGGTATTCAATTTTGAAGTCTTGAACACCAAAATTTTTTGTAATGATTGTATATTTGTACACTTGAGTACTTGGTGCTTTTTTATATGTGTGTTTGTGTTTGTAGTAAGTTTGTTATTAGTCAATAATCCCATACCTTCCCAAATTTGTAAAAAAATCAAGGATAGGTTTTCATTCAGTTGTGGAGGTATGATGAATCATGGATTGGTTGTATCGACTGGGCCTTGTTGACTAGTCCTCATTGACTAGGCCCTGTTGACACATGATTTGATGCATTGATGTGGCCCTGTCGACATAGTGTCTATTTTTTTTTTACAAATACATGCTCACCCATTGTGTCTTTAACATGTCTTATCATAGTTGTAGTGGAGGTCTCGTGGTTTTATCATTTGGAAGTTAGAATATTTTTCTAAGTGCCCATAATAGGAGTTACAAGTGTACGAATCTTTGTTTAAGCATTGTTATGCCTTAGCACAAGAGTGTGTGCGACAATGAAGACAAGTTTTTTGATAAACCATGTAGCACTTGAAAATAGATTAATTATTTATTTATGCATTTAATGTTTTATGTGATTTCCTTTAATTCTTTAAGTAATTAAATAATTAATTAAGCTAAACTAAGTTAGATTAAGTAGCAATTAATTAAGCACATAAGTACAACAACTTCAAGCATATGCTTGGCGCTTGGTAATCCCAATAATGCTTAATGTTTGGTATCCTAGTAGTGCTAAACGTGTTTAGGATGTGTATGACAAGTGGGAATGGATGCTTATGTTAGGATTAGTTAGGTCTAGTTAGTTAGATTAAATTAGAAATTAAATTACTTTATTATTTTCATCCTTTATTTTAAGCACCCAAAATGTAAAACATAAAAATAATTAAAATCAAATGCCTTGATTACACTTAACCATACCTTTGTACATCACAAGTGTAATTGGGAAGACAATGAATGATTGTTAGGGTAAGTTCACTTCCTAGAGACTAGTGTATTAAAAGATATAGAATCCACAAAATTTGATTAGATTACACATGAACACTTAGTGATTCATATGGTTGAGCATAGGGGTATTCACTACTCATTAGTTTTCATTATACTTACAAATAGAATTTACATTCACCTTCACCATGGTTACACTTAGCACTTTTAAGAGCTAACAATATCAATTAATCATATGCCTTGCTAAGAGTTAAATTATACATTTTACACCTCACTAACTCTAAATTATACAATCACGAACTTACTATCAACTCACTAGTGTACTTATATTATTTATCAACAAATTATGATATGATCATGCATGAACACTTGTGATATATATGATTGAGTGTTAGAATATCCTACCACTCATCATTGGCATTGTTGCTAGGGATGTGTTAATGTTTGCTAGTTAGTTAATTTTACATAGTTCATTGTATCAAGAATTGTGAAGCCTATCTTTCTTACTTAAAAATCATTTTTCAAAACACACTGACATTTAAGCATTAACCACATTAAAATGAATTTCATATCCAAAGTAAAATCTCCACCTACTATTGATCTTACTAAAAGTAATGATAGAGATTATCATGAAAAATATTGGAGTGCATCAATGTAAATAAGAATCTCATATGCTTATACTAATTCATATTATCTTGATTTCATATTCATTTTCCACTAGGATGAACAATTCAAATGGAAAGACTTACAAGGCAACATGATCTTGTAGCTAGAACATTTAGCACCATCTTTGCTACAAGTAGTCCGCATGAGGTCAAATCTTAGCCTTGTGTAAGAAGTATATTAAGTTATCAAGGACATGAAGAGGCCATATCAATTAATAGAGGCACAAGTACAAAGGAATGATATCATTTTAGCAAGTTATGAAGAAGGGAAAGAAGAGAAAGTACCACAAATGATTATCCTTAGTAAGAAAAAGAATAAGAATCATATAAAGCTAAAAAGTATGACTAAACTCATAGATCCAACTCTTAAGGACATGTCATATGAATCAAAGATCTTGTAAAGATAAGTTACATTTAATCCTTACAAAAATTTTAGAAAGAGATGAGGTAGACTCTAAACTTAGGGGAAAATTGAGATCCATGACAGATCTAGAAGGGATGGGTCTAGAAGTTATAGAAGGAGAACTAGCTAGCACCATTCTCCAACTCCCCCATCCTCTTCATTACACTTCTCAATAGACTTTAACAAGGAAGAATGAAGAGAAAAGGACCATGACAAGGAAAAGAGAAGGGATTAGGAGAGGCATGCTGATAGAAGAAGAATACATCTTAAAAATGTGGAAGATAATGGAGACGATAGGAGAAGAGAAATTAGGCATGAGAGAAAAGAGCATCATGAGCATTGAATGGATCACTACTACAATAGATTTTATGAACCCAAAGACTATGAAAAACCCCTACTAGCCACTTGTACTATGATCAACATAAGGGAAGTAGTGTACATAATTGCTAGGCTTCTAAGGGATAGTTGTATCATGTAACTTGAGTTGAATAATATTTAAAAGTTCAAAGAAGGATATAATGCAAATTTTCAATATCACCTCTAAGCCTTTCATGATGCTTGTGTTCTACAAAAATATAGAGAATGATTGACAGAAATTAAGGTTGTTTCCAAGAATACTTATTGAGAAAATAGAAAGTTGGTACAAATCCCTAGAATTAGAATCAATTAGAACATGGAATACCATGTTAGAACTTTAAAAAGATAAAAATAAAACTTATTCAAGAGTATCAAACTTGAGAAAATAAATCAAAGGATGGAAGCAAGGGATACATGAATCCCTTGATGCAGTAATAAGTAGATACTATTCATTATTACATAGATGCCAAGGCCATGAATTTTCTTGAATGAGAAATTATGGCACATTCTTAATGAATTAAGAAACAAGACCAGAGAGACTGTTGGAATATATACCCAAGGTAGATTATCAGAGATGACAGCTCATCAAATTCAAAGGTTAGTAGACTAGGTAGTGAAAGAAGAAGGAGAGTTATGCAAAAGAAAATTTGTTGAAGAGTATAATAAGGATCTAGCCATTAGAAAAATAGATGTAAGGATATGTGAAACATAAGAAGGAGAAAATTTAGAAGACATGATCCAATGAAAGACTCTATCTATTTAGAAATTGATCAATGATATTGTAACAAAGGCAAAGAAAATGTGGGACTTTATGGATGAAAAATTTACCATAGTACTAAAGATAGTAGTAGAGAAAAATAAACAAGGCTTTAATAGAAATAAGAATAGGAAGAAGAAAAAGGAAAATGGATATGAAAATTATAAAAACAAATGAAAATTTGATGTAATTATGAAAATTACAGTCTCTAGCTTTGAAGATGGCACTAGTTGTAAAGTGTGCTAATATGAGCATCCTAAGGGATGTTGTCTTATCGTGTCCGAATTATAAGAGTGATGGGCATATGTATTGAATTCATAGTTTGTCAAAAAATAGATGTCTAGATAATTACTCTACACATAAGGTAATTATAGACAACCCTATTAACAACTGTATTATCCAAATAGGGCTTGTGCTCAACTGTAGGAACAATATCAAAAATAGTGGAAATAACCATAGTTGTTAGGGATGTCATTGCCAAGGCAACAATATCCATATTGACACTAGATCCTTATGGATAAGATACATAGTGTCCATATATCTTAGAAATACTCTTGTTCATGCTTCGTCTTCCTACTATCCAGCAGAATACCACAAGCCTATAATCCAATGCATGAAATCATACCCTTACACATCTCAACTAGCAATCTATCAAGCTTCCAATTCTCTTCCACCAGTATTACCATTGGTCATGAAAGAGGAATTGTCAACATAGTCATAGTAAAAGAGTGCTACGCAAGCAGCCATTATAGAAGAGGATATCACATATACATGTGAACCAAGATCCAAAAATTGTTCCTTTAGGGAAAGTCCAGAAAATATTCAAAGAATAGGAACTTCATCTACTCTTGCTTCTCCCATACAAAGTCCTTAAAATAGCACTATGCTTCTAATTTCAATAGAAAAGGATCTAACAACTGTCATGCTCACAAAAAGAATAACACATTAGATAAAAGCAAGAGTACTTCCCAAGAAGAGGACACATCTAGGAAGTCCTTTAATTTATCTCCAAATTGTAGAACACTAGCCATGTAAAGCTCTATTAGAATCTCATCTCTTAAGACATGTACAAGGCTCAGAATTTTCCTCCATTGGAGAAGTACAGCATTTGACTAGAGTTGGCCAACCTATTGATTGCTATTTCACTAGGACAAGTGGAAGATGTAATAATTACCATAAGTGGGTGATCCTATCTTGATGATTTTCTAGTTATTTATGTGGGAAAGACTAAAAGAAAATTTCCTATAATCATGGGATGAGCATGGCTTAGCATTGTGTATACTAAACTTAGAATTAGGGACTTATCCATGGAAATTTTCAAAAAAATTAAAGCTAAGAATATTTAGAGATGTAGAGTTCCTTGTATCACATATAATAATAACAAGTGCATTTGCATCTAGAAAGTATGGATGTTAAGATGAGATACCATCCCAACATGCAACATGTGTTGAAGACATGTGTCCAATAGTATCTACATGTAGTTGTCATCAAATAAGAAGACATCTAGTGGCTAATTAATGAAAAAGAATCAAATCAAACATATGCATGGAACTAGTTGATAAAATTACAAGTGCATATCTTAAAGAGATTGATCAAATTCAAGAAGATATGAAGACAATATTCTTTCATAAATTTACAATAAGATGAAGATATTAAATGGAAAAACTAGAGATATTAGAAAAATATCAATTAGAAATATTAGAACTAAGAGTCCTACCAAATGTATTTGAATATGCTTTCCTTAATAACAAAAAAACTAATAATTATAAATGCTAATCTCAATAAGGAACATTGAGAGTTAAAAACAAATGACGAATTGCATGCATATGGTCTTATGATGATATCACTAGCATTAATCCATACATTTGTTAACATTGAATCTACATTGATCCAATTGTTAAATCACATCACCCATTGTAATAAAGACTATACATGAAACTCAAAGAGGTTGTCAAACAAGAACTAGAGAAGTTGTTAAAGATAGGGTTCATCTATCATATTGTAGATAGTGAATGGGTTAGCCCATTAGTCATTGTTTCAAAGAAGGATGATAATTGAAGGGTTTGTATAGAATTTCAGTTGTTGAACATGGTGACATTCAAAGACCATTTTCCTTTGCCATTTTTTGATCAAGTTATGGATACCATTGCAGAACATCAGCATTATAGTTTTTTCGATGGATATAGTAGATACAATCAAATTTGTATTGTACTAGAAGACTAAGAGAAGACAATGTTCACCAGCTCATGGTGAATATTTGGATATAGGAAAATGTCATTTGGCCTATGTAATGCTCCACTCACATTCCAAAGACTTGTTCTCAACATCCTTTAGAAACTGATTAGTAATGAAGTTGAGGTATTTATGAACAATTTCTCTACATATGGGCTTGACTTCAAACAAGCTATGGACCAGTTAGAGCAAGTTTTGAAATATTGCATTAAGATAAATTTAAACTCACTTAGTAGAAGAGCCACTTAATGATATGAGATGGCATACTTCTAGGACACAAGGTATCTTACAAAAGAATAGAGATAGATCTAGAAAAGAATAGAGTCATCAAAAATATTAATCAAAGGTCACAAATAGTTAATGATGTTCAATCATTCCTTGGTCATACAAGATACTATCAAAGATTTATTGAAAACTTTTCAATGATTGCAAAGCTACTTATTAAACTAACAAAGAAAGATGCACCAGTCAGATGGTGTCAACTATGTGAGAAGGCATTTTGGAACTTGAAGTTGAAACTAATTGAGACACCAATTGTTCAAGCTTTGGATTGATGTAGGCCTTTCCACATCATGAATGATGCTTCAAACTATGCATTATGAGTAGTATCGTCCTAGGTAGATGATAAAATTGATGGTATTACATACATTTTCCTAATAGAAGCATTACTAGAGCATAACCTAACTATATCACTACAAAAAAAAGGTTATGGAAATGGTATATGCACTTGAAAAATTTAGATATTATATGCTTAGGTATTCCATCTATGTTCATATAGACCACAGTGTAATCAGATTTTTAATGAATAAACTAGTATTAAGTCTAAGAGTGTGAAGATGTCTTGTTATACTATAGGAATTTGACATAATGATGATTGGTAGAAAAGAAACTAAGAATGTTATAGTTGATCATCTATCAAGGCTTAGATGGGATTCTTAAAAGGTTGAAAAATCATTATTAGACCAATTCTATGATAAAAATTTATTTACTAAGACAGAAATGGTTGGGGATTCAATAGAAAAGTCATGGATGATTGATTATATACATATTTGAGAATCAAAAACTTAGAAGGGGGGTTGAATAAGTTTCCCAAATTGAAAACAAATCCTATTACACAAAACACACAAAAAATTATGTGGTTTCCCAATTTGGGTACTCCACACTCAAAGGGTAGATTCCTTGCATACCTCTAGACTTTGTTCCTTTCAAAATATGGTTTAGAAGAGCCCACAACCTTTACAAGCACTGAGCTCCACCCTAGAGCATTTTTTTGCCATGAAACTACTAAACCCCATAGCATCCCAACAAGCTTAGAATGTGGTTTTAAGAATCCCACAACCTTTACAAAATTGAGCTCCACTTCGAAGTGTTTTGACACTACAAAACCACTCAATCTTGTAGAATCCTAACAAGCTTTGTAAGAAGCACATCAACCCCTCAGGGAAATAAGAAAAGAAAAGAAAAAAAATACAAAAAAGAAATGTAACTCAATTTACAAATCCTTGTACAATGAAGCACAATTCCACAACAAATCAAACAAATGATGTAACAATTTAAGTACACAAGTACGACAACATAATTTAGACAATGATGGCTTTGATGTTGACAATGATTGCACTATTTGGATTTTTCTTATAGCATTGGAGTTTTTAAAAATAGCTTGGAATTCATGCAACAACTATCCAACCACTAGTGTAGATGTCTTCTTTGAAGTTGGGATGTCTACGTAAGTTCGGTCTAAATTTTGGAGAGATGTCTCCTTTTAAAATGAGATATTTCTAGAGAGATGTCTTCTTTTCAAAGAAGAGGTCTCCTATTTTTGGAGACGTCTTCTTGTGAATGCACTCCTCTTGACTAAGACATCTTTTGTTTCTTCTAGATGTCTTCTCAACTTTTGAGTTCTGGTTCTTGAGGATTTATCTCATTAATTTATCTTCTTCCCAATCCTTGGAGCATCTTCATGTAGATTGTATTTAATGTACATGTCCATGATCTCATCTTTTCCTATGAAGTATTTTACTTTAATAGTCATGCTTCCTTGAGTTTTTGTTCATGATGTGGAGTTCTTGTTCATGACCTGTAAACATACCATCCATAACAAATATTCCTTGTTCTTCATTTTTCTTAATATTTTAACATACTAAAAGGTCAAAAATCTTCCCATTTTTGGTGATGCCCAAATCTTAAGAAAATGAGTTAGTTAATAAACTAATTGAATAACAATAACCAACAAAAGTATTAAGACATAAATTCCAATCACAGCCAAGGTTATACCTATGATAATGGCTCTAAAGCTCAAGGCACAAAGAGTGCATGAAATCTAAAATGAAACTATGCTATGAAAAGATGAAAGTTGTCTTCATGATAATGCAACAAACATATAAGCATGATATAGGAGCATGATCTTTTCATAAACTATCCACAACTATCCACAATATAGAGAGCTGCTAAAAAGTCATCATCACATACAAAAACTACATATGTGCATAGTATGGAACAAAAACACATATGTGTACATTAGAAACATAAGAAATTGTCTCTTCCTTTTTGGACATCATCAAAAAGAAGAGAGAAAGCACCCAAGGATGCTATTCACTAATCTTGATTGCATCATCTAAACCCTCATTCAAAGTAGTTGCAAATTGAGAAGGTTTGTATGTCTCCTTTTCATCATCATCACTGCTAGTGTTAGAGCTAGAGACATGCTACTCAGTATCATAATCTAAAGAAGGTGGATGTACCTAAGCTCTTTGTGGCCAAAGCTTCACTCGAAAGTGAGATGAAGCTGGTGGATCTTTCTAGGATGGGGCTTGTTGAGAGGAGGAGGAAGCACCCTTCCTTTGATAGGTAATGGGATTGATAGGTCACCACTAAGAGGTGGTCCCAAAGATACTCTTCATGGATCATTGCTTAAATATCATCAAAGCATCATTTAGATGATGTGAGTTAGGTCCAGCCTGCATGAGATTAGGAGTCTCCCCCTGAACATGTGCTAGTGATGCATTAGGCTTGTTCAAATCTGAGGCATTTTCTGAATCATATGCTTAGGAAGGCCCGGCTGCGTTAGAGTGTTTGGGCAGAATAGGAAGGTCCTCCTCATTTTCTAAACTAGAAGGAGTGGTGATCTCCTCAAATTACTACCCATTAGGAGGAAGAGGTACTCTGGCTACGTCCATTCTCTTACTGAGGTAAGAGATTCTTACCAATCATTCCCAAGGTAGGAGCAAACAACACAAGTAGCTTCTTTAGTGAAGATCTCATCTATCTAGTAGATTTGGAACTTTTCAACTGAGGAGAGGCCCAAGATGGTGATGAATATTTCTTATTTTGAGACTTTGAAGACCTGGTGTTGGTTTCTCCTTCCTCAACATGGGAAAAGGTCCTCTTCTCTGCATACTTACTGAGGTACCTTTTGACTTTAATGAAAGGCATGTTAAGAATGGGCACACCTCTCTATTGAATTAACAAGATGATTAGGTGAGGGTGCCTAAGGATTCTCTCCTTGGTGAATAGTCCCAACATGTCATGATAGAGAGTATGACCCAAGTCCAATGGTTGTCCTGTAAAAAGGTAGTACAAGACAAATGATTGGGTAGTTAACAAGTAATTATAGCTTTCCCATTTTGTAATGATATTATACAACACGATGAGAGATAGGATGGAATCATTAGGAACCATTTGAGTTCTACAAATTTTCCTACTACTAAGAGACACTGACTCCCCAAACAATGCATCACAAAACTCATCTTGGAAAATAGGAATGACACCTTTCATAAAAATATCATTCATGGAGTGAATGATGATGTGAAATACATCAACACTAGAAATTCCAAGTAATGCATTAATGACTTGAGGAGATACATCAATTAATAGACCACCAACCATAGTAGTCAAAGCCCCAAACGAAGCATTAGTTATGACAATGTTGCAATTCTCTAATGAGAATTTTAGACATGCAAATGTTCATGGATATGAAGGTCGCCTAATTCAAAACTTAAAAAAAATCTCATTAATTCCTTTTGCCAAGGCTGGGGAGAGGAAAGAAAGTGCTCAGAAATAATGGATACAATTCAAGTTACCTCAAACCGATGCTGGGTGCTTACGAAGCAAAAATGAGGGTTGCAGGTGTTGGAAGAGTTGGTGAAGGCTTCCTTCTTCTTATTACTTCTTTTGAATGATGCTTTTGATGTTTCAACCTTCTTGTGGGCCATGGTTGTGGTAGAATTTACATAAATTATTGCTGCTAGAAAACCTTGGTTGTCTCCTCTTGGACATATTTATGTGAATGATTGAAAGAATAAGGGTTTTGATTTATATAATAGTGCTAGTTAAAAAAAAAAGATAAATTTTCCATTTGAAGAAAAGATGTCTTTATCACATTTAAAATCCTAGATAGATGTCTCCTTTGAGAAGTAGATGTCTCTACTACAATGAGGAAAAACATAGGAAGATGTCTCCTTTGAGAAGTAGATGTCTCTACTACAATGAGGAAAAACATAGGAAGATGTCTCCTTTGAGAAGTAGACCGCTCTGAGTAGTCATCTTCTTTAAAAAGTTGACATCTTCATGAAGATGTCTTGCCAAGGTGAGGTTCTGCAAGAAAAGGATTAGGGATGGCTACCAAGGATTATAGTCTTAAAGTTAGTAAATTAAATCCTTACCTTTACTTACCTTTCTTGTTGAAGAGAAGGGAGAATTGTTTAGAAATCTTGAGAATGAGATCCCTCTTTTGAGGTATCTTCTCTTAAACAAATTTCATCTATTTCCAATTCTTGGCTCCCTTTAACAAACTTATTTAGAATATTTTCATGTTATTGTCTTCCTTTTTCTTAATTCTCCATATATTCTTTGTTTCCTTACTCTTTATCTTATTATCCAACACAAATTTCTTTCTAGACACATTTTGATAAGATCAAGGAGATTTGTGATATGTCCATGTATTTATGTGATAATACCTCAAATTATAGTCGCATTTCTTATGTTTAGATTTATTGCAGTAATAGCACCTAACCCTTGAATTTGGATAAAAGTTACTAGACTTTGAAATAACCTTTTGGATAAATAGAGTGCAAGTGGTTACCTGTACCTTTGAAGGAGTCTTTTGCTCTGATGATTTTATGCTTGTTCTTATTGACAACAACCTAGTCCACTTTTATGATTAGGAGTTCTTCGTTATCCAAGAACTATTCGAAGAGATTCCTTTCCTTTGACGATCCTTTCACTTATAATTTTTGTGTCTACAAGTTCTCCCTTAGCCTACTCATAAGAAAAGGTTAGTTTTTCATTCTTAGCCCTTAGGTTTGAGATTTCTTTTGTGAGATCCAAAATCTTTATATTTAGCAAAGAAATGTCTTGATTCTTTATTTTAATTTTTTAATCTAATTTTATAAAATACTTTGAAATGAAAAATGCTCCTTACATAAAAGATCATGCCTTTCTTCATCATTTTTAGTTTGATCATCATCTAAAAGGCTAGTGCTATCATCTGTAAGGGCCATATATAGCTGAGATTTGAGTTTTTTACATAATCATTCCCATCATCATTTGGTTCTTCATCATCCCACCTTGAGTAAAGGTTGGTTGTTTTTGTATTCATACCATTGCCATCCTTCTACTGTAGCCTATCATTGCTAGGACATTTGGAGGGCACATGGCCTCTTCCACCACAAATTCAACATTCTATCGAAAAAGAATCAAAATTAGAGTTTGAAGAATACTTATCTATAACCTTGCCCTTGGTGTTGGATTGGTTGATTCCTTGTTAATAAAGGTTCTTACCTCTTTTTATTAATAACATTTGAAGCCTTTTTGATAGAAGAGAAACTTCTTCTTGATGGTTTACTTCATGTTCTTCTAGGTTCTTCTCTTTGGATGTTGATTCCAAGGTAGTGGGTTTTTCCTTTATTGCTCCTTTACTTATGAGATTCATTTTACAAGTAATAAAAGCACTTTGGAGTTCTTCAAATTTTAAGACTGAAAAGTACCTAATTTCTTCCATAGTTGTAACCTTAGGTCTAAACTTAGGTTGACGTGTTTGAATCATTTTTATTATCACATCTCTTTCAGGAAAGTCCTTGCCTTTGCCCCTAATTACTACATCTAAATCATTTGTCCTTGAAAAATTGCCTCTTATTTTTTTATCCTTCTCTCATTTTTAGTTTGTCATACTCACTTTGTAAGACCAAAAGTTTTGATTTTTTAACTATGGATGTGCCTTCATAAGTTGCTTCTATGGTTTCCCAAATTTCCTTAGTAGTTCTAAAACTAGCTACCCTATTAAATTCATGCTTATTTAATGCAAAATATAAATAATTTTTTGCTTTTAAATCATACAAAAACTTATCTCTTTCTTCTGATTTTGCACTATTAAGAAGTTATTTGTATCCTTATAGAATGGAATCCCAAACCTCAAACTCCATTAACTTGAAGAATCCCTACATCCTTGCCTTCTAGTAGTCAAAATTGAATCCATTGAATATAGATGGCTTTGTGTATGATGTTCCCTCCATAGTTCACTCTTGAATGTTGATGTTGAGAACAAGAGTACTATGTTCTGATACCACTTAAGGATTGAGAACCTAGAAGGGGGGTTGAATAAGTTCCCCAAATCACAAACAAAACTTGTTACACAAAACACATAAAAAATTACTTGGTTTCCCAACTTGGGTACTTTACACTCAGAAGGTCTATTCCTTGCACATCGTCAAACTTTGTTTCTTCTAAAATGTGGTTTAGAGAAGACAACAACCTTTATAAGAACTAAGCTCCTCTCTAAAGTGTTTCATTACTATGAAAGTACTCAACCTTTTAGTATTCCAACAAGCTCAAAATATGGTTTTAAGGATCCTACAACCTTTATAAAATGGAGCTTCACTCCAGAGTGTTTTGATGCTAGAAAATCATTTAATCTTGTAGGACCTTGACAAGCTCAATGCAAATGTCTTCTCACAAGAAATACATCAACCTGTTAGAGAAATAAGAAAAGAAAAAGAAATACAAGGAAGGAAAGTAACTCAATTTACAAATCCTTGTATAATGAAGCATAGTTCCACAACAAATCAGACAAATGATGCGATAATTCAAGTACACAAGTACAACAACATAAGATAGATGATGATAGCTTTGATGTTGATAATGCTTGCACTATTCTAAAGAATTTGGAGTCTTCTTATAGCATCAAAGTTTTCAAAAATAACTTGGAATTCATGTAATGGCTATCTAATGGCTAGTGTAGACATATCCTTCAAAGTTGGGACATCTACCTAAGTTCAGCCTTAATTTTGGAGAGATGTCTCCTTTCCATTTGGGATGTCTTTAGGGAGATGTCTTGTTTCCAAAGGTGACATTTGCTATTTTTGGGAGATGTGTTATCAACTTTTGAGCTTTGGTTCTTGAGGCTTTCTCTCATTGGTTTGGCTTTTGCCTAATTCCTGGAGCATCTTCATTTAGCTTGTAGTCATCATACATGTCCATGCTCAAATCTTTTCCTATGAAGTATTTTTCTATGATAGTCATGCTTCCTTGAGTCCTTGTTCATGATGTGGAGTTCTTGTTGATGACCTATAAGCACATCATCTACAACAAACATTCTTTGTTCTTCATTTTCCTTAAGGTTTTCACATATCAAAAGGTCAAGATATTTAACTACACAAGAACTTTCTACTAAATGGGATAAAAAGCTAAAAGAACAGTTTCTTTACAAATTGAAATAATACATGGAGATTAAAGGGAATCTCGATAAGATATGTATAGATGGTTTAATATGATGGTGTGTTCTATAGGAGATTCAACAAAAAGATTTGCAAGATGCACATGAAGGACCCTATGATGTCATTACATAGGATGAAAAACAACACTAAAACTAATGATTGTATGCTACATTTGGCCCACCATATTTAGTAATGCACATTAGTTTACATAATCTTATAAATTATTCCAAAATAATGGAGGACTAACAACCAAAAATGAGGAACCAAAATAATGGATATAACCATTAGAATCATTTAATATTTGGGGAATTGACTTTAAGGATCCCATCACATCAATGTTGGATAGAAAGTCCTATATTATTATGACTATTGATTATTATACTAAGTGGGAAAAAGCTACAAAAGTTAAATATTGCATAGCCACAACAACTACAAAGTTCTTTCAATAACATGTAGTGAACAAATTTGGAGTGCCATGGATGTTAATATCAAACAATGGAGCTCATTTCACTGGATCTACATTTAAGAAGTTAATGAAACAAATTGGAATGATTCATAAACTAACTACACCCTATTAACCCTAAGCAAATGATCAAGTTGAAGTAACTAACATAAAGACCACATGAATATTAACTAGAATTATTAGTAGATAAAAAAGGACCAGAGCACTAATTTTAATGATGCTCTATGGACATATCAATCAACTTGCAAACTTCCTATAGGTATTCACCATATGAATTAGTCTATAAAAAATTGCTTACTCTACCAATCCAAGTAGAAATAAATACCTTACTATTGCTTGTACACTTGAGCTAGATTTAGACTTAGCCTAGAAGAAATGATTAATGAATCTTAATATACTTGAAAAAAATAGATTAGTAGCTCAAATGAGTGAAAAAATTCATAAAAAGTACTTCAAACATGAACATGATGCTAAGATTAGAAAAGTTTCTATTAATCGTAGAGGTAGAGTGCTCTACTATAACCCAAATCATGTCAGACAGAGGACAAAGTTTTAGAATTTATGGGAAGGATCCTATATCATCCATGCCATATATCAATCAGATGGCATGTAAATTTATCACCCAACCCATAGAAATTAATCCTTGTTAAGTTTCAACAATTTGATGAGTCATAGTTGGCTATATCGACGAGGTCTCATCAACTAGGCCCTATTGACAAAACCCTATTAACACATCATTTCATGTGTCGACGTGGCCCCATTGACATAGGGTCCATTTTTGCTTATAAATACATGCTCACCACATTTATGACATCAATTAGTCATAGTGTAGTAAAGCTCTTACAGTTTTTCCATTTGAGAGTTAGAATATTTTTTTTGAGTGCCTGCAACAGGAGTCATTGAGTATACGGATCTTTATTCAAGCATTGTTGTACCTAAGCATGATAGTATGTGTGGTAATAAAGATGAACTTGTTGATAAACCTTGTAGTATTCTAGATAGTTTAAATGTTTCATTTATTCATTTAATATTTTTAGTTATTTGTTCAATGTTTTCCAGTAATTAAGATAATTAGGTAATTAAGTAAGATAAGCTAGATAGGTTGATTACATAAGTATGACTACTTCGAGCATAACATGTATATGCTTGGAAATCTCAGTAGCATTATTGCTTGGTGCACCTAGTAGCATAGTGCTTGGTAATATAGTAGTGGATATGTGGGTTTAGGACATGTATGGAAAGTGGGACTAGATGCTTATGTTAGGACTAGTTAGAGATTAGTTAGTTAAATCAAATTAGTCATTAAACTACTTTATCTCTCTCTCTTCAAGCACCAAAAAACCTAAAATGATAAAATCCATATGCTTTGATTACACTTAATCATACCTTTGATCTTTAAAAGTGTAATTAGGAAGATAATGAATGACCTTAGGGCAAGGTTTGCTTCTTAGAATACTAGTGCACCAGAAAATATAGAGTCTAGGGAATTCAACCAAATCACACGTGAATACTTTGTGATTCGTATGGTTGGGTGTAGGGGTACCTTCAACCACTCATCATTGGCATTGTTGCTAGGGACTCTATTTTTTGAAACATGTGCTATCTAGGATTAGTTACCATTATTAATATCATTGGACAAACTCAAGGTCAACGTTACTCTCACATGACATATAATTACAAAAGCACACTAACATTTTACTTGTTGCAAAATTTCTTCTTCTCACAGGTGTGAAGATGTTAAATCGTCAATATCATAGGAGTGCAAAGTGATATATACTCATCCTAATGAGTATGTATCGGACTTCACCTTCATCCTACATGAGGATGAGCAGCTATGATGACATGACATGGAGGGCAACATCATAATGCCACCCAATTGGTCTATGCCTAGGATGCTATTTCAAGTTCTTAAGAAGTTAGGCATCTCAAATCTTCAAGAGAAATACATTGTGAATGGTTATGATGCTCGGGACTACTATCCCACTAAACACAATGCAAGTGAGATCAACACCAAGAGAAGCATCATGAATTTGCAAAGGGAAAATACTTCACTAGTCCCTTGTTCTTGTTAAATAAAATCAACAATGAGGATCCTCCCTCTAAGGGTTCTCAACATGAAAATTCTCCACCCCTTGTTATTATTGATGAGGCCGTGGCCTTGAACCTATGATCCACTATTAATAAACTAGGTTTAAGAAAAAGTGGTAGTCAAGGCAATAACTTAGGAAAATCTCATAATGGCAAGGGATCTAAGGATGGTGGTTGTAGTGAGTGAAGAGGTGGTGGTGGTGGTGGTCCATCTTCCTCTTCATCCTCTTCATTCGATTTCAAACATTCCTCTTCATCTACTGGTTCTCATAGAAGCCATCATAGAAATAATCATGATGAAGGTGATCAATGAGACAATGATCAAGGGAGGAACCATCATTGGTGCCATCTATGCAATGATGATGAAAAACCCTTGTTGGTGACTTGAAGCATGCTTAACATTATAGAGGCAATTAAGATCCAAACTAGACAAGTGAAAGATAGTTGGATCAAGTGCTTAGACATGAATAATATCCTAAGATTTGAGAGGAATAAAACTTTGATCTACAGACATATTTATAAGCTTTCCATGATGCTTGTGCCTTGTAGAACATTGAAAATAACTGGCAAAAACTCAATCTATTCCCTAGGATACTCATTAAAGAAGCTAAAAGCTAGTACCAATCTTTAGAGTCAGAATCCATTTGTAGATGGAGTATCATGCTTGAAATCTTTAACGACAAATACCAGACATACTTTAGAGTGTCCAATCTGAGTAGATAAATCCAAGGCTAGAAATAAAGAACACATGAACCCTTGGATGCCACCATGGGTAGATATTATTCTCTGTTACACCGATGCCCTGGCCATGGTTATTCTCAAAGGGAACAACTCTACCATATCATAGAGGGGCTTAAAGCAGAAACTAGAAGAAATCTTAGGATCTATGCCTAAGGGAGACTATTTGAACTAAGAGCTCATTAGATACAAAGGCTGATAGAGCAGGTAGTAAAAGAAGAATGTGAGTTGTGAAAAAGGGAAAGTGCAGAAGAGTATAATAAGGATCCTTCCATAAGGAAAAGGGAGATCAAATTTTGTGAAGAGGAGGATGCACTACTTGAGGAGGCAGCAAATAGAAAAACCTTGTCCATCCAAAAAAATTTTTATGATATTTTAGCAAAGGTTGATAAATTATGAGACTATTTGGATGAAAAATTCCAAATTGCTATGAAGATCGCTAAAGCATCCAAAGAACAAAATAGTGACTATGAACAAAGGAGGTGGAAGGAAGTTGAACATGCCTACTAGAGAGGTAAGAGCAAAGCTATTGCATTTGAAGAAGTTATGGAGCTCCACCACAACCATATGACACTAATCATAATCATGGGAAATGTCATTGTCAAGGTAGCAGTAGCCTTATAGACAATTAGATCCATATAGGTACTATGTTCAGCAACTCATTTCTCCATGAACCTCTAAAAGAAACCCCTCATTCTAGAATCACTATTATCCTTTAGAGTACCATTGAACTCGTTCACCATCTACTCAAGGGGAGCATCCTTACCCATACCATCCTTCACATTTGTCTACACACATCCCTATACCCTCTACCTAGTTACCTCCTTCTTCGCCCATGCAAGGTGAAATTCCCCCATAGCCATAATAACAAAATGCTATAAGGGCTATGGATTTACAACTGGCTTTCTAAGTAAGTGGTTTGGATAATCGATCTAGGAAATGACCATTTTTTTGACCCAACAATCCTTCCAAACCCTCACAACCTAATGCAGCTGGTTGTCCTACATCTCCAACACCCTCATCCTTTGCATCAAATACATTCAAGAGCCCTTCAAACCAAATACTACCTCAAATCTACATTGTGATGCTAACTCATGCTGTTTCTGATTAGAACAAGGCTAGAAATATTCCTACAAAAAGATCTAACCTAGGAAGTCCTCTTATTTACTTGTAGATTATTATACATAAACCATGTAAGGCTCTTCTTGACTCTAGTTTTGGTGTCAATCTCATCTCTCATGACATGTATAAGGCCTAGAATGTATTGCCTCTCAAGAAGAGTAACATCTATTTGGACCAAGTGGTCATAACCAAATCCAAATTATGCTAGAAGATGCTCCATTCATTTGGACCAAGGAATGTGAACATGAATTCCAATAATTAAAATACAAACTTATAGAAAATCTAATTCTATGGGCACTAGATTGGTCTAAACCATTTCACATAATGGCAGACACATCTAATTATTCCTTGGGAGCTATGTTTACATAGTTAGATGATAAGAAACGTCCATATTACATCCATTGCACAAGCTAAAGCATTGTGGGTGCACAGTTAAATTACACCACAAGTAAGAAAGAATTAATGATAATGGTATATGCTCTTAAAAAGTTCAGGTGCTATGTGTTTGGTTATAAGGTGTTTGTGCACACATACCATAGTTCCATCTGCTTCCTAATGAACAAGCCAACAGTGAGCCCTGTATCATATGGTGGCTTGTGATCTTGTAAGAATTCGATCTAACAATGATAGATCAGAAAGGGATTGAGAATGTGGTCACTAACCATGTCTCTTGATTAAGATGAAATAATAAAGAGAAGGAGAGTCTGCTCTCTGATCAATTTCCAGATGAACTCCTCTTTACAAGAGTAATCAATGACCAAGTACCCATTGAAACAAAATGGTACAATGACATCCTTACTTACCTTCTCATGTAGGAGATGATAAAAGGTCTAGACTTTCGAAAGAAATAATAGTTTTTTCATCAAGAAAAGTACTCATTGGAAATCAATAGACACCTATACAAGGTGTGTGTTGATGGCCTAGTTTGTTGGTGTGTCCCTGGTGTAGATCAATTATGTGTTCTCTAGGATGCTCACAAAGGCCCTTGTAGAGGCCACTATGAAGGGAGGCACATGGCCATAAAAATCCTAATGGTAGGATACTATTGGCCTACAATCTTCAGGGATGCCAACTAGTTTGCCCAATCTTGTAAATGTTGTCAAAGAGATGGTGGAATGACCACACGAATGGAGGGTTCTCAATAGTGGATTAAACCACTAAAACCCTAAAACATATGAAGCATTGAATTTATGGGTTCCATCACACCCATGTCTAATGGAAAGGCATATATCATCGTAGTAGTCAATTATTGCACAAATGAATAGAGGCAATAGTTGTCATTGATTGTACATCATCCAAAATTTCTCAATTCATATAATAGAATGTTGTAAATATGTTTGGGATGTCACATGCACTAATTTTTGATAATGAAACTCACTTTATAGGTTCCACCTTTTGAAAACTTATACAACACTTGGGGGTCAAACACAAATTAACAACACCCTATCAACCCCAAGCCAATGGTTAAGTAGAGGTAACTAACAAGGAGATCACAAAGATTCTAACAACGACCATAGAAAATATAGGAGAGATTGGAGCAAAAAACTCAACGTTGTCCTCTGGGCCTATCAGTCAACATTAAAACTCCCTATTGGCTACTCCTCCTATGATCTAGTACATGAAGACTTCCAATGCTCTCGATTCAATCTGAACTCCATAGACTCTTAACAGCCTATGATATGAATCTTGACCTAAGTCTAGCATAGAAAGAAAGACTAATCAACCTCAACATGCTAGATGAAAATTGATTAGTAGCCCTATTGATGAGTCATGAATTTGTTGGATGTGATATCGCAACTATGATATTGTAGCCGTGATATCACAATAGCCATGATATCACAGCTATGATATCACATCTGCGATATTGCATACGCGATATCACGGCCTACCTCAATTTCTATAAATAAGAGGTAGCTTTCCTTATTCTAGGACTTAGTTTTCAATTCCTTACCCAAACTCTTGTAGTTTTTTCCTTCTTAGAGTTAGAATTATTTCTCAGTGCATGCCCCCAGTGTGGTGATTGTAACTGTATAACATCCTTATTCGAGTGTGACGTACTTGGACATGCACATGACCAGAAATAAAGATCGAGATTACTTCATCATTGCAACATTCACTTAGTTTAATTATTTAATTTTTATTGTTATTCATTGCTTTCGTAGTTAACATCTCTTTACCCTAAACTCCTATTAAACGTGGAATGAATACGACTTGATCACGAGCATTTAAGTGTGACTACTTGGCAACCCAGTAGCGTACCTAGGATCTACGCTTGGTAATCCCAGTGGTAGTCATGCACGATGTCCAAGATGTGTAGGGATGATTGAGGAACAGATGCTCATCACACTTAGGCTAGCTTAGATTCTCTCTCACCCTCTCTCTCTCTTAGCTTAGTTAATATTATTTTCCATCATACTCAGGAGTAGTACTAGTATAGAAACACATCATACACCTCACTCTGGACTAAACCATACGTGAAAAAGCTAATACTAGTCTAGGGGGGAAGACAGTGAACTATGACCTATGAGTAACTGTCTAGATACTACAATTAGCTCGTTTATGGAGTTCGGCTGGATCATGCGTGAAACGCTTGTATTCGTATGGTTGAGTGTATGGGTATCTCGCCACTCATCATTGACGCTGTTGTCGGGGACGGTGCTAGTTATCTAGATTAGTACAAGGTCGTTCTATAGGAATTAACAATATATATTTTAGGAAAAAAAATTATAAAAAAAAGGTCACATACAAATTCACACACAATTTCATAACCATGCCTCTCCTACAAGACTATAATAATGCCACATCTAGTGAGGAAGTTCATTGGAGCACCAACGAACTATATGGTAATGAAGATTGGAGTACGCAACCTAAGGTGGGGGTTTCTTATAAACATAAATAGAAGAAAAATCATCCCAACACATGAAAGCATAACTTACCTGATGACGATGAACCCCTACTAGCCACTACAAGCTTAACGCAAATACAAGAGGCTGTTCAAATCTCTCGTAGGCATCATAAAGAGAGCCGCCTACCCAGGCTCGATTTAAACAACTTTTCCAATTTCTTAGGAGGCTATGACTTAGATCCACAACAACATTTACAAGACTTCTATGATGCCTGCGCATGGAACAACATTGATATTGGGTGGTAAAAACTCAAGCTCTTTCCTATGACACTCGTTGGCTAAGAAAAAGTATGGTATAGATCATTAAAACGAAATTCAATATGACATTGGCCAAAAATGGTAGAACTCTTTAATGA
>MNCI01028793.1:40037-57923 GCA_015680685.1 Gnetum montanum | reverse complement strand
TACACAACTTGTGTTCAGGTACAATGTTGCTCGAATAAAAATCCGATCACTTTAGGACTCCTACTGCGGGCACATGGAAAATATTCTATCTTTGGAGTGATCAATCTGCCAGAGTTTCCCTACTTCTAGCCTAGGATGAGGAAACAAGGGAGAGCTACCTCTTATTTATAGATATGATGGTGCACCGCGATATCGCGTCTCATCAGACTGGTTGGCCAATCTAAACGAATGTTACTCTTCTTTAGTGGAGGTAGGTTCTAGGCTTTATACATTTCCTAGGAGATTAAATTAACACCAGAACCTAAATCCAAAAGATCTTTCCAAGGCTCATTTCCAATGATTTGCAAATAAATAAGAGGACTTCTAGGATCAGAAAATTTCCTAGGAAGATGACCATCTTTAATCCAATTAGTGATGGCGTGGGTTAACATGACAGTATGCATTGGGTGTGGTCTTTAGTTTGAAGGAAGCTTTGAAGATTCAAATGATAATGAGATGTTTGGATAATTAGCCACTTGTGACTTAGTTGGATTTTTGGTTTTAAAGAAAGGTTTCTTCTTTGATTAGTTGTCCAAACCAATAGTAGGTTGAGGGTTAATAGCCCTTGTAGCGTTATGTTGCTGCAGATGGGTAGGAAACTCACCTTGCATAGTTGGAATAGGTGGTAATGGAGCTAAGGGTGGAAGAGATGCAGACAGATGAGAGGGATAGTATGGATGTGAAACATCACCTCGAGAAGAAGAAGTTCTATAGTACTCAGGGGTCTAGTAGCGAGGCTAAGAAGTGACATGACTAGTAGAGTCACGTGGAGAGATCGACTATTGAACGTAATACTCATGTGGGTTAGGTTGATGGTAAGGGTATTTTTGACATGGCAGTGGCATTCCCCATGATTGTAGGTGTTGCCATTATTGATACTATTCATTTGGTTGTGGTGGAGCTCAACTTAGATAATATGTCAAGGGTTGCTGGAACTACCTTGGGTTACCTTGAGGATAAGGTAACCTTCTGGGTGTTTGTTATCTATTTAACCGTGGGTTTAGTGCATACACCCTAGACTCTTGCAGATGTGACACTACTAGGCATCATCCTTTAGGATGGTCATATTGGCATATCTCACATCCGCCATCATTATATGTGTCTAAATCCATAACCTCTTCAATGACAACAACTTTGCCCTTACCCTTGTTATGTGCATACTTAGCTTCTTTCTTTTTTCTTCTCTCTCGGTCGCTACTTTGTTCTCTAGAATTCTCTACTATTTTTAGGATAGTTTAAAATTTGTTATCTAGGGAATTCCACATTTGATCTACATTTGTTGATACTTCTAATGCAAATTTTTGAATAGGCAAAGTTTTTCTATTTACCATCTCTTCAAGTGGTGACTTTTCCTTATCTTCGCAAAATCTAATTTCCTTCTTTCGGAGGGAAGGATCTCTGTTGTACTCTTGTGCACTCTCTTTTCCTCAATTCACCTTCCTCCTTGGCAACTTGCTCCAATAATCTTTATATTTGGTGGGCTTTGAGCTTGGAGGGCATAAGTCCCAAGGGTTCTTCACGTTTTGTACCTAAGGCCATCTATGAGATGGTGTAGTTGTTCCTTCTGCGAGTAACCATGGCCAAGGAAACGATGTAATAATGTATAATATTGGCCCATGGAAACATCCAAGGGTGCATGTCCTTCTTTTTTCCATCATTGGATTTGCTTACGTAGGTTGGACACTCGGGAGTATGTTTGATACTTATCATTGAATAGCTTCAACATGGTACTCCATTGATGAATGGATTCCGATTCTAAGGACCAATACCAGCTTTCTGCTTCCTTGATCAGTGTTTGTGGAAATAACTTTAGATTTTGCCACTCATTTTCTATATTTTGCAAGGCACATGCATCATGGAATGCTTGTAGATGATTTTGAGGATCAGCATTGTATCCTTCTTCAAATCATGGGGTGTTATTCATGTCTAGTCTTTTGATCCTACTGTCCTTCTAGTGCCTTGTTGAAATCTTAATGGCCTTTGTTATATCTAACATATTTCAGGTGGTGAGTAGGGGCTCATCATGATTATATTTTCTATGGTGTCTATGATGCCTATGTTGTTCCCTACTTTTCCTTCTTTCCCTTCTTTCATGATGTGTTTCTTTGGACCACCCTCATCCCCTTTCTCGACTATTTTGTCTATGATCTCTATTTCACTTACCATTGTCCTCATGGTCTTTCCCCTTGTGACTGCGTTCAGATCTCAAAGGAGAGGGGGAAGGAGATGATGAAGGTAAAGAGGAAGGAGGACCGGCACCATGGCGATGCCTGCCACTTCCTCTTTGGTGGTTGTGGCCTCAATCACAGTTACGATCAGAATGTCCATCATTGTCATGTGTTTGTGTTCCTTTTTTGGATCCTTTATGTTTATTGGTACCAGAACCTAGGTTATGAATAGTTGAGTGAAGATTCTGATACACAACTCCTTGACCGAGGTCAATGAGAGGAACATCGTTTTGTGGAAAACCTCCTGAGACAGGTTCACCACCCTCATTTTTACTTAGGACATACGAGACATCCTGAGACCACTTCCCCTTCATGGATTTGTGATGTCTCTCTTGTTGTAAATCCCACTAGCATTGCGCCTCCATGGGTTGATAATCTCTCAAATCTTGTTCATGCACAACGTACTCTGATTGTAAGTGCTACATACCAATTTGTGTGAGAGCACGAAGAAGCATGCCTAGGATTGAATGATCGAGAGGTAACACTATGTTACCTTCTAAATCACACCATTGCAATTGTTCATCCTGGTGGAGGATAAAGGTAAAGTTTGGTATATACTCATCAGGATGAGCGTATACTATGCGAAATATTGGGGCACTAACGGATCATCAAGTGCACTCTGCCTTTGATTGTTCATTGTGTCAGACCTAGTCAGTGAAGCACTCTCATTAGAATAAGGAGACATGATTGATTATTCAGTGTGTAATACTATTTTCTAATGATTTTAGGATAACTAATCCTATGGGTTCATTCCAATGATGGAAAGATTTCCTAAGTTTTAATCAGCACACAAATAGCAAAATCCCTAGCAACAATGCCAATGATGAGTAGTGAGGTATCCCTATGCCCAACCATACGAATACGAGTGTTTACATGCGATTCGGTCGAACTCCAAGGATTAAGTGCTTATGCGCTTACACAGAACAAGGATGAGTTATGCAATCATTGTCTTCTCAAGCTTACTTGTAAGGCTCAATTGTATGATTAAGCAAACTCGAGGTATGTGATTTTTATTCTTTTATGTTTTATTTTCTTGATGCTTAAAAGAGAGGAATGAGGTAATTTAATAACTAATTTGATTTAACTAGTTAACTATTCTCTAACTAGTCCTAACACCAACATCTGTTCCCACTCTCTAGACACATCCTAAACTAGTGTAACACTGCTAGGATTACCAAACGCTAGTCGTTACTGGGTTACCAAGTGTTTCCACGTATGCTCAAAGTGTTCATGTTGAGTGTGCTAATTCATTGGTAATTGACAATTAATAATTCTATGAAATAACATTAAGTAACTATTGAAAGCATTAAATAATAGTAAATAACATGAAATGTAATAATTAAGCTATTTTGAATGTTTCAAGGTTTATCACAAAGTTCATATTTATTTCTAGATACAAGGTGTGCTCAAATACACAATGCTCGAATAAAAATCCATTCACTTTATGACTCCTACTATGGGCACTCAAAAATAATTGTAACTCTGGAATAGAAAAACTGCAAGAATTTAGGTAAGGGACTAAAAACTAATGCGAAACCAAGTGCCTCTGTCTCTTATTTATAGGCAACGAGATAGGTTCTGACATCGCATGTCCGATATCACTTTGGCATCTATGATATCACATATCCGATATTGAGGGCCCAATATCGAGGGTCCGATATTGAGACTCATTAGGGGTGGTATGGAGTTGTGAGTTTGTGTTCTACCCCCTGCCTTCCCTAAGTTTCTGAAAAGTGATACTTGTAAAATGTGTTCCATTATTAGAAATTAGTACCCTTAGCACACCAAACCTATTTACCACATTTTGCTATACAAACTATGCTGCTGCAAAGGATAAATAGTTAGTGACAATAGAAGCTTCATCCCACTTAGTGTAGTAGTCAACAACAATGATGATATACGTATTTCCATTGGACATAGGGTTGATGGGCCCCATGAAGTCAATGCCCCAAGGGTTAAAAGGGCAGTGGTTGAATCTACTATTGGGGCCCTTCAATTTGTGCAATCATGCTTCCATTTCTTTGACATCTATCACACAAACAAAAGAATTGATGGACATTCTTAAAGATCATTGGGAAGTAATATCCGACCATGAGGATTTTAATGGTTGTTTTTCTTTCAACATAGTGGCCTCCATAAGGACCTTCATGAGTGTCTTGAAGGACTCAAAGTTAATCAACATCATATACATACCATTGTACTAGGCCATCAGCATAACTCTTATAGAGATTGCCCTTGATTTCAATGTAGTGTTTGGCCTAGTGAAGAAATTATTGTTTCTTTCTACTATTCCATTCATGTGGCATCTAATGAGCAAGTAGGTAAGAGAGGATGTGATTATACTAGTTGGAATATTTGGGATTTTCAACTTCAATAGCTCTGACAAAGAGGAGTTCATCCAAAAATTGATTAGATAATGGTCCCTCATCCTCCTTACTATCACATTGTAACTAAGACAAGTCGTTAGTGACCACATTTTTGGTTTCCTTGTTGTCCACCATGGTAAGGTAAAACTCTTGAAGAATCACTAGTCACTGTATGACATAGGGGCTCACCATTGTTTTTTCATGAGGAACTAGATAGCATTGTCGTCTATGTGCATAAAAATTTGATATCCAAGCACATAGTGCCTAAATTTCTCTAAGGCATACACCACTACCATGAGATTCTTTTTAGTGGTGTTGTAGTTTAGTTGTGCACCTATAGTGCTTTGACTTGCACAATGGATATAGTAGGGATGTTTTTAATTGTCCAACTTTGTAAGCATGGCCCCCAAAGCATAATTGGATGCATTAGTGATGATGTGGAATGACCTATACTAGTTAGGTATTTGTAAAATTGGAGTTTCTATGAGCTTTTTTTTTAATTGTTGAAATGAGCTATTGCATTCCCTGGTCTAGGTGAATGGTGCATCCTTCTTTGTTAGTTTCACCAATAGTGTAGCAATTTTCAAGAAGTTCTCGTTAAAGCAATTGTAATAACCAATGTGTCCAAGGAATGACCTTACATCTTTCATTATTTCATGTTACTTGGTGATTCCTTGGATGACTTGTACTTTTTTCGGGTCCACCTCAATTCCTTTACTAAGAATTCTATGCCTCAAGACAATGCCTTCTTGGACCATTAGATAGATCTTTCATCAGTTGAGCCTCAAACTAGTCTCCATGCATCTTTGAAGTACTTACTCAAGGTAGTCTAAGGCTTGCTCAAATGTGGCCTCATAGGTAGATAAGTCATTCGTGAAGACTGCTACCTTGGTACCAATTTTTGTTGAAAGATGTTTAGGACCAATCATTGGAATGTGACAGAAGCATTGCAATAGCCAAAGGGCATCTTCTTGTATGTAAAAGTTCCCTAGGAACTTGTGAATGTAGTTTTGGCCTAGTTCTTTGGTGCTATTTGGATTTGATTATAGCCACTATAATCATCTAAGAAGTTGTAATAGGAATGCCATGCTATGATGTTCAACACTTGCTTCACAAATGGCAATGGAAAGTGGTCCTTGTATGTCATCATGTTCAATAGCTAAAAGTCTATGTAGACTTTCCATTTTTCTTCTTTCTTTAGAACAATAACAAGTGGGCTATCCCATTTGCTATCCACGATTGGGAAGATGAACCTAGCTTTGAGGAGTTGCTTAATCTCCACCTTGACAATATGCTTGAGCTTGGGGTTCAATCATTGTTGCAATTGCTTCTTTGGCTTGATGGAAGAGTCTATGTAGATATGGTGTTGGCATATGAAAGGATCTATTCCAATAAGCTCATGATATGACCAAGAAAAGGCTTTTGACCATTTTTTCATTACTTTTAACAATTTCTATTTTTGTTTAGGAGCAAGTTTGACATTTATGATCATTAGCTTGTCATGATGGAAAAAATCATATTCCATGCCTATCACTAGAGCCTTTAATTCAAGGGGCTCTTGCTTGAAGTTATCAAGGATCTCCAACTCTTCCCAATCCATTTCACTTTGCACATTAGAGAGTTGGCAATGGAGTTACTCCATTTTATTCATGCTTTCAACATAGGTGTTGGTAAGGCTCTCATCTTGTTCCATGCACATGGTAGATTCTATTTGATCATTGTTTATGAACCACTAGGAACCTTCTTGTTTTGTGGTTTCTGTATATAGGAACCTTTGAATCATTTCTTTTTTAGCACACTAGTTGCATGCTTGAAATGATGTGTCTTTAATGGTAAATAATTTCTACACACAAAGATGCCCTATGTCACTATATGAGATGCGTGGAACTCTCTTCTTTTCAACTTTGTTGAATTCATTTTCCTTAGAAATTTCTAGGGAAAGATCTTAAATTCTCATTCTAGCATCTATTGTTCTTAACCATTTCCTTTTCGTAATGACAGGAAAGTCCCCCATGAAATCTTCCACATGGATCACTAGGAAATTAGAAGGATAGGACCACCTACAAATGGTGGTCACAATATCTTTCACTAACCCTAGAGGGATAGTGATGGACTAATCTACTAGCTCTAATCTGATGTTGCTATTTTTCAAAGAAGGTAGGTCCTAAGCCTTGTACATTTTTTGGAAAATTAAGTTGACCCTAATACCTGAATCCAAAAGAGCCTTGCATGGTTCATTTCTTGCAATTTCTAAGTAGATGAGGGGACTCTCAGAATCATATCATTTCTTTGAAAGATGATCAACCTTTATCCAATCTATGACCACATGGGTCAATATGACAATGTGGATTTGGGGAGATGTTTAGTTTAAAGGTAGCTCAATAGGACTTTTAGAGGTAAAAATGATAGGATTGATAGTCACAGATGTTTGTGAGGGCTTTGTGGAACTACTGGTTTTGAAGAATGGCCTTTTATAAGGCTCAAATTCATGACCACTTAGATGAATATCCAACTATAAATTCATTACACTTGTGGCATTTCTCTTCTATGGCTATGCAAGAATTTTACCTTGCATAGATGAAGCAGGCAACAAAGGTATGGTTGGTTTTGGTGCAAAAGTTTATGGGTGTTGAGGAGGATAAGAGGAAAAAGGAGACTTCCCCTTAGAGAATGTGCTCTATAGTATTTTAAAAGGTAATAGAGGTAAGGGAAGGAGACATGGCTAGAGGAGTCATGGTAGGATATAGGCTACTAGACATAGTATCCATAAGGATTAGGTTACCTGTAAGGATATTATTGCTATGGTGGTGGCATCTCCCATGATTTTGGGTGTTGCTACTACTAATGCTACCCCTGAGATTTAGGAGGTGCTCCACTCAGATAATACATTTGTTGGTGAAATTGTTACATGTAGTTGTCTTGTGGATAAGGCTACTGCTTGGGTGCATGTTGTTTTGCCAATCTACAATTTAAAGTGTACATCCTAGATTCTTTCATGTGTGACAACACAACATCATCCCTTAGGATATTCATATTGGCAAATGTCACAATCATTATCATCTATTTTAGAATTTGTAACCTTCCTACTACTGTAGCTCTACCCTTGTTCTTATATTATTCCTATTCTGTATCCTTTTCTTCTTCTTTCTTGACCACTACTTGGTTTCTTCATTCCTTTGCAATCTTCAAAGCTATTTGGAACTTCTCATCTAAGGATTTCTACATCTTATCTAACTTAGCCAATACTTCAATGATAGATTTTTATATTGGCAAGGTTTTTCTTTGCACCACTTCATTAAGTAATGCCTCCTCTTCAGTATCATAAAAAACACACCTCCCTTTTGCAAATGAAGGGGTCCCTATTGCACTCTTTTATACCTTCACATTTTTTAAGTTCACCTTCTTCTTTGGCCACCTAACCAATTAGCCTTTGGATCTACTGGGATTGTAACTCATAAAGTCTTCATTGGGCATAGATCCCAAGAGTTTTTCTTATTTTATTCCTAGGTCCATCTATGATATGATGTAGTTGATCCCTTTGGGAGTATTCATGGTCTGGGAATTAGTGCAAAAGAGAATAGTGCCTATCCAAGGCTGCATCTAAGAACTCACGATTACCTTATTTTCATTCTTGGATCTGTCTCCAAAAGTTGGACACTCTGGAGTAGGTTTGGTTCTTGTTGTTGAAAAGCTCTAGCATCATACTCCGTTGATGAATATATTTTGGTTCTAAGGACCAGTACTAGCCCTTAGCTTCTTTAATGAGTGTCCTTGAAAATAGTTTCAACTTCTACAATTCATTTTCAATGTTTTGTAAGAAAAAGGCTTTATGAAAAGTTTGCAAATGGTTCTGTGGATTTGAGTTACATACCCCTTCAACCTTGGGGATATTGTTCATATCCAACCTCTTGATTCAACTATCTTTCAAGTTCCTTGTTGGAAATCTAATTGCCTCTAAAATGTTTAACATATGTCAGGAAGCCAACAAAGGTTCATCATAGTCATAATGATCTTGGTGGTACCTATCATTAGCCATGATACATGTGATAAGTCCTACTATGCCTTCTATCTTGATGATGTTCCATCCTTTGTTTAGCAATTCTCAAACTAAGGAAGGACTCAAGGATTGAAAAGGGTGTGACTTCAAGGGAACTTGATGCATTTGTGTTGGCCATTCTCTTGGGTGCTTGGATGTTTTATTCTGGAGTGTTCTTACCGTTCTAATGTTACCCAATTATCAGGAAGCTGAGTCAATAAAAATAAGAAGTCTTTGCATGGTGTGGTTCTCATGCATCAAAACACAAAACAAAACAAAAAAAAAGTGAGAATTCAAAGCACACCCCTTAGACAAAATAATCCCTTGGGCTACAAGCACTGGTTATGGAACTAAAATGTTCCCTCTAACTAAGGCCCTTCTCGCTTCCCATTCTCTCCTCCTTTGTTTCGTCGGAATGGTGGTGGCTCTTTGGAGATGCATCCTTGTTATTTAAGTGGATGGATCGGCCAAATGCATTGATGCAAAGTCACTGGATGTGGTTGGTTTGAGGTTGGAGCTGGAATGAGATTTACCCAGTCACATTAATCATTAACTCCACAAGGGACTGTACACCACCTTGTTCTTGGGATTCCATTCCATTCTCTTCTCTCCACCCTTCTCTCCATTGTTCACCTCATTGCCGGTTGTATCATTAGTGTATATTTTGGTTGACGCATTGTTTTCTTTTAGGTAAATTTTTGTGGTTCAAATTTTAACTCTTATTCTAAATGACATTCCTAGAGCCTACGGACTCTTTGAATGTGGATTTGTCAGGGCATTAAGGGCATGAGCCTACTTTGGGGAGGACCCACTGACATCCCTATTTGGTGCACCAGTTACCTTCTTTTCCCTAACATTTTTGCAATTTATTTTATTTTGTTCATTTCCATCTTCACATCCACTTCACTGGTGTTATAGTTGTCTCTTTTTCTTCCTCTTTCTTATTCCTTTTCTTTTTCCATTCTATCGCTACTAGGGGTTTGCAATTAGTCATGGGGGTACGGGGGCCCAATTTTTTTTCGATTTTCTCCTAGCCCCTACACCTTCAATAGCCACCATTATTATATCTCCAGATCCGTATCGGTCATACCACAACTCAGCCAATGGACTTACACCGAAGCAAGGTATCAATTACATGATGATTGATTTACCCTTGATAATATAAGACTGTGTTGTGTGTACAGATGACGATCATGCAACAACAGACTAGATCTGGAAGGAACACTTGAAATGAAGTAGTGCTAAAAGCAGCTATGCAAGGAGCAAGATCTATGGCGCACTTACGGATGGATAACGAAAGGCGCAATCTTGGCGTTGGCAGTAGCAACACTTCTTTCTCTCTCTCTCTCAGCTGCCAAATAAGGCCTGATGTCAATGTAATAAGGTGTTCACTCTTGTTGTCATGAACACCAGTTTTGTTGTGTCTTGTAATGATGATCCATTCACATGTCATCCCATTAGTTTCATTTGAGTCAATAATCCCATACCTTCCTGATATTATTGTAAGGAACTCGAGGACAAGTTTTCATTTAGTCATGGAGGTATGATGGGATGTGATATCGCATGGGCCGCGTCATATCTATAAATAAGAGGCAGCTCCCCTTGTTCTCCATCCAATTTAGTTCCTTAGCAAAGCTCTAGCAGTTTTTCCTCTCCAGAGATAGAATAATTTCCATGTGCCTGCAGTAGGAGTCTCAAAGTAAATGGATCTCTATTCAAGCGAATTATACCTGAGCACACATTTGCATACAACAATAAAGATGAACTTTCTGATAAACCTTGCAACATGTGGACTAAGCTAAATAGGATTTAATTACTATTGAGTGTTTAATTACTTTCCTAGATGATTAATCTCTCTTCACCCTTATCTCCTAGTAATGCGGAATGAGTATGATTTAATCACGAGCATTTAAGTGTGACTACTTGGTAACCCAGTAGTGTACCTAGGATCTGCGCTTGGTGATCCCAGTGGTAGTCGTGCATGAAGTTCAAGATGTGTACGGATGATTAAGGACGGATGCTCATCACACTTAGGCTAGATTAGATTCTCTTATCCTCTCTCTCTTAGATTAGTTAATTTAATATTATATTCCATTGCTTTAGGAGTAGCGTTAGATTAGGAACATATCATACACCTCACTCTAGACTAAACCATATGTGACAAATATAATACTAGTTCAGGTGGGAAGACAACAAACTACAACCTAAGGATAACTGTCTAGGTGCCACAACTAGTCCGTCTGTAGAGTTTGACTGGATCGTGCATGAAAACGCTCGTATTCGTATGGTTGAGTGTAGGGGTACCTTGCCACTCATCAATCCACTTGGCACATGAAACAAAATCCTATTCATAAAAACTCATCAATCCTAATCCACCATCCTCTTTGTGAGAAATGCAAATTTCCTATGCAACATGATAAAAACCTTTTCTAGAAAGGCTTTTACTCCAAAGAAAATTTCTCACAAGCTGATTAATGTGACAATATGTAGAAATACTAGAAGACCAACATGAAGAATAATACACATGAGTATCTTGAATGATATGCTTACAAACAATAAACTTACCAGCCATTAAATGCTTGTTCTCCTTCCAATTAATAAGTTTTTGTTCAATTTTCTTCATTGTAACATCCCATAAAGTTTCTGAAGATCCACTAATGAAAAAGAGAATGCCTAAAAATTTTAAAACATTTGAATGTTATAGGAAATTCCAAGATTTGAAAATAATTTAAGTATAAGTCAAATTAGCAACCTCTTACTTAACATACTAATAAAGCTAACTACTTAAGTCATATATCACTAGTAGTGATACAAGTCTTAGCCTAATAACCCTAGGTCATAGGTTTGATTCCACTAAGTAGCACTAAATTATAAAATTCCATAAATCTTACGGTATACCTTTGTTTCACCTATTTTGGATTCCAACACCCATATATCACTAGCAGTGGGTACACGTAGTTGTGAGATTTTGGAACCTGAAATATTTTTTTAACAATATTTATCCTAAGACATATAGTCAAATTAGAACTTTATAAATTAATATTGTCAAGTAGAATTAAACCCATAACTTGGAGTTCCAAAATCAAAAGTTTTACCACTAGTATAACACCTCATTATATTATTGGAGGTATATTTTAACAATATATTACCGCCCTTTCCATCTATATCACATTTTATCATAGGAAAATACAACTTAGAGTTGAAGTTCTAGCTCTTTAGTAGAAACTAAGTAATAGCTAAAGAAAATGTGAAAGTAAAAGGATGTTGTAACTCAAAAATTTTTAATACATGTACCCCAACCCAAAGGCATATAATCAACATGATACTTGTTATTTTAGTAGGCTTTGAAATGCATCAACAATTTTAACTTGTAAATTATATTTGATACCCTATCTATTATTTTTAATCCTTAGAGGGGTTGTTAGAATCCAAAATAATTTGAAAGGGGGTGCAAACATAAAAAAAGAATAACAATTGAAAAATAAAAAAATAAAATAGAATATATCAGCAACATAAAAGAAAGAGTTTAAAGAAAAATCCTAATGGTTTTGGGACGTCTTTTCAAGTTTTCATCCTTACAACCAATCTTGAAAAACCTTCCTTCTAGGGTAGAAAATGAATCACCCTTAATCATTGTTCAAAAGCATCCTCATGGGTTTTAATTCTTACTAGGAGGTTTCTTGTAAAGAAAAAGGAAAACTCCCTTTAAAGATAAAAGAAAGTATTAATTCAAAATAATGAACAAATAGTAATAGAAGCTAATAGTTTTCCCAAATTAAGCCTCCAAAATAAAAATTAATTAATATTGCATGAAACAAATTAATTGTTCAACATTCAGTCCTAAAGAATCCCATATTTTAGTCCTAAAGAATTGTCATATTTATGCTCTTGATGTTGAAAAATAACTACACACTAAAACTTCTAGATAGAATAGAGGGGGGGATGTCGAACCCCGAAAAGAAGTTCTATTGATATTAACAGTGTATCAGTTACAGTAACCTGAACAAGTTATAGGGTTAAGGGGAAGGGGGAAGCTGAGAGCACTATGCAAGAAACTCAAGACCAACCTCATAAATAAACAAGTGTTAAGGGAGGAAGCCCAAATTGGGGCACCACCAAATGACCACCCATGTTGACTCGTTACAAGATAGAAGGACAAAGAATTAGATAAGGAATAAAAAAGCTCTCAATTAAGGATAGAGAGAGTTCCAATGGTGACTCCTCACAACAGAAATGGAAAGCTTCCTTGCAGAGATTACTGATGATGAGTGTTACTGGATTGCATAAGTCTTTCCCACAGCTTCAAGAGATGAACCAACTGATGTCTATCCAGATTGAACTTGGATGCTTGAGATGTGAGTTGGAAATGAATGAGGTGAAAGATCTACAGCTTCTCCAACCTGGTGAGAAAACATTTATTAGAATAATCAATCCTTTGAAATATAACATTGCATCTTTGCTTCCAAATATAATATAAAATAGTAGGCCTAATAACTTTCCATAGAAACTTGAGATTAGCAGAAGTAATGTTTAAAAAGCCGAATATGACATCCTCTTGAGATAGCTCGTATGAAGGAAAAACTATGGAAGCCCACTTCCACACATGCTGAGCAAAGGGACAACACCAAAACACATGGACAAAGTCATCTTGTCCACCACAAAGAGGGAAATTAGGAATGGGAATTCCTAGATATTCTAATCGTTTACCAATAGGTAGACCATGGTGGAGGAGACACCAGAGGAACTGTACACCAGAGAACAAGCAACTAAACACACTTCTTAATGCAAAGAAATATAGTAGATAAAACAAGTTGATCATGAAAAATAATATCACTGATGCCTGGTTGAAAGTTGTTACAAAGTATAGATGTCCATTTTCAAGCATGTTATGCAACTAGGCTCTAAAAAAACAAGAGAAAATGAGTCCTTACTACTACAAAAAGGGTATTAAGGAGAAAACATTTTTATATATTGAAGTTGAATGCTAATATGAGAATGAATAAAATACTATAAAAATAATTTTTTTTTAAACGGTAAAAACTCTCCAAATATCTTTTATTTTTCGCATTCAAAAGTGTGGTGGTAGTTTCATTTTTCAATCCTTATTGAATTTTTTATGAATAAAATGAATTTTGGTAATAATCTCGTATGCAACTTTAGAGTTAAAAAAAAATCTACAATCATTTTTAAAAATGGTTGAGAAGCCTTGATGTAAACTATTATCAACTTTAAATAAATTCTCAAGATTAGAAATTAAATTTTCTAAATTTTTTCTTTTTCTATTTGGATCATGGAGGCTAGAAGTCTCTTTCCATGTAATCCATCTATCAAGCATATGTAGATAGGAAACTACAATGATACCAAATATGCTTCAAGTGGTACACAATCTAGATGAATTAGTAGCCTAAGCTCCTTTATTAAAAAGAAGCCACCATGGGCTAATTTTCTTAAGCATATATTTTGAAATTGTAATATGATTGTAATTATAATACTTACTAAGATTATACCATGTCTTCTAAGTTTTTTTAAGAACTAGAGAACCAAGAATGGGTATGACATAACAAAAAAGAAGACAATGAAGAAAATTATTAGAAGACCAACTATTATCATTTTTAGGTTTTTCTTACATGAGTCTATTTCTTAAAAGAAGCATCCAAACATTATCTCTATAAATGCACTTGTTAAAAGAAAAACATAATAGCTATAACAATTAATGAGGCCAAGTCCTCCATCTTTCTAATTACTAGTGTAAATATCCCAAGCAATTATAGTAAAGTTTTTTCTACATTATTTAATAGACCAAAGAAATTAACAGATAATTTAATCAATTTTATCATAATGAACAAGTAGATTAAAGAATCTACTTAATAACTAAAACTTTGTAGCAATGATGAACTTTTTTTCTTTTCATTTATCAAGTTTCTTTTCAAATTTTCAACCACATAATTCCATAAAATATTCAAATTAGGCTCAAAATAAAAAATTATTTCTAAAATTTTGAAAAAAAAATCTAAAAGATTTTCCAGGTTTCAAAGTAAAAAAAATAGATTTTTTGTGATTAATATGAGAGCTAAATAACATACATTGATCCTTCACTTTAGCTAATAGAATATTGATATGTTGCGGAGTCTTATTAGTCATTAAAAAAAGGAATGATATGCAAAGTGGATGTTAAGTAATTCAATACCTTGATCACTAATTAAAATTCCCTTAATGATATTCTTTTATAAATTATAATGTAAATTATGTAAAATAAAATCTATTGCAATAATGAAAAGATTGAAAGTTAACACGCAAACTTGATAATCTAATCATTGAAGAGAAAAAAAGAAATTTAATCCAAAACTTATAGAAACTTGAATATTTACATTAGTAAGCAAGGTATAGACAAGATGAATAAAATAATCACTAATCCCAGTTTACAAAGACAAGAAACAATGAAATTCCATTTAATCCTATCATATGTTTTTGCATAATTTAACTTAATAAAAGGAATGTCCTAGTTAGTGTTAGAAGTCCATTACATTTTCTCTCAAGCTACAATAACATTATTTAAGATATGTCCACCTTTAATAAAATCTATGTACTAAGGTTTGATGATATTCTCTATAATCTTCTAAATGTGGCAATCCATCTATTTTGCTAAAATTTTATAAGTATTATTAAAAAGAACAATAAACCTCTAATTACCAATATGTTGAAGATCTCCATTCTTAGGAAAAAGATGAGCTACAACTTTATTAATATTTTTGCCAAGAGAAACTTTTTTAATAACTTTTTTGAAAATATGAAAGAAATCATCTTCAAGAATGTTCCAATGCTTCTTAAAAAATTTCAATTTTAATATCATCAAATTTTAGAGCTTTACCATATTTTAAACTAAAAGTCACTATTTTAATTTATTCTAGTGCAATTTTTACTTTAAGGATACTTCAATGCATTTTTGTTATAAAATGAGAAATATGAGTATTAGAAGCCTTTAAGGTTTTCTTGTGAAAACCATCAAAAGAAAAAATAGAAGAAAAATAATTTCCTAAAAATTTGTTCATAGTTTCAAGATTTGTAGTAATGCCATCATTTACATAGAGCAATTCCAGTTTGGTTCTTGATCCTTTCCTTTGAGAAATTTAAAAAGCTACTTACAAGGTTCATCTTCAATTTTTAGCCAGGACACGTGACTTTTAGTAAAAGCATATTTAGCTTCAAAAGCATCTTAACATTTTTTAGCATAATGATCTTTAGCCAAGCCTTTTTGAATTTTAAAATCAAAGGGAATTTAAGCAATATGAATTTACATTTACTTAACAAATTTTGCAAGCTCTTCTTCAACTTAATGCTTTCACTTAGAAAATTACTTTCCAAATCATCTTGCATAATTTCTGACTCTACTAGTAGTTTGTTACTACTAATCAATCCAACTAATATCATCAAGTAAGAAATATTAGAGATGTAAAATCTATTAAGCCAATAATGAATTCTATTATTTTCTTGTTGATAATTATACTAAGTATAATAGAATTATCATGCTCTAAAATCTTAATCTATTGAAGGAAAAAAAAATCTACATAAATGCTAGATTAAAAGATACTCCCTGACAATCTTTACTTGGGATCTATTAGAAAGGCATTGAACATTCTATGATAAAACTGACATTAAGATGTGGGGAAGGAGGCTCCTATTCTTAGTTTTTTGAGCTTAACATTTGTCTCACAATCCATGTCACTGATAGTTAAAAAAGCATTGTTTGATGAGAAAGCGTTTACAACATTAATGAAAGTAGAAAGCGAAGGGAATACCTTATGAGTTTTTGAAGAAAAATCATGATCTGCAAGCCTTTTCTTGTTGCGTTACACTAAGCAAAATCCTTCTGCATTAGTACTTTCATTGTTAGTCCTTACTAAAAAGTCTTTTTTTCCTAATGAAGGATTCTAATTAAATATAGAGAATTTACTAGCATCTTCAAATTTAAAAGGATTAGTAAAAATTAAAAGCTTATTGAAGAAGGTTTCATTGGTGGATATTGAAAATTACCACTATCTTTCTTTTCTAAAAAATATTATTTCTTGTCTTCATGAATAACTTTTTTTTAAGAAGAGAACAAATCCCAATAACATGGCCTTCATGACAATAATAATTACAATATCCTCACAAATTATAGTATGTAATTTTTTAGGAAAAACACTAATTACCTATCTTGAGTTTTAATTCTACTTTTCTCTATTGTAAATCAATCTCTACATAATAACATATGCATTGCACACTATCTAGTAATGTTTTTTTACTTTATTTTAAAGATTATGCTAATGCTACTAACATTATCACTTTTAACACTTCGAGAAATAAGAGAGAAATGTTAAATCATAGAACATTTTGAGGAAAATGGCTAATACCCACTTTCCATTTTCAAGAAATAAAAGTATTACAATAATCCATGAAAGTTTAAGATTCAACGATTTCTTTACCATTTTAGAATTTTTTAGTTCGACAAGCAAAAAAGAGTGGAAAAAATAGTAGGCATGCAAAATATTAACTCCATAATATTCTGGGATAGCTTGAATTACTCGTGTAAAACCCTTATTTGGGTGAATAAATTTGATAAGATATATTGAGAAGTAATATCTTTTGATAAAGATTCATATAAGTCATTAGTTAAAACAAAATTAAAAGCTTTAAAATCCTATAGAGTCTCCATAGATTGAGAGATATTAGTATTCTTCATCTTCAAATCATTAGAATATCTCTAGAATAAATCCTTAAGATCAACAAAACTTCAAGCCGTTGACTTAACTTAAAACAATTTGCCTATGGAAACTAAAAATAACTTCACTATAGGTACACTACAAGACATATAGCTAATATGATATATAGGTGCATCCCAAAATATATAGTCTAATTAGAACTTTATAACTTGCCCACTAAAATCAAACCCATGACTTGAAACTTTTAAATAAGAGTCTTACCACTAGGCTAGCTTCCTTTTACCTAACAAGGCAATGTATTACATTTGATCCAACTATTATTGGCCATTAATTATAAGAAAGGAAGAGGGGGGAGGGGGTGGGTGGGAATGTTGAAACTTTGAAATAATTGTAATATAAGTACACCCCAAGATATATAGTCTAGTTTGAACTTTATAACTTAACATTGCCCACTAGAATTGAACTCATCACTTGGAGCTCTCAAATCAAGAGTATTACCACTATGCTAACATCTCATT
>MNCI01028793.1:28400-39947 GCA_015680685.1 Gnetum montanum | reverse complement strand
AAAAATATTTTCTTTCTAATATTAGCTCTTTATTCTCATCTCATTCGAATGAGAAGCATTATACTTGGTGTAATTATCAACAAGGAAATAATAAAATTTATTGTCAAATTAATAGATTTTACATCTCTAATGTTTTCTTTTGGAAGTCTATAAGAAAAGTAAAAGTGGATACAAATGCTACTTTATCAAAAAAATTTCCTATTAGCATTTTTTCTCTAGAATTAATTATTTTAAAAGCATGAGCTTTTTCATATGAATGCTAATATGTTCATAGGATCTAGCAGAAAATTTTTTTTGAAATTTTTATAGAATCCAAAAAATCCTATTGGTGATATTAGTTGGATTGACTAGTGGCAACAAACTATTGGTAGAATTAGAAATTATGTTAGATGGTTTGGAAAGTAATTTGCTGAGCATAAGCATCAAGTTAAAGAAGATCTTGCAAAATCTATAGAGTAAATGCAAATTCTTTTAGACTAAAATTCCTTTTATTTTTAAACTCAAAAAGCCTCGGCTAAATCTCATTATGCTAAATAATGTTGAAATGTTTTTGAAGCTAAAAGTACTCTTACTAAAAGTTTCATGGGTTTGATTGAAAATTGAAGATGAACAGTGCAAGGAGTTTTTTAAAATTCTAAAAAGAAAGGATCAAGGACCTACACTGAAATCACTTTATCTAAATGATTCCATCATTAAAGATCTCAAGACTATTAATTATTTTTTAGCAAATCATTTTTCTTCTAAAGGTTTTAGTAAGATATCCTTTCAGGCCTCTAGTACACATATTCTTCATCTTATAACAAACGTGCATTGAAGTATTCTTGAAGTTGAAATTATGGCTAAATAAATCACATAAGTGACCTTTCATTTAGTAGATGGTAAAGCTTCAGGTTTTGATCATTTTATAGTTAAATTTTTTAAGAAGCATTAAGATATCATTAGATATGATCTCTTTCATCTTATCTAAGAAGCCATTAAAAAAATTTCTCTTGGTAAAAATATTAATAAAGGTGTAATTTATCTTCTTCCTAAGAATGGAGATCTTCAACATATTGATAATTGGAGGCCTATTACTCTTCTTAATAATACTTATAAAATTTTAGCTAAATGAATGGCTTGTCGAACCTAGAAGGTTATTAAAGATACCATTAGACATATGCAGAATGGTTTTAAAAAAGGGGGGCTTCTAATATTAACTAAGATATTGCTTTTGTTAAGTTACATTATGCCAAAGCTTATGACAACATTGAATAGAATTTCATTATTTCTTTTCTCTACAAACTAGGATTTGGTGATTTTTTTATCTATACCCTGCTCATTGATGGTAATGCTTAAGTTGCTACTAATTTTGGATTAAATTTTTCTTTTCTCTTCAATAGTTAGTTTGTCAATGTTGTTCTCTAGACCTATGTCTTTTATTATAATTATAGAGTTTCTTTTACATAATGTACATTATAATCTACAAAGGAATATCATTAAGAAAATTTTAGTTGATGATCAAGGTACATAATTGCTTAATATGCATTTTGTAAATGATTTTTTTATGATCAACAATTCTTTGTAACATATTAATAATCTTTTAGCTAGAGTGGAGGATTACTGCATGTTATCTAACTCTTGGATGAATTGAAAAAATTTGCTATTTATTATAATAGTATATTGATGAGTGGGTTATTCTCAGGCCTTGGAAAATCTTGAAAAAATATTCTGTTTTAAAAATTTTAGTAATAAATTTTCCTTTTGGAGACTAATTTGACTAATTTGTAGAATTATGTGGTTAATAAAATTGAAAAGAAGCTTAATAAATGGAAGGAAAAAAGGCTCACCCTTGCTAGTGAATTTTTAGTTATTAAGTAAATACTTTAATCTACTCATATTTATTACTCTAGTTGTTGGACTCCTTCTAACAATTTTTATGATAGAATTGATCCTATTATCCATCAATTTCTTTGGTTTACTAAGCAACATAGAAAAGGTTTTTCTAGAGTTGTTTGAAATATTTACACTAGTAGTAAGAAAAATGGAAGACTTGGCCTCATGAATTCTTGTAACTAGGGTATTTCTCTTGTTGCAAAATGGACTAGAAAGTGCATTAATGGAAATGATGTTTGGATGCTTCTTTTAAGAAATAGACGTATGTAAGGAAAACCTAAGTATAATAACAATTGGTCCTTTAAGAACTTTCTTCACTATCTTCATTTTCCTTAGGTCATTTCTATTTCTAATTCTCTAATTCTTAAAACAATTTGGAAGACATGAAGAAAACTTAGTAAATATTGGAATTATAATCTTATTACAATTTCAAAAGACACGCTTAAACAAAATAACCCATGGTGGCTTTCTTTTAATGAAGGAGCTTGGGCTACAAATGCATTTAGATTGTGTACCACTTGAAATGATAGATGGATTACTTGAAATGAAGTTTTTAACCTCTATTGTTTGAATAGAAAGAAAAAAAAAGAATTTTGAAAAATTAATTTTTAATCTTGAAAATTTATTTAAAGTTAATAATATTTTGCATCGGGCTTTTCTAGATATTTTTTTTGGAAGGATGATGATTTATTTTTCCTTTTAATTGAAAAGTTGCTTACAATATTAAAGAATGATTTTGTTCATAATAAGTTCAATAAGACTTGGAAAATGCAATTATCATTGTACTTTTGGATGAGGAAAATAAAAGATAGTTTGAGAACTCTTACATTCCCTAAAATTTGTATTTTTTATGGTGTGTTATCCATCAAGGTCTTCCTATTAATACTTGTCTTAAATATATGAGAAATATTTCTTTTCAATGTCCTCTTTGTAGAAGTGAAGACTCATTTACTCATGTTTTTTTTTGAGTGTCATGTTGCTTGGCATACTTGGAGCATTTTAAGGTAGCTTGCTGCCTTTGCTCTTTGTGCGTCGTATCAGTATTGCACTTCATTCAAGGCCTGGCGCACCCCAACAATTCTCATGTCTAAATTCAAAGATTTCTTCCTTGGATTATGGCTTAGTGCCCACCAATTCTCATGTCTAAATTAAAAGATTTAGTCTTTGGATCATGGCTTAGTTTGGTGTTTAAAGAGGAAGAGCTTTAATAAACATTGGTGTTTGCAAACACCAAATTGCATTCCAAACTGCATTATAGCCAATCGTCAATCATGCTCTAAAGATGACAAGGATTAATTGCCTGCCAAGATGTTTGAAAATGGTTACAGAGATTTCTTGTATAGCTAACTCCATTTTATTGGGATAAAGCTTCTAACTCCATTTTATTGGGATAAAGCTAAGATGAAGATGATGATGTGATTTGTAGGATAGTACCTTTGCATAGCATTGAGCATATGGATGCTTTTTAAAATTCTTAGTTTTATCTAATTAAATGTTTGTATTTTTAAAGCTTTCCAAGATTATATAAAGATAAGAAATCTTACCATGCCTCATGCTCTAAACCTCTACCCTCACCATTTTTGTATTTTGCCCCTCCTTATCCTTGAAGTTTTTCTAAAAGGTTTGTATAGACTTTTCTTATATGAATGCTCTTTAAAATTCTTAGCTTGTATAGACTTTTCTTATTAAAGTAGAATGAGTATGACTGGGTTCAAGTGTTTAAGTGTTATTGCTTGGTTTGCCCAATAGCATAACATTTGATAACCCAGTAATGGTTACATGAGCTCAAGACATGTATGGTAAGCTAGGATCAGATGCTCATCGCTCTAGGCTAAAGTAGATTTACATCGCCATCATTACTTAGATTTAGGATGAAATTTCATTCTCAATTATGTTTATCACTAAAAGTAAAATGGGCTTAACAACATCAATTATCATATGCCTTACTTTGAACTAAACCATACGTGAGAAAGCTACCACTAGTCCAAGTGGGAAGATAATATCCTATGATTAATGCTTAACAATCTAGATGCCACAACTAGTTTCATCCATGGAATTTGATTAGATCATATATGAATGCTTGTGATTTGTATGGTTGGGTGTCAAGGTACCCGTCGTTCATCATTGGCACTGTTGGCAGGGATGGAATCCTGGTCACCTAGGTGATAGGCAAGAATACTCACCACTATATTACAACGACAAGAAATAAAGATCAAGATTATTTTTCATCATTACAGCATCCACTTAGTTTTACTATTTTAATTAGCATAGTTTTTACTATTTTATTAGTTTAATCATTTACATTTACAAGTATTTTACTTCAGTTATTCATTAGTAAATCAGAATGAGTACGACTAGTTTCGAGCGTTTAAGTGTAATCATTTGGTAATCCTAGTAGTGTTATTGCTTGGTTTGCCTAGTAGCATAATGCTTAGTAACCCAATAAGGGTTACATGAGTCCAAGCCATGTATGATAAACTAGGATAGGATGCTCATCACTCTAGGCTAGAGTAGATTTACATTATTGTCATTACTTAGATTTAGGATTAAATCTCATTTTCAATTATGTTTATCGATAGGAGAAAAATGGACCTAACAACATTAATTATCATGTCTTACTATGCTCTGAACCATATGTGACAATGCTACCACTAGTCCAAGTTGCAAGATAGTGTCTTGTGATCAATGCTTAACAATCTAGATGCCAGAACTAGTTCCATCCATAGAATTCGATGAGATCATGCGTGAACACTTATGATTCATATGGTTGGGTGCAGGGGTACTCGTTGCTCATCATTGGAACTATTGCCAAGGATAGTGCTAGTTATCTAGATCAATTATATTATACACAATCACTGTAAACATATTAATGATCTATATTTTAGAAAACATTAATATTTTAAGTCACACATTATAAAAAAAAACCATGTCTTCTTCACATAGGGCCAATAATGCATCATATAATGAAAACACTAGTAGGAGAAATGATAGGATCTATACTAAGGAAAACTAGAGTAAACAACCACATGTAGGGGGTTTCTATGCTCATTTAGACCTTACTAAAGTCAAAGACTACATTCAACTAATGTAGAAAATCCTAGAGGGGATGGAATAAGTCCTAGAAAAAGGAGGGCCTCAAGGCCTAGGACCTCCACTAAAGCTAGAAGAGATAAATTAAGGGACCATAAGGGAAGATATAGCAACCATGATGATTCTTCTAGTTCTTCATCTTCCCCTTCCTCTTCCACATCTAGTTCTGACAAGGATGAATGTAGGTATAGAAATAGAGATACACTCATGGGTCAATAAAAAGATAGAAATAGAAATAGATGAGATAATCAAAGTGAGCATAGATGAGATCATCATAATCAGACAAATAGAAATAGAAATCATCACCATGACATGTCTGATGATGATGAATCCTTGTTGGCTACTAGGAGCATGACGCAGATAATAGAGGCAGTTAAAATAGCCCACAAGCATCAAAGGAAAAGTTGTATCAAAAGGCTTGATATGAATAACACCCTTAAATTTGTAGGAGGCTATAACTCTTATCCACAACATGACTTACAAGCCTTTCATGATGCCTGCACCTTGTAGAACATTGAGAGTGAGTGGCAAAAGCTTAAGCTCTTTCCTAGGACATTAGTTAATGAAGTTAAAAATTGGTATAGATTGTTGGAACTAAATTTAATCCATCGATGGTTCACAATGATAGATGCCTTCAATGAGAAATACCAAACCTATGTGAGAGTGTCCAACCTGAGAAAACAAATCCAAGGATGGAGGCAAGAAAAACATGACTCTTTGGATGTGGCCATGGATAGATACTATTCACTACTACATAGATGTCCAGGCCATGATTTCTCTTAAAAAGAGAAGCTTTTTGACATCATAGATGGGCTTTGCAACCAAATGAGAGAGACCCTTGGGATTTATGCCCAAGGTCAATTATCCAAATTGAAAGCCCATTAGATACAAAGGATATTTGAGTAGGTGATAAAAGAAGAAGGAGAGCTATGTAAATGAGAGAATGTAGAGGAATATAACTAGGATCCAACTCTTCAAAAGAAAGGGATTCATATCTATGATGAGGAAAATGAGGTAGCTCTTGATGAAGTGATTTCACAACAAACCTTGCCAATACAAAAGTCTATTGCTAAACTTGAAGCAAGGATAGATTAAGTGTGGGAGTTGATAAATGAAAAAGTTACAACCTACATGAAAACCATAGAGGAGAGGGTAATGCAAAAAGAATTGAGTGATCAAAACAAGAAGAGGAAAAAGAACAAAGAAATAGGTAGGACCACTTGTCAGTAAAAAGGGAAAATAGCTATAGTAGAAGAGGCTATAGACTCAACCATAGAAGAGGATGATGAATGTGACTTCTGCTAATATGACCACCCAAAGGGCTATTACCTAGTTATGTTACATCTACAAGAGTTTGGGGCTTTTTCTTTGAATCCCAAGTTCTTAAAAAAGTAAATGCCTAGGAAATTACCTTATGTAACGACAGAAAATGTCGGCAGCTCGAAAATACCGACCGAGTTTCCGGCGTACACAGTTTTAGCCACAGATCCACGCGAGGGCTATGCTGGAGAAAGTGAATCCATGGCACCCTGAACGGTCTTGTCGATCAGACAGGGACTTACGGGTCAGTAAAACGATACAACGTGCGTAAAAGAAAGCGATCTGATTTGAGGCATCGTAAAACGAGGAGAAAATGATGTAGACAGGTTGCAACGATGATAATGCTAGACACGATGAAAGAAGGCTGACATAAGAGAAGCAAGGAGCTTCAAGATCTGTGCTTTGACTTAAAATGTGTATCTTGTATAAGAAATTACACTGGGGAATCCCCGATTACAAGATATGAAACAAGCACAACGGTCTAAACAGAAGTCCGATCTACCTCGTGGGCTAAAGCTGAGATGCAAGGCGGGCCAAGCTTCGTGCAGAATGATCACTCCTGTCACCGGTGCTCGAAGCGAACTGTGCTCTGCTTCAACTGTAAGGTGATAATGTCAACAATTGCCAAAGCGTTGTTCTCTATATCTCTACTCCAAAGTGCTAAGTGCTCTGGTGCTCAGAAATATGCTTTTTGCTTCTCTAATTTGCCAACCTCTGTATCTCTATCAACTAAGGTATTTATAGGCTGCGACGCCTTCGTGAAAAAGGGTGCAACCCTGCTGATGTGGGTCCCGGATACTTCGGTTCCCTTTGGCTTGGTCATTTTAAGTCAAACTGTGACTACGCACAACACGCTCGTTTGCGTGTTGTGCGTGTAAGGAGCAGGTACACGTTGCGCGTGTTTCGACTACATTCAGGCTGTATTACGTTCATTCGCGTTGCGTTGCATGTATGAGCGTAATCTGGAGTAAAGGCAATAAGCTCAAAATTGTTTTACGCTCACTACGCAACCGTGCGTAACGAAGCATGGATAGTGTGCAACTTACGCTCGCTATGCAACTGTGCGTAATGAAGCGTAGATAATGCGTGGTTTACGCTCGCTACGCAGCTGCGTGTGATGAAGCGTAAACAATGTATAACTTACGCTCACTTCGCAACTACGCGTAATGAAGCATAGGCAATGTACAACTTGATAACATACGCCATGGTACGCATCGCCGCGTAACGAGCGTAAAGACAAGTTATCCATGTACTGCAAGAAAAAGTGCCGACCTGTTGTGCTTCTCTAAACTCTACCTTTGACTGTCTTGAAGCTTATTATGCTTATTACGCTGCCGTGCATAATAGAGCATAAACCCGTCCTTGAACCAATCTGATGCGCGTTCTTGCTGGAATTGCGAATCTTTGCCTGAGGCCGACTCGCAATTTTCACGGTGTTTCAATGGCCCCTCTTTGTTGACGGTTAGAGGGTGTGCCCGAAGGACATCGACAAAGAATGCGAAACACCGGATTGGTAGAAGAAAGAATAGCGTTTATCCATGGCTACTCGAGCATTGCTCTGTCCACGTGAAAGACGAAGACTGACGGGTACAGGAGACAAAGGGATGTAACTGGAAACAGGTTCGGGGAAGATGCAAAATGTACGTTTATTCATGTCAATAGGAATGCTTTCAGATGAGCGTAGCACGTCAATCTGAGATGTCTCTGTTATAAATTGTAGTAGGAATGCGTGCAAAAGTAGCGTTGCGCATCACTTTCTGCGATATCTCTGCTAGCATGTGTGGAAAATGAATACTTGCATATGTAGACGTTGCATATGGGAATTGGGTGGTGGGGAGGAAGGAAACAAGAGTTAAGGGTAGAATTGTGCGAGGTATAGATGTGCAAAGCTGAGTGGTCGGGCAAACCTGAGCAGCCATTTCAACACGCTGTTGTACTTCACCACTCAGATGGACACACCTTTGGACGACATCCTCCAAGGTAAGTAACTTGCAACCACAAAAGAAAACAGAGGACACCATTGCTCATGAACAAAAGGCGAGGTTCTTGAAACCAAAGCTGTCTGATGTTAGATAGAGCCAATGAGCTGTAAGGAAGAGGCCGGAGCACGCGGGCGGAGTCGCCAATCCTGATGATTCGGCGCTGCATATCTTCGCCAAAAGGCATCAGACACAGTGCAGCTTTCTAGCTGCACCAGGAACCGGCCAGATGAATCTGTGAGGTCGGCGTCCGATAGCGATGATTGGCGGAGATTCCTGGGGCCGGTGCCGATGAGGATTTCATTGGGGCTCCGACTGGCGAGGCTAAACTCTCAGAGGTGGCACCACTGCGGCGGGCGTGGTGGCGGCATCTCCGAGGGATCAGTAAGATGCCTCTTTGCTTAATCGAGGAATCAGTAGGATGCTAGTGGGGTGGCGATACTGGTACTGTTTCAGTATCCCACCCCGTCTGCTGTGCAGCTGTACAAGAATGATCACGCTCGCTTGAACATGGTAGCGGTCTGTACATCCTAGTTTTAAGTCTTGGTAGACTGCCGTTACTGGTTTTAAGTCTCAGCAGACCATGGTCCCAGTTTAAAGTCCGGGCAGACCGAGAGGTGCTAGTTTTACGTCGTAGCGGACGGTGGTAAGGCTAGTTTACAGTCTCAGCAGACCGTGCTGTGGATGTTAGTTTCACGTCATGACCCAAGGACAGATCTGTGCTAGTTTTACGTCTCAGCAGACGACTACTTACTTGTGCCAATTTAGCGTCGTGGCGGATGCATGCAAAAGATGCCAGTTTTTCGTCTTAGCGGACCTGTACACCATTGCCAGTTTTACGTCGTAGCGGACGGTTACCACTTGCCAGTTTAGCGTCGTGGCGGACACGTGCAAGGCATGCCAGTTTTACGTCGTAGCGGACGGTCAGTGCCATTTTAACATCGTAGCGGACGTTTGGTGCTAGTTTTACGTCGTAGCAGACGATCAGTGCCAGTTTTATGTCGTAGCGGACGTGCAATGCCAGTTTTACGTCGTAGCGGACGAGTACTGCCATACCTGCTATCGATACCGTAGATGCTGCTAGATGAAATACCACTTCAAGTAGACGTGATTTATAGGGTTTGCTAATTCGTTGCCATTGATGTCTGCTAATTTGAACGCTCTGTTGCCATATGCGTCGATCACCAAGAAAGGGCCTTCCCAGTTTGCAGAGAACTTGCCTACTGGTTCACGCACAGCCTTGAGAACAAGATCTCCCTTCTTGATCGGGTGCTATTGAAGGTTGTGGCGATGTTTCTGGCGCTGTTTGTCCTGATATTTCTCAATCGCATCAAGAGCCTGTATCTGCTTCTCTTCTACTGAATCCAAATCCATTATCCGAGCCTCGGTGTGTTGAGCCTCATTTATAATGGTGGAGAGGACCATTCTCAGAGAAGGAATTTGTAATTCAAGAGGTAGCACTGCTTCAGATCCGTAAACCAAGCCATAGGGCGTACTACCCGTAGCTGTCTTACACGTAGTACGATATGCCCATAGCACATAGCGGCTCTGTTCGTGCCACCGCCTTTTGTTGCCATCGAGCATTTTCTTGAGCAGATTGATGATTATTTTGTTTGATGCTTCCACTTGACCATTCGCCTGCGGGTAATAAGGAGAGGAAAAAGACTGTCGAATGCCTAGGTTGTCACAGAAAGATTTGGTATCCGCGCTACTAAACTGTGGCCCATTGTCGGTCACAATAGTCATCGGGAGACCAAATCGGGTTACTATGTTGTCCAAGATAAAATGGCAAACCTGTTGGGATGTAATTTTCCGCAGGGGAACAGCTTCTACCCACTTCGTAAAGTACTCAGTAGCGGTAATAATGAAGCTATGCCCTGCAGAAGATTTTGGCATGATGGGTCCTATGATGTCTAGTCCCCATTGCTGAAATGGCCACGTTATCTGTGTTGTATGCAATTCTATGGGTGACACGTGGATAAGGTTTGCGTGACGTTGACATGTATCATAGGTTTTGACCTTTGTTAGGCAGTCTCGTTCCATGTGTGGCCAGTAGTATCCTAAGCATCGGATCTTTAGGACCATAGCCCTTGGTGCTACGTGGCCACCACACAGTCCCTCGTGAACGTCGCCGACTATGTGCTGTGCCTGGTCTTTGTCAACACAAGTAAGCAACATGCCATCAAAGGAACGTCTACAGAGAGTGCTGTCTCCGATGATGACGTATTGCCTAGCCCGCTTACGGATCGCGTCTTTCTGCACGCGCGTTAACACAGATGGTAGCTCACCCTGTAAAAGATAAGATTTGATATGATCGTACCACTCAAGCGTACTTTCCTCGAGAAGAGAGGAGATTTACGCCGTCTGAATGATAGGGTCTGCGCAGTCTGTAATCAATGTAGGGCAGGTGTTAAGAAGGTGTGAAGGCACGTGTAAAGCCAAAGTGGCCAGTGCGTCAGCCAACGTGTTGTCAGTCCGTGGGACGTGTTGGGCGTTGAAGGTCGTAAATCGCCTCAGAAGATCTTTAGCCTGATCGCAGTAGGGCTGTAGATGTACAACCTTACAGGCGTAGACTCCAGTGATTTGATTTATGACCAGCATCGAATCGCCCCTAACCGCCAGGTGTTGAACATCAAGTTCACCTGCAGTTAATAACCCCCTGAGGAGCCCCTCGTACTCTGCTACATTGTTCGTACAAGGGAAGGTCAAGCGATAAGCATGTAGACGCACATCCTCAGGTGATAGCGTAAGAACCGTGGCAGCATTTCCGCCTCTGGAAGTTGAAGCTCCATCGAAGTAGAGCATTGCTTCGAGGCCTGTCGAGATAGGGCTTAGACTATGTACATATTCGTCTGGAAACTCTGGCTCTATGGTTGCGTGATTGTTAATCGGTGACATTGTTAACTGGTCAGCTATCGCTTGGCCCTTCGTGGATGATTGGCCAATATAATACAGATCAAATTCCGCAGTGATAGCCTTCCAGCGAGCTATTTTACTACTCTCGTATAAGCTATGCGTAATGGCTCTAAGGATGTTGTTTTTACAGATGATGTTAACTTGACTACGAAAAAGATAATGCCGACATTTCTTGAGCATAAAAACTAATGCTAAGCAATTACACTCGACATCGTTGTATCTCATCTCGTACGCACATAGAGCGTGGCTTAAGTAGTAGATGGGCATTTCCGACCCATCATGTCTCTTTTGACAAAGCAATGCTGCTATTGCTACGTCCGAAGTTGCGAGATAGATGAAAAAAGGCAAATCCCTTTGTGGCGGGAAAACC
>MNCI01028793.1:1553-28347 GCA_015680685.1 Gnetum montanum | reverse complement strand
GGTTAAGCCGGAGCTCGTGTGTGGAACATCTTTTAAGGACTAACTCTAGGTCCCCTGAATGATCTTCCGACTTCAGAGACTTCACAGCTATGTCGTCTACGTAGTCATTCAGTCTTCCTAGAAGGTAATCACTAAAGATATATGTCATGGCTCGTTGATACGTTGCTCCGGCGTTTTTCAGGCCAAAAGGCATCATGGTGTAGCAAAATGTGCCCCAGGGTGTCATGAACGTCGTGGTCAGCTGGTGTTCTGGGTTAATGCGAATCTGGTTATAACCTGAAAAGCCATCCATAAAGGACAGAAGCGCATGCCTAGCTGTTGTATCTACTAGCTGGTCAATACTCGGCAGCGGGAAGTTATCCTTGATTGTGGCCTTGTTCAAATCCCGGAAGTCTATGCATATGCGTATACTCCCGGTCTTCTTCGGCACGACCACAATGTTAGATACCCAGTCTGAGTAATCGACCGCGTGGATGAAACCAGCCTAGTACAGCTTGGTAATTTCATCACGCACCGCTAGCGCGATCTTTGGTTTTATTTTGCGTGCCTTTTGCCTAACTGCTTTAACCTGTGGGTCAAGGATAATGTTGTGTTGGATCAATCTAGGATCTAACCCAGGCATTTCCTCATATGACCATGCAAAGACAGTAATGTTGTCTTGCAGGACCTGATTTATTGCGTTGTGCGTTTTCTCATCTAGCAAAGAACTAACTTTGAGTGTTTTAGTCTCACCCCTATGCGTGACGATAGGGACCTCACAAAGGGGGTCCTCGGTTATGTCCCCAGACTCCAGGTCTAGCGTGCGCGTCGATTGTTCTGGCCATTCTGGGGACGTCTCCGACGTAGCTATGGTTACGCTTTTAAAGGGGAGATTAATGTCTACGAGCGTGAAGTCAAACTATCTAACTAAGTTCCCATATGGGCCTGTCAAAGTTAAAGGTGCTGAAACTGTGGCGTCCATTCTCCGTCTGTCCTACAAAACCGGCAAGTGCGTAAATGGTTAGGAGACAAGTGACGTGATGTCGCCGAACGTGGAAGGCTGAATGAATTTTTTGAATATTATATAAAAGCTATAATCAATGTAACCTGATTATGAGGCGATAAGATGTGGTAGTTTAACGTCATTCCGGACAGTGGTGCGTGTGATATCGGCTGCATTAATATCTAGATTTGCAGATTCCGTTTTAGGAAAGTTCCACTTAAATCTCATACCAAGTCGGTGATCCGCGCGTATAAGTAAGTGGTTCTTCGATGAGAACCAGTTGCTGTCTATCGTGAATTTGAATTCGCAACTGTCGTTGAGCAGAGGAAGAGCAGAGAGTTAGGGCTTTAAATCTTGCGAAGATTTACAAGCGTTAGGCTGTGAAGAAATTCTGAAATCGTGGCAATGGTGCCGAAGACGAAGAAGAATAATGCAAAACTGGCGAAAATCGATGAAATGCAAGCAACTCTGGACCGTGTTTCGCAGGCGCTGATCGATGTTCGAGAGCCCGTGCTGTTGAACTGGTTAGTTGTTCCTTACATACTTACTTTCGTTTCTATGGCTGCTTTTCGTGGTGTATTTGCGTTTGCGTGCATGTTGATTGTGAACTATGGACCTCGGGTTAATGCGAGGGTTTGAACTGGTTGCGTTTATCGCCGTTGTCAGGGACAAACCTTGCGTCGTCGCAAGGGTTTGGGCGATTTCGGCCTGGGTGCGTTTTATGAGTTTTTTCGTGTTAATCATGTAAATGCAAATGTCGGTGTTGATGTACGCTTTGGCTTTTTTTTATACAGCATCACGCTAAAGCCCATCCTGATCGTGCTAGACCTTATTGGGGTTTTGTGCGTGAAAAATCCCATCGTCCCCAATCTTCCTCCCCCTCACACAAGGGTGAAGGGGAAGGCCATCTGGTTCCGAAAGGGGGCGCTGGAGTTTCCGCAGTTTTTGCTGTGTAACTTCAGCATCATTATTTGGTCTAATGTGACCGGGGATGTTGCCGGTGCCATTTTGGAGCACCTATTGGCGGGGTCGTCGCAGGGGATTCTGGCTTACCTGACAGACAGAGCCATCGAGATGGGTTATCCCGAGGACCAAGTGCTCAGCTCCCGCGGTCTGTGGAGCTTACACTGGATCTGGAGCATGGCCCATTTCAACTGTTATCATGCATATAACACGCTGTTCGTGGCTCGTCATGTATCAACGTATTTCCAGAACCCACAAGGCACGGTGTACTACGCAGGTGGGTAAGCAGATTTGGCTAACTGTATTGTCTCTATTCTTGTTGTAATGTCTGTTATTGATGTAAAGGGAAAGAGAAGTCTACATGTAAAGTGTAAGTTAAGCTTACGCTGTATGGTACAGGTTTTTTATACATGACAACCAGCTAATTGGCGACGGCGATACGTTGGCCTGGGCCAAAACGGCAATAATGGCATTTACCGCGATCAACAACGTGCGTGCCGGTGTTATCGGGAAAATTGGCCATGAGATGCATGAGTACCACACCTGCTATGAGTGCCCTTTTAAGAATTGTCAGGAGCTCGGGTGGCTGCACGAGGACTAGACCTTGGATCCGCCCCTCACCGTTGAGGATGTGCAGAGGGAACTCCTGCCCTTTCCGTTGCCGTTTGGCCCCGGTAAAGTCGCTGCGTATTCTAATGTTGTATGTGTAGTTATGAGTCATAGACATTATACAATGGTGTTTCTTTTTGACTTGCATTTTATGCCTTTCAGTTAGGGAATCCCGGGAGATTACCCTTACAATTTCTGGCCGCGAGGCGAGGGATGTTCTCTTTCGCTACGGGGATATCAAGGAGGCGCAGCATTGGCTTGGCCATTCGGCAGCCCCAGTCGCGGTGACCAGCAAGATCCAGGCCGCAGGGCTGATGCACCTATTTTTGGCTACGACCCCTGATGTCCCTGCCAGCGAAATGATAGGCCTGGTCAACTCCTTCAGCGAGAAGGCGGATCGTTTCAGCACGCGCATGCATAACATGCGCGTAAATTTTGACATTGATGCTCAACTCTTCTTGGACTTGTTTGGCGTCCCCTCGAGTGGCCTTCCCGTGAAACTGAAGACCACGAGGAGCGCCAGAATGGAGGAGCTTCTGCAGGAGTGGGCGAGGCTCCCTAAGGAGACCAAGGGGTTCCCTTGCGGTAAATTCGAGAATGGGGCCGCCAAGACACTTTACCCCCTTTTTTGAGCCCAGACCTTCCCCAAAACCCTCTCGCAGGCAAAGTTCTTTTCAGTAGAACAGACCCACATCATGCGAGAGGTCCTGGAGGAGGGAGCTCGGTTTGATTGGGCAAGCCATCTTGCTAAGGGACTGCGCAATGAAATGGTCAAGCTTCGGGAGAAGCTTGAGTCCCATTTCAATGTGCATTATGCCTTTTTCATAGCTTGCCTCCGGCGGTTTGCTAAGTTTCTGGTCATTCAGAGGAATGGGGTCTGGGTACAGCAAGACTAAGACCAGCTATCCAGACCCTGGATCACCCACATTCTCAGCACTACCCGGGGGCAGGATCCGCCGGAAGGGATCGGGGAGTCGTTGTCTGTAACGACTAAATGCTTGACAGCGCCTCGGGCGTGAGGTCTCGACAGCGTAGGCGGGATAATGCCTACCTACACCGACGATGCCTCATGGGGGAAACGTTTAGCAGAGGAAATCGTGGAACCGGCAGCTCGGCGGAAGAGGCTCCGCCTAGCTGAGGCCCCTGAGGACGATGCAGGCCACTCCGTTGGGCTCACGGTGCAGCAGAATAAGCCTCCGCCTGGTAAGTGTAAAAGGCTTGTATACACGATGTTTTATTTTAGATGATGTGAAATTGTATGCTAATGTATGGTGTAAACAGCAAAAAGGTCAGGGCAATTGACCCCTGAGACAGGGGCGATGGTACTAAGCCATGGGGAGGGGGCCTCGATCTTGGAAGAAGAGGCCCCAGCTGTTAATACGAGCCGCGTGGAGGTTCCAGTGTGTGAGGTGGCCCCAGCTGTTGGTGGAAGCTGCATACAGACTGGGGTGCGTGAGGAGGCCCCAGCTACTGGAACCAGTGATGCACAGACTCCAGTGCATGAAAAGGAAAGAGATACGGAAGATGATGAAATCACCACTATCGCCAAAAGAGGTAATGAGTGCGTTAGCGTGTTTTGAAAAATATGTTGATGGAGGGAATGTCTAACCGAGTTACGCTATAGGGGAAGAAGATGTCTCAACGTCTGCTGTTGTCAACAAAATGTGGAAAGACTTCCCCGATAAATTTTCCTTCATGGAAGGCATTGTCAACGACATGATCGAGCGTCTGGAACGCATCGAACCTGGCGCTGGTAAGTTAAAAAAGTTACGGCATAATGTCTTAATAATGTGGCATCCGTATTGATGCTTGTTTTCTGTCAGGAGCTCACCTCTGATGGGATCCCGCGGAGCCCATTGATCTGGGCATAGCGGAGCCCCCACCTGATGGGGCAGTCGTGCCACGCCACATTTATGAGGAAATGCGTAGATGTGCGTTACGCTCGACACGCTCCGCATGGGAAAGTAGAAAAATAAATGAAAACCTATGGAAGAAGATGCAGCGGTCGGAGGGGAAGATTGAATCCTTGACCAAGGAGGTCGAGGATTTGAGGGGATGGTACGAGTTCCTAGAGGCGCGTATGACGGGGGATGAAGACTGGTGTACTGCTGTCATTGATCACTCCCGTTATTGGAAAGTGATCAAGAACAACGTACAGACCAGCCGGGCGTTAATAGAGCAGAGAATGCAAATCGAACTGCTAGCTCAAAAAAGTCGGGACTAGAGAGACTACTGCGTGAGCATACAGGAATGGGGGCAGAAGGAGAAGGACCACAAGTATGTATACAAAAGGGAAAGCGCCGCTTAAAGAAAACGCTACCACGATTCCGCTGTTAAAGCTCGATCCCTGGAGGTTTTCGTGGACACCATCGGAGCGTCCAAAGCTTTCAAGAAGTTCGAAGAGCAGGTGACCGTAACCGCGTCCCCAGAGAGAGCAATGGTCTTCCCTGGGAATCAGGCTATGATCCCTACTTTCTTCCCAGATCCACCCTCTTGGAGTAGCGTGGAGAAAGGGAAAGTGAAAGCTGGGACAGCTTCGGGCGAGGATGTGTGGCAAGACCTAACAGAGGATGAGATCATGCAGTGTTTGTGGGCTGGTTTGGACAAGCTTCCCTTTGCTGCGGAAGCCGGGCCGTCACGAGTAAGTTTATGCATGGCTTAGTTAAAAAATTTTCTGACTAGCTTCGTCTATTCTAATTTGATATTATTTGGTTTTAGGTACCGGAAGGAGGTAGAGAAGATGCGCCAGCTGAAGGGCTGGGAGAGGAAACAGTGGAAGCAGCAGTGGAACGAAACGATGGAGAGCATCTTCCTGTGGAGCCAGTATCAGAGCGAGAGCCTCGTGAAGAGACAATCTTTCATGGAGGGGTAATTCCCAGAAATGATGGCCCGCTGGAGGACAACCTTTTAGGGTTGGATTCAGAGTTGAGAGATACGGGCGATAGTGGCAGTAAGGGGAATGCGTAATTATGATTTACGCAAAATTTTGTTAATGTTGAGTGTAGTGTTATGATGCGAATGACTGGAGAAACATGTTATAAAACCTGGTGGATGCGTTGGATATTGAATTACAAGTGCAACTGTTGAAAAGTTCGTTTAGGTAATAATGATTTAATTCCTAGTTTGAGGTCGTTGCGGGCCTGATGCGTAAAGTAAAATAAACGTTAATGGTGATTGTAAATGACTCTGGATGGCTAGTTTAAGGTCGTTGCGGGCCATGGTATGAATTTGCGTAAATAAGCTACTAGTTTAAGGCCGTTGCGGGCCAACATACGAGTTGTCACATAATAGAATATAATCTTGCGTAAGTGCGTAAAATAATGTAGTGAACCTTGTATAGCTAGTTTAAGGCCATTGCGGGCCAGAAGCGTAAATTGTAACACATGTGTAAGCGTGTATAAATGCGTAAAGTAATGAGAAAGCGTAACTAACGCAAGTGCGATAAAACATGCAATAAGTGAAAAAATGTAAATCCAGAAAGCAAATATAGCGTAAAAGCATGCTGAAACAAACAAAGGAAGCTGCTAAACGAGGTATGCTAACTTACACGAAAATAGTGTTACACGCAAAAGACCATCGTTCAATCATCGATACGCAATTGTTTCTTAATGGCCTTTACGTTAAGCACTGCGTAAGGGCGAGGAGGCTTGGGGTTTGACTCCTCTACGCTGTCATCCGGAAATGGCAGGTCGGCCCAGGCTAGACTATCAGCATTGTTGTCGTTCTGTTTAGGGGCTTGGAGATAGGACTGATCGTTGGTCGCTTCGATCTCCGAACCCCGTTCTTCTTCAATATTGTTCACGGTCCTGGGGGCGACCTCGTCACCGCGTATGATAACCTCCCCTCCGGCGTAGGGTAGGTGTATCTCTTGATGTATCGGTGACGAGACTTCCCTCAGTTGGGCTAACCACGACCTCCCTAGGATTAAGTTGAAGCCAGGCATCTCCTCGATGACTAAGAACGTGGCTTCTGTTGGGAATTGATCCCCCGCCACAAACTCAATACGCACCGTCCCCTTGACTTGCACTCGTGCTCCATTGAATGATTTCATGCAAGCTATCGTCGTGGGAGTGATCTGGTCGACCAATCCCAACCTATCCACGATGGAATAGGGAACGACATTGGCAGCTGCATCATCATCCACGTGTACCCTCCGGATTCGGTACTGGCCGACCCGAATGGTAATGAACATGGGCTCAGTCGTTACTTAACCTTTCTCCGGATCATCTTTGACAGACTCGTCCAGGAAGGTCAACGAGGTGGGCTTGGGTTGTTCAGCTTCAGAAGGAAACATGATAGCGTGTATCGCTTCCTCTTCCGCCGGCAGGCTGGCATCCATTGATATGGACGTCAACATGCGTACCATAGCCTCACGGTGTTCTCGAGAAGTCATCAGTAGGTCGTACAAGCTCAACGTTGTGTTCTTTTGCTTGAGAGTTTGTTTGACCTGCGTGAACGCATCGAGGAGGTCCTTCTCCCGGCAGGGTTGTTTATCCCCCTTGTCCTCCTCCATTCGGCCCAAAAGACGGATCTCTCGGGGCGGAGCGGTGTCAGTGGGAGGATTGTTCTTTTTCCTACCAAGAGAAGGTGGCTGCGTTTCTGCACCTTTAGCCTACTTCTAAGGCATAGACATAGGCACAGAGGCCAGGGGCCTGGGCTTAGGGAAGCCGAGCGTAGGGTGGTCTTTTATTGCGTTACCTGCGTTCTCCTCCTTTCTCTTGGGAGGCGATGGCTGGTGGTTTTGGCTAGAGGTTTGCCCCTGCGTGAGAGGGGCAGCCTGTGGTTTTGGCGCTCTAATAATGAAGGGCGCTCTCGGCATGGGCGCGGATGAAGTCGCGGCTTGGGTACTGTCGCGTGACTGAGGGCGCGCTTGAGAAGGTGCCCGTATGATAAAAGGTGGCCGTGAGGCCCCACTGGCTGCCGAAGAAGTAGTTGGCCCTCTTTGTGAGCTGGCAGGCACGCGAAAAATGAAAGGCTGCTTTGGTGGTCCCCTACGCTCACTGTCCGTACTCACTACAGTGATTGTATAAGGATCGTAACTTGCGTTCAACGGATCCTTGTATACATGCAGTGTTTGATTTTCCGGACGCGTAGGATTACTGCTGTCTAGTTTTAGATGACCCTCGCCGATCATGCGTTGAATGTCGTCCTTCAACGCCCAGTAGTAATCCGTGTCATGACCACACATCTGGTGGTAGTCACAGAAACGGTCCAGCCTGAAAGATCTCGGAACCGCTGGCTCGTTAGGCAGGGCTAAAGAAGGGTCCTTCAGCAGCTCACAGTGACGTCTGTGCCGCTTCAGGGCTTCCTCGAACACTTTCTTAGTTTGAATGTGTCCTGCCGCTAACAGTTGTTTCAGCAGTTCGGAATGTTTCACGGGTAGAGCCGCATATTTTGAACGATCTTTACGCTCAAAGTTTGGCTTTGGCTAGGGGGCCTGTTCAGGGGCAGCTGTGGCTTGACTGGTGCCGGCACCAGCCGTGGCCTCGGGTGGCGCTATTGTTGGCACCTTCTTGTTCTTGTTTTTTGCGTTTTCAGTTAGTGCAGCTACTGTTGTTGTTGCTGCCTTGCCTTTGTCCTTGGCTTTGTTGTGTGCACTTTTGTAGGTGACATATGCCGGGTCTTTGCTGGCCTCCGCAGCATCTTGGATGCTTCAGACCTGTGCAAAGGCCTGACGTATATCACCGGGGGAAAGGTAATACAGCTTAGACATAATAAAGTTGTTGACTGCTCCCTTGAATATAGCCAGCAGATGGGAGTCCGCAATCGGGTCACGGATCTCATTCAAGGTGGCATTCCAACGCTGTATAAACTTTTGGACTGGCTCGAGCGGGTCTTGTTTCACCCCCATAAGCTGTTCCAACGTGACTTCCGGCTTCATGTTGTATTTGAATCGGGTCACAAATTGAGTCAGCAGCTCTTCCAAGGTTGAAATGGAAGAGCGTGGGAGAGATCTATACCAGTCTAAAGCCTTCCCTATCAAAGACATCGTGAAGACTCGAATTAAAGTGTGGCCACTGTTGTAACAACAAAGATTCAGATCTGAAGGTGGCTAGATGGGTGTTGGGATCCCCCTCTCCATTATACTTGGTAAAATGAGGGAGGGACATCCCTGGCGGCAACGACAACACAGGGACTACTGGATTGATCAGATCATCCTGGTAGAAGTCCATGATCTGAATAGTATTAGACCCAGCGGTCTTGAGGCGTCGAACCTCCTCGGTAAGCGTCTGGATAAGATGGAAGGCTTGGTCTAGACCTGTTGGCGGAGGTGTCTGTGCAGCAGGCATAGGAGGTTGGACTGGACGGGCAGCCCTAGGAAACTGGAATGGAGGAGGTGGTTGGCTAATCGCTGGTGGAGCAGGGACTCCTGCAGGTTGGGGGGCTTGCGAAGGCCTCCATCCACCGGTCTGAGATGAGAGGTTAACTCCTTCCTGCTGCGCAGGATAATGGTAGGTATATCGAGGAAGCACTTGCGAAAATTGTGCCGTAGGTGTAACCGAAGACTGTGCATCGTAAACCGCAGATGGGTGTTGTTGCGCAGCAGGGTTGGTCCACTAACTCGTTGCAGGGTATTGAACAAAGGTTTGCTGTGGCGCGGTTACGGTGTATTGCTGAGTTGGCGGGGGCGAGAACATTTGCGCTGAGCGAGTTGTCGGTATAGTGTGAGCTTGTACCTGAGGGATGAAATGGGGCGCGGTGGTCGCAGGGATCACCACCGGAATGTTGATTACGTGTTGTGACGGGACCACCCCCGCGTTATGCGGTAGTTGCGTTGGCAATCCAGACGGCTGCGTGTTGGCCTGTGGAAAGACAGGGATTTGTGTCTGCGTGGTCACGGCTGAGTCCAGAGAAGCTGCCTCTCCGTTGAAAGGGAACAACGGATTTACGTACGTGTGGGGTGTCAGAGTATGGAACGAATGTTCCGACAGAGCCGCAAATTCGTCCTCTGCCTCCTCCTCACGTTGAGGCTCCACCACGGGTTGTGAAGTCTGGCCTCTGGCCATGATCAGCTGTGCGAGCAATTCATGGTATTGGTCAGTCAAGGGGATTATATCGTAGGCCGTTGGCTTAAAATCATAGCCCCCTCGATGGAGCACCTCAAAGTTTCACTTTGCCTCCAGCTCGGCTCGGCTGACAGCCAGTCCCGCCTGGATCTTGATGCATATGAAATTGTATTCTTCAGGGGTTATAACCGTAAAGATGGGCTCTTTCCCTTGAAGCCTCAAGGATCGGCGCAATGGTCCCTGAGGTCCCATTGCACCGGGAGCTGGTCCTGTGACCACCGTAGGATTCACAGGTGCAACACCCAGATCAATAGTGCCCATGGCGGTTGTGTTCGAGTAAAAGGAATCCATTGATTGATGAAGTCAACGGTGACTAATAATCGAATCTAAAAGAAAACGGCTGGCAACAAAAAAGCAGAAAAGGCTTTCTACCCTGTAGGATTTCAAAGAAATCGTCCTTGCGACCGATCTATACCACACGATTAACCGTAGACTTCCCTAGAGGTATTACGTCTATGGTTTAGGGTATGGATCTCTAACAGGGTTACCCGAAATATTCGGATCGGAGCCTGAAGGCCCTCCTTCTAGTGCCAGAAAACTGTAACGACAGAAAATGTCGGCAGCTGGAAAATACCGATCGAGTTTCCAGCGTACACAGTTTTAGCCATGGATCCACGCGAGGGCTATGCTGGAGAAAGCGAATCCGTGGCGCCCTAAACGGTCTTGTCGATCAGACAGGGACTTACGGGTCAGTAAAACGATACAACGTGCGTAAAAGAAAGCGATCTAATTTGAGGCATCGTAAAACGAGGAGAAAATGATGTAGACAGGTTGCAACGGTGATAATGCTAAACACGATGAAAGAAGGCTGACATAAGAGAAGCAAGGAGCTTCAAGATTTGTGCTTTGACTTAAAATGTGTATCTTGTATAAGAAATTACACTGGGGAATCCCCGATTACAAGATATGAAACAAGCACAAAACAACAAGCAAAACGGTCTAAACAGAAGTCCGATCTACCTCGTGGGCTAAAGCTGAGATGCAAGGCGGGCCAAGCTTCGTGCAGAACGATCACTCCTGTCACCGGTGCTCGAAGCGAACTGTGCTCTGCTTCAACTTTAAGGTCATAATGTCAACAATTGCCAAAGCGTTGTTCTCTGTATCTCTGCTCCAAAGTGCTAAGTGCTCTGGTGCTCAGAAATATGCTTTTTTCTTCTCTGATTTGCCAACCTCTGTATCTCTGTCAACTAAGGTATTTATAGGCTGCGACGCCTCCATGAAAAAGGGTGCAACCCTGCTGACGTGGGTCCCGGATACTTCGGTTCCCTTTGGCTTGGTCATTTTAAGTCAAACTGTGACTACGCACAACACGCTCGTTTGCGTGTTGTGCGTGTAAGGAGCAGGTACACGTTGCGCGTGTTTCGACTGCATTTAGGCTGTATTACATTCATTCGCATTGCGTTGCGTGTATGAGCGTAATCTGGAGTAAAGGCAATAAGCTCAAAATTTTTTTACGCTCACTACGCAACCGTGCGTAACGAAGCGTGGATAGTGTGCAACTTACGCTCGCTACGCAACCGCGCGTAATGAAGCGTAGATAATGCGTGGTTTACGCTCGCTACGTAGCTGCGCGTGATGAAGCGTAAACAATGTATAACTTACGCTCACTTCGCAACTACGCGTAATGAAGCGTAGGCAATGTACAACTTGATAACATACGCCATGGTACGCATCGCCGCGTAACGAGCGTAAAGACAAGTTATCCATGTACTGCAAGAAAAAGTGCCGACCTGTTGTGCTTCTCTAAACTCTGCCTTCGACTGTCTTGAAGCTTATTACGCTTATTACGCTGCCATGCGTAATAGAGCGTAAACCCGTCCTTGAACCAATCTGATGCGCGTTCTTGCTGGAATTGCGAATCTTTGCCTGAGGCCGACTCGCAATTTTCATGGTGTTTCACCTTACTCATAAGGTAATTATAGACAGTCCTACAACCAACTGTATTGTTCTAGTGGGATTTCTTATCAACCTTAAAACTACTATCACTCATAGTGGAAAAAATCATAGTCATGGGGGATGCTATTAACAAACCAACAATACCCTTATTGCCAACTAGACCTGTATGACTACTTTGTTCAACAACTTGTTTCTCTAAATGGTTCTACTTCCTTTACCTTGAATCACTACTATTACTCTCTCGAATATCATCAACCCACAACATCTCCTATGGGATCACCATTTGAAACCTCTTATGCTCCATGACATCCTCAATATTCTCATACTTCCCTCCACCATATGTCACCAACAACAACACAAGAAGGATTGACACTAGAACATCAACAAAAGAATGCCACTTGTGTTGCGAACATACATGCAAATGATATTGCCAGTAGATCTCAACCACGGTCCCAAAAACATCCTTTCTTTAGGATAATTTCTACACATGAGTACAAAACTCATAGACCTATTGGCTCATCAAAACTAGCACAAGGCCAATTGAGTGCAACACCCTTCCTCATCAAAATAATGTCTTCTACTCTTATGCAAGGGCCAACACCAATTACCACTCTAGTGCAAAACATAATAGATGAACCTATCACTATGGAGAGATAGGCAATTCCATGGATTACAACTAAAAAAGAAGGATGCAGTTGTGGACTGACCTTCCAGAATATCAACACAGTCATTACACTAGTCCATGACAAATGTGAAAAAAAAAGTGTGTACAAAAGAGAGAGCAGGGGCCACTAAACCAAAAGAAACCTAGTGGCCAATAATTGAGAACTTTTAATTGTCCAAAATGTGCATGGACCAATCTCAACCAGTTATTAATTCCCATTCTAAGAAAATAATCCCAACTAAGAACTTACAAATGGAAATACTAAACCACAATCATATACCAAAAGAAGAGGAACTAAGGACTTAGATGATGAAAATTCAATTACGATCACAATTATGTAGGATGATAAAAAAAAAACTAAATCACTAAGGATGGTAAGTACGAAACCTCAAGTGTATGATCTAGGGGAACTAGGGTGCATTTTCTAAATACTTGCCCATGAGTTTAGTCTTGGGGGAGATGCTTTATCTTGATTTAGAAATTAATAAGTGTTTTTCAATTTTTTTGTCTTACAATTCTTTTTAATTTCTAATTTCTGAACATACCTTTTCACATTTCTTAATACATTTTTCCATTCTCTTATTCTTTTCAATTTCTTAATTCTTAAACATTTTTCTATTCTTTGATGATTTTTCATTCTTTTAACATTTTTCATTCTTTACATCTTTTTCATCCCTTTTTTTTCATTTTCTTTATACATATTTTTGATTGTTAATAAAATACATCAAGAATAAGGCAAAATGTAGTCCAATAAGGTGAATATTTCTCTATGTTATTAAGTCATAAGGAACTGATTATTTGTATAGTGAGACCACATCATCCATCCATCCACCCATTCCATTACTAAGAGGTTTTTACCATGACCATTATGATATTCTTTCCATCATAAAACTAAGAATAAACTTGTGATCATTATGCTTGGACCAAAAAGTAAAGAACCAAGTGGGAATGTCAAGGGTGTGACATCAAGGGGATTTGTGGATTCTCTTGGATTACTATTGTGAGTCCTATCATGTTTCTTAGGTTGTATTATATCCTTGTGGATATAAATAAAAATGGGAGTAAGAGTACAATAAGTTCTACCTTAGCATGTCACTAGAAAGACATGTTACCCATGCTTGAAGGTAGCCCTTTGGTAAGGTTGACATAGATAAAAATAAAGCTCATGCATAGAATAAATCTTTGGGGGTCCCACTGGAAAGACATGTTACCCATACTTAAAGGTAGGTAGCTTCTTAAGAATGTAAAAAAAATAATAAAAAGTGCAAGAAATAAACTACTCCCTTGGACAATACTCCAAGTGGTAATATTCCTTGCAACAATTATAGTCTTATGGTTATAAATCCAAGAGATGACATAATGTGATGTCACTGGATTGTGGTTTGGACTTAGTTTGAATCTTGGCTAGAAAGGCTAATGATTACTTTAACCACTAATAAAACACAAGAATTCATTATGCCTATGGTAAGACACCTCACATCGTGATTTTTGCAAGCCCTTCTAAGATCATCTCATCTCACTAAATGAATAATTATAACTTGTGGTTTTGTGTAGCATAGTGACATTTTCCCAATGTGGTGGTACTAGCATGTGTGTTTTGTTAGACAGGTATGTGTTACATTTAATTCCTTGAGTGCCTAAAGACACTTTGAGGCTTGGTTATACAAGGGCACTAAGGGTTGGAGCTTGCTTTAAGGAGGACCCACTTATATAACTATTGTATCTTATACTTGGAAAGAAATTCCACATCATCTTGAGCCTTCCAACAACAATAAATTCTAATAAAAACTTCCCTTACCATTTCCAAACATCCATTCATACAACACGAATTCATTACCCATCTCATCCATCTCATAATCACTTACAATAATTTCATAGCTTGAGATTCCTTCTTTATGCACTTTCTATGCCAAAATTTTGAAAAATATGCATCATTCCTAGTCCAAGATCCTATAGACATGTTGCATATCTTTCAAATATTCTAATTGACTCATTCTTCTTTACGAAAAATCAATGAAAAGTTTTAAATTTTCACCTGCAATATCAGAACTGAGCATGATATTGCTACACCTTGAGTCAGAATTTTCTAATGCTCAGAAGATATTATAAGGGTAAGTACAAAGGAAAAAAAGGAAATTTTTAACAAAAATCAATCATACTGAAGCCAGAAATACTTAAATAATCCTCTTTATGAACCATACTAACTATTATGAGCCATAAATAAGAACAAAATAGACAATTGTGAAGGATTATAATAAAACTAACATCTAAGGGTTTCCTTTTTAAAATTTTTTCTAACTCCACAATCATAACAAGCTAAGAATTTGAACTTGTAAAGGGTATGAGTAAGGAAAGGATTATCAAGAGTTGGGTTAAACAATTTAATAATTCTCAAATCCTTGGTGATTGCAGATGGTCCCAAAAAGAGGAGCAATAGGAGGACCTTCACAACTAGTAATCAAGAGGCTAAGAGACCATGAACAAGGTCGAATAGGGGAGTAGATCCTACAAGAAGAACATGCAAAGTAGGAGGCTTAATTCTTTAGTATCCATCAAGAAACTCTTGCTATGGGACACTTGGCCCAAGCAAAGGTAGTAGATCCACGAGCACTAGCGCATGGATAGTTCCTAACACTATTACTAGATTGCCTCCAAGCCATTTAGGAGAAAAAAATCCTGACCACAGTGATCGTAGAGCTTAACTTTGGTCTAATCCTAGAATTCACTCTAGAAGCGGTGAAGACACAACTCCAAGCATCACCATTATGGCCCACACTTACAAACAATGAAGAATGGTATTTGGGAAGACATATCAATTCTAGCACAACAAAGGTGAAGATGCCATTGTTAACATTGAGGGAGTCTTAGTCTCCTATTTTGTCAAAGCAATAGCTGAAGCCCTTAATGTGCCCAATGAAGGTGCAAAAGTAGCACATAACTCCACTAGATTAGATACAGAAATAAGAAAACTATGGTTGCAAAGAGCATATGGAAAAAATGAAAAGGATTACAATGAGTTAAATCTAAAAGAAAGGATATAATTCAAAATTGACACATATTGCCTATTTCTCACAAAAAGATTGAAAAAAATATCAACATATGTGGCTAGAGGAAGTGCAATCTTAATGGAAAAATTTAAGGAAAACATCACACACCTTTATTTTCTTGAAATTCAATGGTAGTTTAAGAGAAAGAAGGTAGGGAAGCTGACACTTCCATTCCCTTGCTACGTTAGGAAGTTGTGTAGACATGTTGGATCCTACAGTACACCAATGATGCCCCTAGGAAGGCTTAGAACACTTTCTATGTTGAAATGCTCAAGCCAGTACCACCAAAGAAGGACCAGGTGGAGGAACATATAAACATTGGGAAACCACCCAAACTACTATGCAACAATAGCAAGCAAGACCTAGTGGATAGTAGAAGGAGTAATAGCAGCATCAAGTGCAACAACAATAGCAAGAATAGTAGTAGTAGCAAGTTCCATAATTACTGCTACAGGATTACAAGCCATTAATGAGTCATCTATAATAAATTGGAAAGACCATCAGGTGGGGAACCTATGAGGAGGCCAATTTGTATAAAGTTATTGAAAGTGCCACCATACAGCCCATAGTTTCCATAGCTCTTACTAGTGGAAAAGTTTCATTATAGTTTGGAGGAGAGGAACAATGGTTACAATAGATTTCTAGGAACTTTGCATTAGTCCAAGTGATGTTAGAAATAGGAGAAGGAGTCATGGTCATGATTATGTAACACCAGGATGTGGTAAGAGTTGTAGAAGTCATCATGGATCACATAAAAAAATCATTCAATGTGCCTGTTATGCCACTAGCTAATCTTTCTAGAGCAAGAGACGCTCAAATGCTAGCTAGTACCTTGATGAATCCTACTAATCATAAAGATGTGTTGGATCAACTATTGTAGACTAGGAAAGTCATGACAAATCTTTTTGACATCCCAAGTGACTTCACTGTAGTGCAGTCAGAACTCATTGTAACCAAGGGTAAGTTGGTCATGGTAAACACTAGGGTAGAGCATGCAGAAAATGAAGTTTGCAAATTACAAGAAGAGCTCACAACCCTAAGGATAGAATGGAGAGATCTTGCTTAGTTTATTATGCATGACTAGTTAGACTAGTTTAGAATAGAAAAAATCAATTGCCTCATGGAGGATACTAAAAAAATGGAAAATGAGAAGGAGAAAGTTGTGTGGAATGTCTTAGTTACAAAAGCATAGACATACACACATGCTAAGACACTCATCTAAGTACAAAAAGAGAATAAGAAACTTATTGTAGACAATGCTAGGACTAATGTGGAGAAGTAGAATAGCATCCTTGAAGAGAGCATCCATCAGTTAAGAGAACAACTGATGAGGGTCAACTAAGATGAGTTACCTTGCATGAGAAAACAAAAACTTGTCAATCAAGGAGGTACATACTATTTGATAAAAATCAACCATTGAAATAAGTGCATGGTAGAATGAGGCAAAGAGGCATGAAAGGCTCGAAAAACATTTTCATGATCATGTGGACGTGTACAAAAAAATCAATAAGAAGGAAATCTAGATGGTGAAGGCCTAGATCAACTTCATTTCATCATAGAATTCATATTGGTAGCCCATCTTAGATATTTATGCTCATGTCAAGCAAGTGGAGATACAAGACAAAGACCTACAAATAGAAGATTTAATAGAATACATGGGGTTAGCAAACCTATGATATGCTAACTTGGCCATGTTGACAACAGGTAGGCCTAGAAATGAGCTAGAATAGCAAGTAGCGATTGTGTATGCATTATACAAGAAGGAATTTTCTGATCATAAGGATGCTTTATAGAAGCTTCAGGTGGAAAATTCTAAGCTAGAAGTAGTGAAGGCTACTAAGGGTAGAAAGATGTTACAGTAAACCTAGCCAGATGAATGTCTGATAATTAGGAGTTACACAAGATGGCTAGAACATTTGAGGAGGAAAGAAGATAGTTTGTGGCATGGTACGTTAAGGCCAATCAGATGTTTTCGTAGTTGCCATATCCATGGGATGTACCAGCCCCATCACACATTACACAATCAGCATAGATGGTAGATGACCCCAAAATGGAGGAAGAGAAACTTTAGGCACTGCTTAATAGATATAAATTTTAGAAGCCTAATGATAAGGGAAAGAAATTGATGGAGGAGCCACCACCACTAGTTACTAGTTAGGCTATATCAAGCTTTGTCAACTTTTTTTGTCTTGTTCTAGTTGTCTTGTCATAACTTATGTCAATTTTGTAAACATCATTGCAGCATTTAGTATCATGTAAATATAGCTCTCAATTTATAAGAGGCTCTATCCTCATTTTGTTTTATCTCAAGGATGAGTTTCTAGTCAGTTGTGGGGGTATGATAAAGTTAATTTTTCTTCACCTACGATATCGTATCTATGATGTCATACATCTAATATTGTAGCACAAGCTATGACATTGTAGATTCAATATCATGAGATATGTGCAACCCATAAATACAACACTTAGGTGCATAGATCCAAATAAGTTTCATTCCCTCCTTAGGTAGATTCTTGTAGTTTTATTTTGCAGTTTTAGTAATAGAGTGAATGCTCACAGTATGGTGTTGAGCAGTTGTACAAAATATTTATTTTAGTGAAGTGTACTTGGACACAGTTCATGACTAGAAATAAAGATCAAGATTTCTTTTCATCATTGTAGCATCCACTTAGTTCTACTATTTTACTTAGCATAGTTTTTACTATTTTATTAGTCTAATCATTTACAGTTCCAAGTATTTTACTTCACTTGTTCATTAGTAAAGTAGAATAAGTATGACTTGTTTCAAGTGTTTAAGTGTAATCGTTTGGTAATCCTAGTAGTGTTATTGCTTGGTTTGCCCAATAGCATAATTCTTGTTAACCCAACGATGGTTACATAAGCCCAAGACGTGTATAATAAGCCAAGATTAGATGCTCATCACTCTAGGCTAGAGTAGATTTACATTACTTTCATTACTTAGATTTAGGATTAAATTTCATTCTTAATTATGTTTATCTCTTGGAGTAAAATGAGCTTAACAACATCAATTATCATATGCCTCACTTTGGACTAAACCATACATGACAAAGCTACGACTAGTCCAAGTGGAAAGACAATGTAGTTGACCATAGATGATCTTATAACTCTCTTCTTTATAATATGAAAAGACTAATATTTATTATAAAACAAAGCTATTACATAGCTAACACTTTAGGGAAATATTTTCCATGCTTAATTAGAGATTCATGGTTGTTTCTAGGTTGTAACTACCACTTCAGAGTTTTTTTCTTGATTGAACAAGACATCTACAAGCTTGACAAGACATCTTTCTAAAAATCACAACTTATAGATAAGATGTCTCCAAACTTTGTAAGCCATATACACTAGATATAAGACATATCTCTCACTTGCAAGAAGTCTCCCTCCAAGCCTAGATGTGCTTATATACCAACTAAGACATCCTTTGGGATGACAAGACATCTGTTGTTAAAAGTGCAACTCTTATTCAAGATGTCTCCTTGATGCTAAGGATGTCTCATATCAATGCCAAGCTCTCATTACATGGAATGAAGTGTGCCATCTTGGAGAACCTATCCACCATCATAAAGATGACATGGTTCTCATTTTTGGTCTTTAGAATCTCACTCACAAAGTCCATTGATACCTTTCCCAAGATTCTTTGGAATTGGCAAAGGCATATAATGTCCATAAACTCCTTTACCTCCCTTGAATTGCTAACATGTCAAACACTCCACAAATTTGGAGATTTTAAAGGCCATTCTAAGCCAAAAATAGTGCCTACTCATAAGATCTAATGTCTTATCTCTACCCATGTAACCTGCCATTCACAACAATGCTTTTCAACCAAAATCTTTATGCTAAAATCACAATAAGAAACACAAACCTTTTCATTCTTAAACAATAGTTCATCTTGGATGTGATAATCTATCCATTGATCTACTCTACTCAATAATGGCTCTTTGAGGATCCTCAAAACCTATGCAGAATCTAAATCATGTTCATATAAATCAACAAAATCATTCATATCTTTCACATGAGGAATGTTAAAACTCACTACATGCACCCTAGATAAAGCATCTACCACTACATTAGCTTTCTCATAGTGGTGCTTGAGCACATAATTGAACTCCTATAATTATGCCATCCGCTTCATGTGTTTGTTACTTAACTTCTTTTCAAGATTAAGAAATTTAAGTGCTTTATGGTTAGTCATCATGGTGAACTCCTTAGGTAAAAAATAATGTCTTCAATCCTTGATTATTTGAAGAATAACATATAATAACTTATTTAGTTTTTTTGAAAAGAAAGCAATAGATCTTTGATGAGGAGTAAGTTACTTATGATCAAAATTGGACCATTGATAGTCTACCTAGCTTCACCAATGTGTAATGAAATGAGAATATCCCATGGATAAGGCATTATTGAGAAGAGCTCCTTCATGTTCATGAACCAAGAAATGAACTGTTTATGTTTAGTGTTGAATGCCTTGAGTGCATTCTACAAATTTTGGTAATATTTCATCCTTTTGACCATGTTCTTAGTAGTTGATCATTGATTAGTGAAATTTTCCTTGAGAACCTCGAATTCTAAGTTTGCAATCTCAAGATTTTGCTTGATCTCTTTATGATGCTTGAACTTTGACTCATACAACAAGTACAAGCTGGCCACTTATTTCTCTAATTTTGATCATGACCTTTAGGCAGTTAGCATTGCCAAGTTCACATAATAGAGACGCAAGGTCCATGTATTTTATCATCTTCTTAATTTTCAGCTCCTTCATTTAGATTTCTACCTTGTTGTATGCATTTAGCTTATCAAAGATAGGTTGCTAGACATTGTTACCTTTTTGGAGTTGTTGGAGGTCCTCATTTACTTTTGCCTTTGTTAAGTGGATGTGTTTCCCATTAACTTCTTTTTGTAGACCAACTTGATTTCTATAATGATTCTTAACTCTCTCAAACTTGAGAGCCTCATTCTTGCAGGCGGCTACCTCTATTGTAGATTTTTGGTGAAGGGCATAAAGTTCCCTCATGGAGATATTTCTGTTCTCTATTTCCAATTTCCTCAATTTTGTATTCACCTTGGCTAGTTACTCTTATTGTTGATGGATAAATTCTGCTATCTACTGCTTTTGTGCATCAACATTTTGGAGGAAATGGTTTTATGTAGTTAGGATCTCATTATCATGGCATGTTTGGACCAAGTCTTTCTAAATGTTGTGCATTGTGACATTGGCCAAGGATTGGTCAAAGATTTCCATTTCCTTGGTGTTCTCAAACTTCTTGAGTTTGTCTTGAAGCTATTGAAAAGATTTATCTCTTGTGATTGCTTAGTTAAGAAGTGCAAGATTAGTAAGGCAAGCTCTTAATTTGGCAACCTTCATAGCCAAGCATTGGTTCTCCACTTGGGCTATTTCAAGTTGCCCCTCAATTATGATGCATTTTCCCCTTGGTTCAAGTAGCTCTGAATGGATTGTAGTGATGGTATTTGAAAGATTAAAGATATTCAGAATCAGTTGCCCAATTTGCATCAATTAGTTCAATAATTCCTCATGCTAGGCTATGTTTGATTAGTTGTTGAGAGTTCCTACAGATGTCTACACATCTCTAAGTGTAGAAACATCTAGTATAGATGTATAGATGCCATGTGTGTATTAAGTGCTTTAGCGACTTTGTCAGCAACCATATTGGTTATTGTCTCTTGCTCATGGTGCTACATCACCGAGATAGTTGCCCCCCCTCATGCTCCTTCAAATGCACCAAAAGGTAGCGATGTTCACAAAGACATGTGGGAATTGATATTGTTATAAGAGAGATAGTGCTACCTCTTGGGCACTAGGATTTGACCTTGTGGGCACTTGCATTTTTTGGGTTAAGAAAATTGATGCTTCACACTCCATTTGGCTTAAGGTTTGGGCCACTTTGTTGAGATGGATCATTATTGGACTATACATAGATTGGTCAGCACCACTCATTCTTACTTACTACTAAAAAAGTTGCTCTCAAAGTTGATGCATGCACTCAATGGTCATGTAGGTCTTTGGTGTTGTTTTGTGAGTAGATGGTGGATGTGGTTGTTGCTACTCCTCTTCTTGAATGACTTTGGTATGCACCTTATCCTTCATCATTTCTGCCTAAGAAGTAGTTGGAGTGTGTTGGATAGCATCATTTGTGTAGCAGGTTATGCCTCTCCTCTTGCATAACTTTTTGATGAGGCATGTGAAAGGGATTATCTTTCTTCCATGTTTGTTCTCATTGAAAGGATTCTCTATCTCAAGATAGATTAGTTGTGGAAGGTTGACAGGGAATCTACCACTTAGTGCGATACATGCATGGGTGGAGAAGGTTGTGGTCTTGCTTGGCCTTACCATTGGATATAGGTGAAAGGATGAAATCTTGAAATATGCACGTTTTGCTATGGTGACCACCAAACTCCTTAGGGTCTACTCCATAACATTGCTACATTCATTCTTTCTTGACACTAGGATCTGCTTGCATTGGAATTTTAGCAAGATTGGCCCTAGTTTTTGGCAACCCAAGGGCCTTGGAAATGACTTTGACCATGTAGGAAACCAAAATATCCTTGATCTTGACCGTTGAACTGGCCTACCTATTATTCTAGAAAAGGTATGTCTCTCCCATGTACCACTCCCTGTTGGAAGTGATTGTGGGCCACAAGGGAGAGTTTTGCAATTACACTTTGACTTCTGGAGGAAAAAACTCAAGAAAGGTCCAAAGTTCAACTCTTGAAACATGGATTCTTGGAATTCCTTAGATTTAATCTACTTGAGGCAAGCCTTTGTCAAGGTAACCTCAAGGTTTGGTCTTAGTTATGGTGCCTCATCTTAGTGAGACTGTTTTGTTGTAACTGCTTCTTCAGGAATCTTTGGATAAATTTCATTTTGGACTCCTCCCAAAGAGGTCCTATTGCATGGGTTTCTACTTGCTCATGGGCTTGTTCTTGGTCCCTTCTGGTTTGTGGTCATTTATCCCTTTGTTGTGATGATCCTCCTTCTTGCACGTGCTTTCCCTTAGGTGCCATATGTGGTCATAACATTACTAAGGATTAGCATATAATGTGTAACTTATAATCTTTAAGTACCTTATGTTGTTGGGCTATTACACTTAGGCTAAGTTTTGACCATGGAAGATTAATTATTTTATTATTATTTTAACGTTATTTTATTTTTAATGTTACTAGAGCTTGTTGGAAGGGTTTAACCTTCATAATTTGATGTTTTAATGTTAGCTTCTTAGTTAAACCTTTGTGGGAGTTAGAAAAATTTCAAATTTTTTTTAATCAAAAACCTAAGGTTTGTAGCCCCCATGACAAAGAGCTTACCTCTGGTAGCTACAAGACTAAATAATGGAGTGAATTAGACAAACATTTTGGAAGTTATGGCTCTTGGAAGGTTCTATGCTCTTGAAAATTTAGAAACTCCCCCCTCATTTGAGATAAAATGTGAAAAAATCACTAAGGGGCATTGTGTATATATATAATTTTTTCCTTGCATTGATGAGGTCTTTTCAAAAGGATCTCATCTATGTGGGGGCTCCATATATAGGGTCATGTTAATGGAGCTAATGTAGAAAAATTTTCACATTGAATATTGCAAAAAATACAAGGAGTTTAAGCATGAAATTAGGATCTATGGAGAGCTAGAAAAACTATGAACATGATGAAATACTTGAAGAGGGCTTGGTCATTTACAAAAATTAGAGATTTAATTAGGAGAATGACATTTTATTGGAGAAATGCCTTAAGGAGTGCATAGTTGAATGCAACTGATGGGGTACACAAAAGATTTAATTGCAGAAATGCCTAAGGATAAGGAGCTTAACTAATCCAACCAAGAGATATGAAAGTGGGTTCTCCCCATAGCAGGCTCATTCTCTTTTTTCCCTTTCATATCCTCAAGCCAAGGAGTCCATGGACCCCACATTTGATTAATGGTTATGAAAAGTTAAGAACCTAATTCGGAAGAATCTACCTAAGAATTTTAACACATCAAACTAAGACATTGAACAAGACATTGAAATTGATAGTGAGATGGCTAATGGAAAGCATTCATGGATTGAGAGAGAAGATGGAATGGAGTTCCAAACCATGATCATATGGAGTCCCTTGTGGATTCTGTAGTTAAATGACCCAATAAAGTCCATTTTTAGTCTAGATTAAAATCAACAACTTTTAATGACTTTGCATCGATACTCTAAGACCAGTCCATCCCCCGAAGACACAATAATGCTCCCATAGATTAATAACCATTCCTTATTTATAAGAAAAGAGAAGTAAAAAGTGAGAAAGGGCCTTAGTTAGAGGGGATCTTTAGGCATGGGTAACATGTATTTCTAGTTCCATAGCTAGTGCTTTTAGCCCATTATTTTGTCTAAGATGTGTGCTTTAAATTCCCATCTTCTTCTTTCTTATTTTCTTGTTTCTTTCTTATTTTTTTTGGATTTTATGTTTTTATAGATTTTTTGAATGGGAACCACACCATGCAAAGATTTTGATTTCCCGTTATTGGTCGACAATGGAATGGTAAGAAACACTTGAAAACACTCATGCACTCAAGAGTTTGGAAGAGTACAAAGATTCTTGAGTTCCCTTGAAGTCACACCCTTATCAATCCATTTAATGTTTCCCAAGTTTGAAAACTATCAAGATCACAAGTTCATTAAAGTTTCATTAAGGAAAGGGACCTCATATTTTCAAAACTAGAAAGACCATAGAATTAGTGGATGGTGGATGATGTGAACTCACTACCTATTCCATAAAAAAGAAACTTTGTTTTAGTTATCAATATCAAAATTTAAATATAGAAACTAGATATTAACAACCAAAAACATTAAGTACAAACCACCATTAGCAAACCGCTACATCATCACTGTGTTCTATTGGCAATATAGAAAAACAAGGTAATTTATTAGAAAATAATAATAAAAATTCAAACCAAATAAAGTAAAATATAAAAGAAAATGGAAAATATGTAAGAAATATTGATGATATTAAAAAAAAAAGAGAAGAGTAAAAAAAAAAAGTGTAAAAATTGAGAAGCCACTTAAATGATTAACATGGATGGCCATCTTCCCCATCACTAAGTTGGAAGGAGGAGATCTGAAAGATTGAGTAAGGGTATTCATCCAATGAGTTGTTGCTAACACTGGCTTGCTTGGGCTCATGGAAAGGTTTTATTTGTTGCATGTTGACTATTTGTTTCTTGTTTAGGCTTTTAGGTTTATAGATCATCATGGCCCCAAAAGGAAAGGTTTCGTAAATGATATAAGGTCCTTCCCACAATGTTTAGAACTTGGTTCATTGTGGCACATGTGTGGGGTTCTAGTATAGGACCTTGTCTCAAGGTTAAAAGTTTACTTTCCTTATTTTGAGGTCATGGAATTTTTTGTTGAATGCCTTGTGCACTTCATTCAAGGATAAGGCCAGTAGTCTATTCTCATCTAGCATGTTCAGGTTGATTGGTCTTTCTTGCTGTGCTAGGATTAGGTCAAGGTCAAGGTCATAGGCTGTTGAAAGTGTACAAAGCTCAGATTAAATTGGAAGAGTTGGTAATTTTTCATACACTATCTCATAGGAAGAATATCCTATAGGGACTTTCCATGTTGAGTGGTAGGCCTAAAGGGCATCATTTAATTTTGTGCTCTAGTCTCTCCCACATTTGCTAATTTTTTTGGTTAAGATCTTTAAGATCTTCCTATTGGTAACCTCAGCTTGACTGTTGGCTTGGGAATGGTAGGGTATTATTAATTTATGTTCAACCCCCAATCGTTGCATGAGCTTTCAAAAGGTGATGCCTCTAAAATGAGTTCCATTGTCAAAAATTAATGCACATGGCATCCCAAACTTGTTTACAACATTCTCTTATACAAACCAAGTAGTTGTAAAAGAGGTATAGTTGGTGATAACTACTACTTCTTCCCATTTCGTATAATGGTCAATAGTGACTATGATGTACATATTTCCATCAAACATGGATGTGATGGGATCTATGAAATCAATGCTCCAAATGTCCACAAGAGTAGATGAATTAGTGGATGTACCTGAAGAGTGCTGGCCAATAATACCTTTCCATTAGGATCTTAATGGCCATGCACCTCCTAGCATAGTGGCCTCCATAAAGGTTGTCATAAGCATCTTGCAGAAAGCATAATTGATCAACATTAGAAACACACCAACGAACTAGGCCATCGACGTACATCTTATAAACGTGTCCATTGATCTCCATGAAGCATTTGTCTTGATGAAGAGACTATTGCTTCTTCCTTTGGTCTAACTCTTGTGGCATCTCTTGAGTGATTAGATAAGAGAGGATGCCATTGTACCATGTAGGTTCAATGAACACTTTCTCATTTTTCACATTAGCAAAGAGGAGTTCAGTAGGAAACTAATTGGAAAGTGGGTTCTTCTCTTCTTTGTTGTTCCATTGTAATCAAGAGAAGTGATCAGAAAATACATTCTTAGTTCCCTTTTGATCTACCATTGTAATATTGAACTCCTACAAGCTGAAAAGCCATTGTATGACACAAGGGCTTACCATTAGTTTGTTCATGAGGAAGTAGATCCCATTATGGTCTGTGTGTACAAACACCTTATATCCAAGCACATAGTGCCTGAACTTCTCCAAGGAATACACCACTGGCATAAGCTTTTTCTCCATTGTGGTGTAGTTGAGCTATGCACTACAATGCTTTGGCTCATGTAGTGGATGTAATATGGACATTTCTGATCATCCCACTACATGAGCATAGCTCCCAAGGCATAGCTTTATGCATCCTTCATGATGTGAAACAGTTAGGACTAATTAGGTGCTTGTAGAATTAGAGTTTCTAAAAGCTTCTCTTTGAGACTTTGGAATGCCTTTTTACATTGGTTAGACCATACAAATAGAACATCATTTTTTTAAGCTCTACTAATGGTTTGGTGATCTTAGAGAAATTCTCTATGAATTGATGGTAGTAGCTAGTGTTTTTAAGGAATGATCGAATATCTTTGACGATTTCTGGTTGGTGGGTGGATAACCCTAATCTTTTTAAGGTCCACCTCAATCCTTGCTCGTGAGATTCTATAACCTAACACAATGCTCTTCTAGATCATAAAGTGGCTCCTTTGCCAATTGAGCCAAAGATTAGTCTCCACATACCTTTTCAACACTTGCTCAAGGTGGTCTAGGGCTTGCTCAAATGTAGCACCATAGGGGGAGAAGTCATCCATAAATACTTCCATCATACTACTAATTTGCTATTGAAAAATGCTAAGGACAAGGTGTTGAAAGGTTGTAGGGGCATTACACAAACCAAATGACATATTTTTATATGCAAAAGTTTCCCAGGGACATGTGAATGTAGTTTTGGCCTGATCCTCTAGTACTATTTGAATTTGGTTATAGCCACTATAACCATCCAAAAAGCTATAATAGTAATGCCTAGAGATAGTGTTCAACACCTGGTCCATAAATGACAATGGAAAATGATCTTTGTAAGTTGCCATGTTCAATAGCTTGAAGTTAATATAGATCCACCACTTGCCATATTTCTTTGGCACTATC